>JADLZK010009952.1:0-258180 GCA_015847255.1 Hyparrhenia diplandra
TGTCGCCATGCATGCATGGGAAGCAACGCATGCTTCTCTCTCCGCCCTGCACCTTTGTCACCGTATTACAAACCCATCAACGGAACATCAAATTAAAGAAGAGTACATGCATAGGCCGAAGCAATGCTAAAATAATAACGTTCTCACAGCAGCTACAGACATCGGTGTGCAGACACACATTATCACTACACCACTCGCAAAAATCTACATGTCAGGCTACAAGGGAACCCATCAGCAATCAGTTGAACGCAGAATTTCACAACTTCATACAGTCAAGGAGGCACCGTATCGTCAGTGAAAGGCTTAGTATCATTGTAGCTGCCTTGGGTGCCCTGAAAAAACAACAACATCCATTCATTAATTTGGTAACTGATATTAGTGTCAAATGTTCATTTTATTCAATGTCTAAACAACCTAATACTATTGTTTTAGCGAAGCTAATGCTGCAACAGCTAAAGAATACTATCACAATCATTTTCCCTAAAAAAAGTATATCAAAAATCATGTGCATGTATGCCAATTAATTAGAAATGCTTAATTCTTTGCAACAGCTAGTAGTATAGTCCAAACTTCTATGCCTCGTATGCCAATTTAGTTAGGAAAAGGCCCCACACAGGTCCTCCATCCAGCTGAGTTACAACCCTGAGTACTTGTTTGCATGTGCTCTGAAGTGCATGGATTGAGGCGGATATGATGCATTCCATGCGCCGCATTCAATTGGATGTGGATCGTACAAATCCATCAGATGTGCAGCAGCTATTGTTTAATTATAGGACCACATACAGGATGCTCGAAGTGGCAAGATCTCTCAATGCAGACATTTCAAGTCTGAAAATGCAATAGGATGCTGAGCAGCTATCATTTAATTACAGGACCACAGACAGGATGCTCGAAGTGGACTTCTCAACAGAGTTTTCAAGTCTGCAAATGCAATAGGATAGATCAAAACTACCAAATAATGCAGGCTACTCAACATCAAGCTTCCCTGTAAGTGTCACAGAAACCTCACGGAAAAAATCACATTTGGACAGTATACAAAGTGGGCTAGCTATTCCATACGAGTGGAAAAATGGTAGTTGAATTGTAGAAACCGGGCCCTGGAAGCACAAATGTGCAATACAAGGTTGAAGATGACTGACAGTATATTTAGTTGAACTAAGTGCTGACATATTTGGAGTTTAACAGGGACCATTGAAATCACTGGTATGTGGACTTCTCTATATAACAATCACATTGATAATAATAGGTGGAATGGAAAGGAATAGGTAATTAGGTATAGCAATGAAATCATCCTGGTCAGAATTATCGATGATCCAGTAAGGTGATTTATGTGTCAATTGACCATGCTAAAGTGTTAACACTAGTTATGTAATCATAGTGTCCCATCCCTGAGTGTCCGTTGGTTCAGATTTTATTTCCAGCTCAGACAATGAACAGTGAATAGCGGAATGCTGTGTTTATAATCTATATGTGCACAAGGTAAAACAGCATAAGGTAAATAGGTCAAACAAACATAAGGCAGGGAAGTTTACCATGTTTCAGTTGTTTTGATATAATGCGTGAGCTTCCAAAACATGGTAAGCATGTCAGTATTCACGACACCAGGGCTAAACAATGGCTGCCAATCAGGAGGCAGCTCTTTTATGGCGTGTCAGCCCCTCAATCGCCCACTTGAAGCACAATATGGAGCAACCTGAAACAACAGTGTGCAATTTGGTATGCACTGAGCAGAAAGAAACAGATATAATGAATTTGATGGCTTTTCTGTATGACCTCTGCAGCAGCAGCAGTCTTCCAACCAGAGGATAGATTGATTATAATCCCATGTCTCTTCTCTATCATAAATTGATGCAAATGTGAGAAGCACATTTGCTGTTCCTTGATATTTGTATCGATCACCATATCAAAATCTTCGCTGGAACATTCCATCTTGTTATTCTTGTTTATTGTACCAGCATTGTTTACTGCCAGAATACCTCAACAGTTAGAATCAGGAAATCTTCTTTGCTCATATACTCAGAATGTGGATACAATTCCATAACAAACTTCATGGCTCAATTACATACAGACACAAAGCATAACAAACCTATAATATCTGGAACTTGCTTCTTTTCCACAACAGCCTTTGCCAGCTTCGGCCACACTGCTGTCAGACCTCTGCAGCAGAAGCATAAAACAGTGCTTGAGAAAATGTTTTAACATAGCAAACAATTAGCCATTACTCAGATTAGTGATGCTTTGTTTTTTTAGAAAAAAAAATAAACATGTCACTGATAAAATGTAATTCTAAGTACATCTCACTATTGTCCAACACTAATAGCTACAACCTTATGTCACCAATGTGCTGATTTTATGCATCTATGGACAAAATTAAAATCGTTTGGTGGGAATTCTAGACTACAATACCCCTCTTCACATTCCTAGTAAGGTGAAAACCAGTTCTTCAATGTGGAGAATGCTCCAGCAACTCATGCACAAACAGTTCTAGCCCGTAGTCTGAGATGATAATCAACCCCACTGGCTACTGTATGCGTCACATTGTGAAAACGTAGAGCACAAAGATTTCTTATTCCTAGAACATCAAGTATTATCATACACACTTCACAGCATTTGCTTATGAATTCAAGGCGCATGGACACTCAGGTGATAAGCTACCAGTCAAACAACGAAGTTTACCAATCTGTAAAATACTCATCCAAAGGTTCTAAGCAAAGGATGCATAGACAGTAGCACGAATCTACAACCTAGTGGGAGTAATTGAGATTTCGCTCATCAATACACTAGCATACGACTTCAAAGCACAAAAGTTCAACCAAGCACAGCGGTTGGGAAGCCCCCAAAGGAAAGTAAGCACTGAAAATGAACCCCGGCAAACTGGAGGAACTAGGTCAGCAGTTCACTCCCCTAGACAAGCAGCGCAACGACTGCGAAGCAAAATTCGTATCAGTACTTGAACGATCAGCGGAGCCTTACGACATCGGCGACGGTGAGGAAGTGGCGCGACGGCGACGTGATCTCTGCCTCGAGGGGGCGGAGGTGCTCGGCGGGCGGCTGCAGCCGACCACCGCGTGCCCTCGACGCGCGAGCTCGAGCGCCAGGGCCCGGCCCAGCCCCTGCTCACCCCCGTGATGAGCACCGTCTGGGGCCCCGCCGCCGCCGCCCGCGCCGCCTGCCGCTCCCCCGCCTGGCTTGGGCGCCGTCATCCTCCACTCCTCTCGCTCGCTGCGGCGCGGTGCTTCCAGTGCTGGTTGCAGTTGCAGGCAGGCAGGTCAGCTCGTTGTTCTCGATGTTTCCTGTGAATCGGCCCATGGGCCATGGCCCGTTTAGGCAGGATGGGCCATAGAAAAGCCGGAAAGGAGGGTGGTCCGTGAGGGCCACCGGCCCATCCACCGTACGGTTTCTCCGCAGGCACACGCACACGCCGCCGTCGTTTGTTCTGGTCTGGAGGGTGTCGAACCTACCCCGATCCTCGCGGCGCCTCCGACCTCGCCGGCGGCGGTAAGGAAAACCTCTCTCGATCTCTAACCCCATCCGTGGTTGGCTAGTCCATCATTTGTGATCCCTCGGCTCGTTTAGCCCTTCCGGATTGGTAAGAAGCTCGGTTTTTCTTACTCGATCGTTAGGCTTCTTATTCTTAGTCCTCGGATTGGTCTGTGATGTGTTGTTGTCTCCTGTCACTTGTTGGGTTCTTGTGGTACTCGAAAGAACATGTTACTGTCAAAAAGAAAGTAGGGCTGTTTCCCCTGTAAGGGCTTAGTAATTTCTCCCCTAATTTATGCGTTGCCTGATTGAAAGGAATGTTTTCATTTAACAAGCTGGACATTCTTGTCTAAAAAGAGGAGGGGATATGGAACTGTGTCATGTAGGTGCTTAACTGCTAAGTACTCTGTTGTTTGGGGCTTTAGCAGATTTTTATTTGATAGAAATCAATAATTACGATGAGTGCGATAATAGGAGCCTGCAATGGCATTTTCTTAGCATTCGTTCAACATTTTGCTAATCTCACCTCCTAAAGATGAATTTCGTGCTGGCTGATTGTTTCATCATCTATGTTTTGTTGCTCAGTTTTTAACTGCAGTTTTATATCGCATGGTCTTCCTTGTGATTGGAGGTAGCATTAACTTATTTATATGCAGCTCAGGTTGTTCCTGGGTCTGATCAGCCATGTTCAAAAACCTGTTGATGTGAAAACCGTACAGCGCTTGTCTGGGGCGGACAAAAGAAGCTAAGAAGAACTGCCAAGGAAGGTTTCCACAGGCTTCTGATGCTGATCTCGATGCCATCCTTCCTCCCAAAGGTGCTGACTTCTTCTGTTTCTCCTTTTTTTTTTTCCTTTTTTTTTTATTACACCATCTGTGTCTGAGAGAATAATATTTGATATGTACATGTTAACTGGGTTTCATATCTAGCCTTCCTTAACTTCCACGGACTAAAGAATTTGTTGTTGATGTTAGTGTAGTGTGGGACAATAACATATAAGGTTAGGCTATGGAATTACGGGTATGCTTTGGATCCCTTGCTCGCCCTCACCTCGTCCAACAGAGTAAGAAGTTGAAACAGGGATGGTGTTTGGTTGATTGGTTCTCTCGCTAGCTGCCTTGTTATTTATGAAAATGAGGATTTTCCTCAATCACTCTGGGGAGCAGATTTGGCTACCACCTTCCTCAGCAAGGGGAGGCGAGTGGCAGGTGCAAGGCAATCAAGCAGGCCCTAGATATCATCATTATATGACTCCCTCAGATCCTTTTTGTTAGATTTTTGACAGGTGAGGAGCCTCGAATTTTTAGGGGATGACAAGCAAAAAAAAAAAAGACTGCATTAGCCGTACTCTTCCACTGACTATGTTACTTTGTGCACTCGTGGAGAAAATACACCAGCTTTATGCTATACATTTATTGGCTAAAGCCTTTTTGAATTCCCAATCCTCTCTCTCATGGTTGGTATAGGAAGTGGAGAGACACCCGGTGGTGACCCAGGCAATTAATTGGCAGGCATGCGTCATTTACGAGGACAGTAAAGAAGCAAGGGAGTAAAATAAGAAAGTGGTTAAAGATTCCCTTGCTTACACCGTATAAAATGAAAAAACTCTCTAATCCTAAGGCGCCTAACATAAAGAAATGGAGGGTACCTGTTAGGTGTTATTGTTTGGGTTGTCACCATCAACTTGGCATACATTGCGTGGTAGCGCTCTAGTCTTAGACTCTTAGTGATGAAGGAATAGTAGCCTACTTATTCTAGTCTTAGTGAAGGAATAGTAGCCTACTTATTCATGTATGCTTGTGAAATTTCAGCCCCGTAACATTTGTGTTTTTCTTTATCATATTCCTTCCCACTCCTATATTTATCAGTTGTATCGTGGAAGGAACTTATAGTAATTTTACGCATGATTCTGTATCATTTATATCTTTATTTATATGTTTGAATTTGTTGTAATACTTGCTCTGATGTACTCTTGTATAGGCTGAGATAACAGTTGCTAAGTACCGAATCATGCTCTTGTATATGGCATAGAGGGAGAGTTCCCAATGATTTTCAACACTGATGCAAGAGGCCATGAACTGTTTCCAACAGGTTTCTCTTTTCATCTTCTCCATATTGGAATTTCTCTTTTCATCTATTAAATCCAACTTTGGTTACTTTTGCTACATTACTCTTGTTACTGTACTACTGCTTTTGAGATTTATTTGTTTCTGGTTGAGTATGCACATAAAAGAAAGGGAACAGAGAACAAACAGAAGCCTCTGCTTCCTGTTATTGTGTGTAATCATCATTATTTTGATTTCTAATTATCAAATCAGGTGCTTGATTTACTGTAATTTTGTTGTGCTCTGATCTTATTTTGTATGTAAACTTATTGGTTTGGTTCCATATATTGAAAATAAGCCTACATTAGCAGATGGTAGCCACAATGAATTATCGAAGTTACTGTCCATAATAGTATAAGGCATCATTTCCATTAGACATTGCCTGAGTTTATAGAGTTAAGATTTTATCTACAAAATCCTTGCTTTTGACTGTTATATAGATATTTCACTTTCTAATCAACTGTTGTTGGGCATTGGAAATGAATTGAGTATGGTTTATCTTCTGCAAATATTGCAGTTTATGCGCTTTGGAAGGTCCCCATCTGTTGCCAGCTTTTACACTTAAAGGTGGTGAGGTTTCCGTTGCGTGATTGGTGGTGCTGACCTGATGTTTCCTGGTATCAGCATACCTCAGAAGGGTTTCCATCTTTTGAAGCTGGCCAACCATGGGCTGTAAAAGTTCCTGGCCAACCCCTGCTCCAATTGCAGTAAGTTTTTCATATTTCCTTGTAATTGATTTTGCCCAGAATTTTTAACTGGTAGCGCTCTATCAGGTATGTTCAAATCTATGCTTTTGTGTATGCATTACATAGGTTGGGAGCACAACTATGAGTAGTACTGAAGCCTTGAAGGCAGGGCTACGTGGCAAGGCTTTAAAGATTTTTTACATTATTATCCGGGATGTGTTATGGCAGAGTGCACACTGACCAGGGGCTGTTACACAAAAACGACTTCAGCCATTTTCTCAAATTAACTTGTCTAATATTTGTTTGCAGGGGATTCAGCTGATGGTAGTTTCGTCCCCAATGAAGGATATTTTGGCGACATTGTTGTTGAAGATCTAATTCTGTTTCAACATCTGCTGAAGAACCTGAAGGCATGAATGATGGTGGTGTTTAGGTTGAAGATGCAGGAGTTGATATTTCAGACAATCATGGTGCTGATCCTGGCATCAGAGGTGAAACCGTGGAAGAGATAACTGATGCTGTTAATGAACTAAAACTGCCTGAGATAAAACCACTGAGCAAGCACCTGTTGAAGCGGAACATCATAATTGACAACTGAGGGAAATTGATTCTCTCTTGGACAAATGCCTTCTGCAAGCGTTATACATAAACATAAAAAAACACCTTCAATGCCGGGGAAGTACACTATGGTAAAATTTTTTTTTTTGCTGCAGATCACATCTTGATTTACCATTTTGCTTTAATGCATTTTTTTCACATTTGTGTCTATTCTATTTATTTCTATATAAAGTTGTTGCAATCTAGCAGCTGTGGTACACTCACATATCTAACTTTCATTGGGTTCATCTGTTTTCCTCCTGGAAATATTTGGCCCCTTGATTACATTCATGCAAACATGTTCTGCTCCGCCAATAAATGGCATTTATGTTTCTTTTTTTTTTTTGTTTTTCTTATTTGTCCTATTAAGCTGTCAGCACTGTTGTTTTTTTTGCCCAAGTAATCAAGCATTGTTATTAAAACATTTGGACTACTAGCCTGGCTGACTTTAACAAGAAATATTCAAACGTTCAATAACTTATAGCTCGCATATTCTGCATTTTCCATGATTTGGGCTTATGTCCATTATTATTCTGTGCAGGCAAATCATACTACCCTGCAGACCTTCTGGTGTTACTCTTGATATCAAAGTCATCACACAAAAAAGTTATCGAAGTGGTTACAATCAAAATCTTCATCTGGCCTTGTAAGACTGCTATTTTTTTTTTGTATTTTGAGGCTATGATATATTCAGGTTTGATCAAGACCTGGACTACATGTAGCTGTTTTTGTCTTAATTTTTTCTAAGCATTACAAAGAACTCCGCCTTGTTGTATTATATAAAGCCACAAAAAGGAAAAGGGGACACATGGCACATAGCTTCGTTACTTGCATGTCACTATTTTCATTGTAGTATATATAATACTAGTATGTCTAACATGATAATCCAACGATGATTCAGGGCCTAATCTAAAGATTTAAGAAATTGTGGTGAATCTTTTGCCCAATTTCAAAAGGAAAAAAATTTCAGAACAAGTTTTCACATTCCTTTACTCAAATGTCTGAACAAGGCCCACCCCCGCTGTATGTCTTGCAGATTTCAGCAAAGGAGGACAAATATAAGAAGGAATTTATATTGCTTGCTATCAATAAGTAAGCATCCAGACTACGAGCATTTAGGACCGAAAAGAGGATACAGAGCTTGTTGTGTGGAACACGTAAAAGATGTTGCTGAAAGTAGCCGCCACTAAGCAATTGAGGTTGCTGAGATTTATAAGCCTAGTTCTCATGTCAAACCCATATTTGTGGCTGTTGAAGCTGACATGGAGAAGTATTACAGTGCACCAGAGGCTTCAGATATAGTCTTCAGGTTTGTCTAATTCTCTGTAACTACTTTGTTGGACAAAATGGCGGATTATTTTTGTGGTAATTAGCTAGTCCTATGTTTGTGAAGTGTAAGGTGTCCAGTTTATTCACATTCATATAATTTTGTTTTCTTCTGTGAATTAGGTATGTTGAAAAGGAAAATTTGGTTAAACTCTACAGACAAGCACCTCAAGGTGACTTTTGATGTTGTTACTATATGATGCATTGTGCCAAAGTGGGCTATAAAAAGGGCTCGCGTACTCCAACTGAAATCCACAAGAAAGACTTGGTTCAACATTTTAAACCGCATGCAAGTTCACCAAGCTGTTTTCATGCAGTACAATTTTTAAAAAGCACCTTGAAATACTTTTGGCTTTCTACTTTCCAAATATGTGAAAAGAGAGTTGATTTACAACTGCTCTTAGCAAGATGTAGAGGAGTGAGCTTGGGGTCACTAACTTTTCACAGCTCGCTACAGCTTTTTACAACCTTCTTTCACAGCTAGTGCTAAAGTATATCGCAGGATAGCTAACAAAGTGAATAGGAGGGCAAACTGACAACCTGCTAAAAACAGGGGCATCTGTTTTCTATAAATGCACGCACAAGTGTACTGTTTACCACTAACTAGACTTGTTGCCCACACTTCACTCCTATTTGACCTGTGTGCCGGTAAAAGTTCTCACTGCTTCTCGACCTACGGCTCCATGAATCAGAGCTCAAATCTCCACTGCTTGATTCTCTGAGGTACCCTCTTCAGTACCGCTGAGCCGCCTGTTTCCACTGTGCCGCTTTCTTCTGTCATCTTTTGTACTTCTGCTTGCCCTCTGATGTCTGTCTGGATGAGCATCATCCTTCCTTCCCAGCTTAGACAGCTTGAACTCTGATATCTATCTACATCTGAATCAACATCGCTATTTGTGGCTACACCAATCCATCATTTGAGTCATGGTGATCGTGTTTTCTCGGTGGATTTCCCTCTTCTGCCATCTCTCATCATGATAATAATCTTGATGTCATGTCTCGGCGTCTTTAGTGTTGTTCTCCTTTCCTGTTGGTTTTTATGAGCTGTAGAACGGTGTCTTTCAAGATTGTAGTACTCTGACGATCCCCTCCTGCTCCTTTTTGGCATCATCATACTCATACCTGCTAGTGGACTTCTCACCTGAAGGACCCTTCCTGATGTCAGTATCAATGAAGTCTGAAGGCCAATCAGAGTATCCAGGCTCCAGAAACTTCCACGCCTATCAGAACAGTGCTTCCCTAGGCCTAGTTTTGTCATTTTCTTTATTTTCTCCATTACATGATCACTTCTATGCCTTTCTTCATGCTTGTGCCTATGGGACTTCATCATTTCCCATGGTTGAAAATTGTCTGCCATTTGTATCTTAAATCTTGCCTTCGGTGCTTATCTACTGCTGAAGAATCTCTTCTATGTCTTCTGTACTCAGAATTCTAATGCTGTGGCTGCTACGTTCTTGCTTAGAGTGTGAAAATCTTGAGAGTGTCGTGTATGCACATCTTCGATCCCTAGATCCTCTTGAAACATATCTGTTGAACCAAAATCAAAATATTAAGCATAGTCCTTAGGTATAATAGAAGCTGACAAGTAAAATGGTTAACTCGTAATTTCGTATGTACCATTGCTGGAAATTTTCAGTTTCTTCCCTATCAGATCCCTCTGAACTTTTAAAATTGGGGTATCACTCTCCTTTTCATATAATATCAGCTGAGGGACCAAAAGAGCAGTCATTTTCCTAATCAGTATCTAGGAGGAGGATTGTCCCAATCAGCCACTCATAATCTCCTCCAGGATTGCGAAAACAGTGGGGATAAAATTACACGCAACTCCCATGTGAACATGTCTGAAAGAAGGGAGACGACAAAAAATGCAGACTATATTAGCAGTTCTGAGCCTATTTCTCCAAAAGTTTGGGAGTATTCTCCTCTAACAAATATCAACACTTCAAAACAAACTTCATATCTGTCATGAAATCAGACTAAATTGATTGAGGAGACAAAGCTGCAACCCAAGTACCTTGTATCTTGACCTCATGTAATCACCGCATATGGCAGCCTTCCATCTCGTCACAGCAACAAATTCACATGTTATCTAAACACATGGGAAAAATACAGGTTCAGGAGGTTATGCTATCATGTGGATTGATTTAACACAACAGACAACAGTATCTAAGGGTGTGTGGGATTCTTTGACGTAAGCTAGGATTAATAAACGACCCCCTCCCACACACACACACCAAAAAAGAATACAGTTGGTCTACTCTACCCGTTTAATGAGATCTGCCTTTTTGTTTCTCCACTTACGTTTTAATTTGTATAAGTTACAATTTTGTGGGGTGATATCACCCCCATAAAATAAACTTAAAAACTCAACTTAGTACACATTTTATAAAGGTATAGATTTCCAACTGAAATAGTTTGAGTAAAATAAAACAAAAAGATAGTTTAGGGGCTTATCCAGCTGGGTAAATTTGGGGTTAGTAATTTGTACTTTTCTCTCTTAAGCTATAACAATTATGCTAACATAATACTGGAGGAGAAACAAAGTAATTACCTGCTTTCCAGCAAAATAGCGTCCATTCATGCTGCTATAGGCAAGAAGAGCTGAATCCAACGATTTATAGTGCACATAAACATTTCCTCGAAGATGGAAAGATCCATTTCTACATACCTAACATATTAACAGGAATCATTTCGAGAATTCTATCGGATGAAAGATTGCACATAAGCCTAAAATTTATGAAAATTGCAAATCAGTGTTTCAGCTCCACAGGAACGTCATTTAGAAGTGCTCTATCTGATTCGCAGCGCTAAACAACTATTAGTAGCTCGCCCTTTATGTTCAAATTTTCTGTCCAAATTTAACTTAGACCATAGTAACAAGTGGGAATAGGATTGTGGTGTGCATTCTTCTAAATAGAAAGGTAAAATAGTAACGAGGTCTAACAGTCAATCATAGATATGAACATCAAGGTGAGGTTAAAATGCTTAGCTAAGACTAAGTCTTCAGAAGTTTGGACATATTTGAGTATTCAACAGCAGTGAACTAATCCCTCTGCTCCAAAAGAATGCAACTATGGGTTGGCGTGCTAGTTAAAGTGGTTCACGTTTGACCAAGTTTCTAGTGAATGGTATTCACATTTATGGATCCAAATCAATTTAGTATGAAAATACATTTTATAATTAGCTTTAAAGTGAATCAGTCCCTCATGTAGATTGTAAAGCTTAAGAAATACTGATTAACCATAATCAATTTAAAGCTAATTCTCCAACTCCGTCACTAAGACAACCACAACCCTAAGAAGATATCATAATCATTTTAGAATTTAGAGCAACAATCATGTGAAGTAAACAAACTGAATATATGAATAAAACAGTTAGTAAAGCATTGGCTTAGGCTTAGGAAATCATGTTGTCTCAGGACAAAAGAAGGCACAAAGAACCTTGAAGTTCGCAAGTTCACCAAATTTCAGAAATTCTGTATGTACATCTTCATAAAATTCTTCATAGCTTTGTTCAATCTCTTCATCTGTGAACTGGAAAATGTTAAAGAATTATTTATTAGTTTGTGTTCAAACTAATAAAGAAAACAAACACCTTATTGCAACTCCCAATATCACTAAATTTAGCTCTAGTTTACAAACAGAATTCTTGTTTGCACAGAAGGATTAAAATAGATTCACCTGTCACCCTAATGGTCATCAAAGACGCCCAATAAAAGAAATACTCCTCAATGGTTCCAACATAAAAAATTCCCAGATACTATCAAAATTGTCAAGGATCTACTTAATAAATGATACCCAAGATGTACCAATTTTTAAATATTGGACACATTTCTAATAGCTATAGAAAAATATCAAAAAGCTCAGCAACATTAGCAGGACCATGATAATTTAGGATACGTGAGCAGATCAAAGTTCAACATGTCCTCAATCAAGTGAAATCAACTGGCCTGATCACTGTATGCCTCAAGTCGAAATAACATGCAATCTGTCGCAAGTCTGAGTCTGAGTAGCCAAGGAAAACTTGGAACAAGAGTTATCTTGAGCAGTAGATTAAAAAATTCAAATGGCTCCAAGCAGTCAGTTATTTGTACTCATGGTTTCTTATAAAGGCTCACAAGCTTAAAGTAGAGTACTTGTCATTTAGACATAAGCTTGATTTAAGTCTTGAACTATCACAACTTAAAATGGCACTGCCCATGATACCACAATTGAGCATCCTTAAACGTAAATAAATAGCATCTTAAGGATACAAAGTTATTCATTAGAGAATTTCCTCTAATAACAAACCTCAAGCCCTTCATCTTGCTCCAAAGCAAGGCCTGGACCATTATACATGTTTTTCATTAGCAATGTGCTTGATTTGTCAGGGTAAAATGAACCCTGCTGCAGCGCACTCAAAGCGACAAGCCCCTGTCTTGAGGTGAAATGGACAATGGGCCTTATCCTGTAGAAATAAAAGAACAGGAAAAACCAGAATGTCAGGTAGAGGACAAGTTGTATTTTCTTTCTGTTTTAACAGAAGAAATATACAGGGCATTTCTATCCTAACAGAAAGAGAAGAATGAAGCATGCCTGTTCTGTTCCGAAATTCGGAGTCTCTTGAGCAACTTTGTCAAGTACTTCTTGAGCAGACAAAGAAGGTTCTCTCCTCTGGGCAGCAAAAGCAACAGACTGTGGTGGGAGCGGATTTGATGTAGGTCTATCTTCCTGCAAGACATTTAGAGTAACCTTTATCGGCAGTATGTCAAAAAAATTGACCCATTAGCAGCCACAAGGAACAGAACCAATAGAAATTTATGATCAATAGAATTGTGACCTCTTGAACAGGCAGCTTTTCCTTGGATCCCTTTGGTACTTTAACTTTTTTCTTCTTCACAATGATCTCATTTCCTTTCCATATAATCTCTGCTGGGCCATCTTCAATATATTCCCATTCACCATCTTCTTCTGACTGGTTTCCTTGGTCATCTTTAGGCTGCAAGAGGAAGTTTCAAATTTGTAATCAGACCACTATGTTAGAATGTTTATACAAGTTGTTTCTGAAAACATGCATTAGTGAATTCAAAGACGTGCTGACTGAAAAAGGATTCAACAGATGGATTAATTAAGCTACAAAAACATTTATACACCCAAATGGAGAATAAGAGTCTGCGGCTTATAAACTACAAAGATGATTGGTACTTGCCTCTGACGATGACTACAAAAACTGGCATCCTATCCTACTTAATACTAACAATGAATAGCCCAGCAAGCTCATCCCAGTAGCAGAAAAGGGATGCGTCGATTGCAAAATGGATGAGTACAATTGTCCGGCAGAAGGTGGTAAGCAATTATGGAAAGCTCGGGGAGAGATAACCTCCTTTGGAGCGGAAGCCTCCGCAGCCCTGGCCTCCTCTTCGGCCGCAGCAGCCGCAGCCTTCTCTGCCGCGCGCGGGCAGCGGCGGCCTCGAGCCACCGTCGCTCGGCGTCCTCGAAGGCTTGGCGCGCACGCTCGGACTCCGCAGCCGCCTGGGCCACCTGGATCTCGAGGAGACGGTCCTCCTCGTCGGGGTCGGCCGCGGGCGCCGCCCGCCTCGGCCGCCGCACGCGCGCGCGCCGCGGACTCCCTCCGCGCCCTCCGGCGGCGCTCCTTCTTCCGCTCCCTCCGCTTCTCCCTCCTCGTCGGCGCCGTTACCGCCGCCTCCAAGGCAGGGCACCATCGGCGGCGGCGGCGACGCCACCGCCCGCGGCTAAGACCGACGATGACATGGCGAGCTTCTCGATTCGCTGTCGCCGGTGGTGCGCGAGCGCGATCGCAGCGGCCCGGCGCAATAGGCGTCGTCGGCGTTCGCGTAGAATACAAGTGGGCCTGGGCTTCTCGTCTTTCTTCAGCTGGGTCTCTCTCTTTTTTTTTTTTCTTTTTGAGAAAAGGTGGGCTTGCGTTTCGTAAACAGAGAGGTTGGAGCCCGTTGGGCCCTTTAGATAAGGGACTCATTTGATGGCAACATGGACCGAGCTGGAGTCAACAGGATGGAAAGAACATTTTTTTCTCTTACCAAAAAAAAAAAAGGAAAATGGAATGAAAGACCCTGTTCGCTGCCTGCATCTCGAAGCTTTTTCACTCCTCTGTTGTAGTTGCTGCAAATCGAGATGCAGTGATCAGTCCTAAGACCGACCTCTCAAGAAATACTCCACTAGTGAACATCAACCTAACACGCTGTTGAAGTGGCACTGGCTGCACGAGTATGTGGTGTGGCTCTACGGTTGACTTTTGGTGCCTCTAGGCCGTGCTAGCCGTTGGGCTGCATCTCTTCTCGACGCGTGCTGTCCGTGCGAAGCGGCGAGTGATGCCTCGTCGTTTTCCATAGTTTGCCTCCCGCCACGCCTGCGCGCCACCGACTCCTAGAAAAAAAATATGGTGGCTGGCTGCTCACAAGTCACAGGCTCACTCACAGCCGAAGCGAACTCTGCATTTTTCGGGCAATACGTATAAACAACTGATGGTATATATCCTCACGCGCGATCCAACTGAAAGAAAAAAAAATGCAACCTTGTTTGGAGCGCATGTGCATGGTAATGATAAGTAAGGGTTTAAAAACGATAATAAATCACCATCGGGATGAGGAGAAGAGTGAACAAATTGCCACTTGAGGGAAGTGGAAGTGGCGCGTACAAACGTCTCTTGTTCGCCGCCTCGGCCGCCAGTCGCCAGCCACGTTCTTCTTCTCCCCTCTTTCTCTATTTCCCGTCCCAATACTCGCAAATCCCAACCCCAGCCAGCTCGTCTCCCCTGCTCCTTCCGAGCCCACCCCCACCGGATCCCCGCCCCAGGCGCCGCCGCTTCTCGCATTCGCGGCAGTCCCTCTCGCCGCCCCTCCCTTCCGGGCGCCTTCTGTCTGATCCGTGCTGCTCGTCCCTGCCACCTCCCCTGTTGCCGCGCCCGCGTCCCCACTTCACTCCCTCGCCGCCCTGATCTCAGCTCCTTCGTTCCAGCCCAAGATTTCGAGAGCAGTTAGGTAGGAAGAGTATGTACGATTCTCCCTGATATTGTTTTGTTTTATTTCACACTGGGATAGGAAGTCTATGCGCTCGAGGAAAAAAAAATCACTGGGTAGTGACGGCATCACTTCTTGTGACATTTAGTGGCTAGGACACCCTCACTAGTCCTTACTCGTGTTTACTCGACATTGCCCCTTTCCCTACCGCGTTGTGATATCGATTGATAAACTTGCGGATGTTGTAGTTCAGGGGACATCAGCTGTTTGCCCTTGCTCTGTAAGTAGTAAGTGCTTGCTGTTTGGTTGAATTGCAACTCCAAGTGTTAGTTGACCACATTCGTGTAGCTTCACCTCACTAGGATCAACAAGGTTTCCCCAGCCAGAAGCCTATTTGCCGGTAGGGCATTGTGATCCCGTCATGTCTTGCACCTCCCCAGATCCACCAGACTACTGCTCAGCCGAGTCGCCTGAGCTCAAGCTGTACCAGGCCTTCATCTTCTCCGTGCCTGTCTTCTTTACATTCGTCCTGCTTCTCTTCTTCTACCTCTTCTACCTGAGGCGACGCAGGGCCAATTGGCAGTCCTTGAGGATGAGGGCAGATAACTTGATACGAGGAGATAATACCAGAGTAAGTCGGCCCTCTTGTTCTTCTGATAAATTAAGTTGGTTTCTCCAAGTTGTTGGTATGCTCAGGATCTTAAACATTGTTCTATCTGTTTTGTGTTCGAAATCTGCATTTGTAGCTGGAATGTGGTTTAAAGAAAGAGATGCGGGAAATGCTGCCAGTGGTTATCTTCAAAGAGAGCTTCTTGATCAGGGAGACACAGTCAGTGATTTACTTCTGAACTCTTGTTCCAGTATTAGTGATATAATAATGTCAGTGCTGTCCAGTTTCTTATTCTTTTACCTACAAATAACTCGAGAGGCCAACTTGCCAATGGATGGTAGCAATCTAGTTCTGGCTACTAGAGAAAAAGTATACATATCCTAGTCTCATTGCATAAGGAGATCAATAACCTCAATACTGGTACTGTTCACCACTATTTAGATAACTAATAGGTTGAAATCTTCCGTCGAATCACGTCAGTGAAAGAATAATACAATGTCAATTGCCAATGCAGTAACAAATAGGGATCCTTCCAAACATATGTCCTACCTTTTCAATATAGGCAGTGGTAGTGCAAGGTTTGGCCATCAGTATGTAGTAGCATGTTTGGGTTCAGATGTAGTCTGTGAGTTAATGTTTGGAATAGATGTTTTGGACATCTTGATACATAAATCCTATACGAGGAAACTTCATTATTCATTTGGTAAAAAATACTGAAGGGTTTGCCCCCATTCTGCTTCCTAGCGAGGGGGAAAGCGAAAACACATAAAACACAGCTCTGTATGAAGCCCCCCCCACCCCCCTACATCTGCGTATGAAACATGCATGTGGGACCATTCTTCCCTGATATTAGCCTTTTCTTTGTACTGCCGTTTGTTCCTTCATTGTTATTTTGCTAAGCTGTGTTTTCTTCTGAACACCCTATCATGGTTGACAGGTGCTCTGTCTGCCTAGCAGACTATCAACCGGATGAGCGGCTTCAGAAGATACCTCCTTGTGGGCATACCTTCCATATCAACTGCATCGACCACTGGCTCTCTACAAACACCACCTGCCCCCTTTGTCGAAGTCTCTCTCCTTCCGCCCCCAAAGCAATCAGCGTTGACCTGGATTTGGAAGCACAAACTGCTGTAGAGGAGTCTCTGAATGTACATCATCACCAGGAGGGACTTGTTGATGGTAACACAGAACAGGAAGGTCAGGCAGCTGAAGGTGATGGACTCGGTAGCATTCAGGCTGAAGAACCACACAGTGATGTGGCTGAACCATTGACGGTTACGGTGGTCGCTGAGCCTCAAGCTGGACGCTGAAGGCTCACCAAGTACAACCTGCCAAACTGTTAAAGGGAAGAAATAAGTATAGCTATTGATGTATTCTATTAACATTGTAATGTTTAGCTGATCAGGAAGGATAAACGCATAAAGATTTGACATTAATGTTGTGGTAGCCAGTTTCTGGGAAAAAATGGTAAGAGTTCAGTGCTGGAGAAATCTTTTTGATACATATTCCCTCTATTCCAAATTATAAGATGTTTTACTTTTTCTAGATACATAGATTTTGCTATGTATTTAGATATACACTTATGTCCAGATATATAGTAGTAAAACAAATGCATCTAAGAAAACCAATACATCTTATAATTTGGAATGGAGGCAGTACTTAACATAACCGAGATATAGTATTAATTAGTGGCCTGTTTTTCATTTGGTAAACCATACTGTCAGATGAGATGTGTTTATTTTCGAACGCCCTGGGATTCTTGAGCTGGCATATGCTTATTGGAATTTATATAACCTGCTAAAAAGCTCATCGAGGCCCCTATAAACTAGTATTAATAAAACTATACAAACATCAGTCATTAGTCATAAAAAAAATCCAATTGTGCAGACTCAACTTGGTCAGGAGCATCACAAATGCAGTGTGCAATGATGGAATGGCATCGCCCCAACAAGGTTTGAGTGTGCAAACCAAAAAAGCCTAAACACATTGGCCATAGCCGAAGCAGCAGCAGCAGCAGCAAAAACAACCACCGTGACATTGACGCGAACACTCTAACCACCGCACGCCAAGATGCCATCACCATCCAACTGATTCTGCACTTGTGCTGGTAGTGTACACGCATGATTACACGGTAGCACTAGGCGTGTAGGCGCTAGCACAAAGGACTGCTTGCCAAACAGGCACTCAACTCAAGTATAGAAACATACCTGCATTTCATGTGTGCTGCTTTTGTGGCATGGAAGGAACTGTGGAGCATGCTATCTTGACATGCCAGTATGTATCTGAGGTCTGGAATGAGATAAAAAGGTGTTTTGGCCTCACACTGAATATAAAGTATCTGGTTTGTATCAAGCAGTGGTTATTTGATTTCTTTGATGATGCATCTGATAACCAAAAGACTAGATATACTGCTTGTGCTTGGATATTTGAGAGGCAAGAAATGCAGTACGCAATGGCGAAAGCTGAGTTCATCCCAAGGTAAATTGCATTCGTAGTCTACGCCCTCAAATCTTTCTCAGCCCCTGCTTTGGTAAACAGATGCCCCCTAGTCCCTCGTGCGCGAGCTTTTATGCAGGCTACGGCCGAAGCCATCATTCAATGAGCCTTCCTCCGAAAGACCGGAATGGAGACCGGCGATAGAAAGGCCATCAGGTCCATCGCCAGTCGCCATCACGAGGTGCCGCCGCGCCGCGCATGCCTCCGGCTTCTTCACGCAGGCAAAGCACAAAGCAGAAAGAACCTCTGCCTGCATCAGCATCACGTCAAACCACAAATCCCAGGCATTACAGTTGGGAGTCACTGGTTCATATATGTACAGAATACAGATGCCTTGTACATGAGGGCAGGCAGGCAGACAGACAGCACCAAAAAGCACAAATCCGGGCGGTGGCAGCAATGTTCCAACCGAAAGCACACACGACACCCAGCAAGGCAGCACGCGCCGAAAAGGGCATGCCGTTGGAACAAGCAGAGACATTTTGCACCAGAGCATCAGATACCACACCAATTCAGGATTAAAATGCAGGGGGGAGAAATAGCAGCTACGGAGGATGCTATATAGGATAGGAGTACATTTAGCAAGCAACATGACCGATGATATACATATACTACTACTGCTACTACCAAAACAGTTGTGTACATAAGTCCTATTTACTAGAGGTGAGAAGGGTGGCCTGCCGACGGCCAGTGAGACGACAGCAGCAGTCAGTGGCAGTCTCCAAAACCAAAGTACCCGGCAATAAGCCATGCCTCCTACCAAACACGGCAAACAAAACACGGGTGCCACACACGGAACGGTACGGTATGCCATCCTTGCTGGTGACCACACTGGTCCAAGCCGTTCCAAACCGAGGCAGATGGTGCAGGGCAGCCTCATTTGGGCCCGCGAAGCAACAAAACAGATAACTCTTCGCAGTCTCAAGGAGCATGGGCATTGCGTCCCATGACCAACATCCAAGAGGGGAAGAAAAGACAGAGCCAAGTTAGCACTCATCAGTCCTTATCAGCAGCAACGGGAGCATTGTTGTTTGAGTCACTCTGCGGCATGTCAGATTCCGGTGACGATTTGTTTGGGTCTGGCTTGATGGTGTCACCAATGACCGGCAGCTTCGTTTTGGGAGTCAAAGACTTGGCCTCCTCGTAAGAGTAAATATATATCCTTTTTTACCATACTGCAAAATTCACTGCAACCAAAGAAAGAAACATCCCGAGTTAAATCAGCGACGAAGTTAAGGACTTCAAAAGTTCCATCACTAACAAATCGAGTGCAAAGGGATGAGGGTACATACTTCCATGGATCGTCCCCGACCAGCATCATATCATCCTCATCATCTGTGTAAATAACCTTCCATTTCTTGAGGTTGGCAGAAAGCTCTCCCTGGATATCAAACATATCCTCCAACTTGTGGTGAAGATCATCATACCCATCTAACCTTGTCAAGTCCACTGCCCTGCCAACCGCCATTCCTTGCATGATTACCTGCAGGAACAACAGTTATTAGTTACATTACACTGGCATCACCATAAAAGATGCAAGCTGAAATGTTTATAACCTTGGTGCAGCTCCTGACTTGCTGGCTCTCTGTTTCATTAGGAGAGCGCTCACTGCTTGCCGCTGGGGCATCCGTTTTGTTGGCATGGGATGGTTGTGACAGCTGATCAGATTCAACATCTACTGAGAGAGCAGGTGGCTGGTCTGACCAACACTAGCAACAGTAACCACTGGTGATACTACAGAACCTATCTCAATACCAAACAATCTGCAGCCAGAAGTAGAAGATTCTTGCTTCTTTTCAGTTGGAGCTTTGTTAATGCTAGCAGAGTAGGATTCAGTTCTTGTCTCTCTCATTGTCCAGTACAAATGATTGTTGTTTGGAGTAGGACGCTCATTCTTTGAATTGAATCCTACATTCAATGATGATGAGAATATTGAATTGGGGTTAGGATGGTATAATTCCTGAGTTCGCTGCAGTCCTGAAAATGAGAAAGCTTGGGCAGGCTCAGCTGGGGATTTCCAGAAACCTAAGATGGCATGGAAGAGAATCAGGAGATTAGGTCTGCAAGCCAGCCAATATGTGAACAGAACAGTAGGAAACATAAGGTTTGTCCCTATTGTCATAAGCAGAGGGATAATTTGGCACATCAGCTTAGCAACCACATACCAAAAACTGGAGGAAGTTCTGGAGCAATAGAAGGTGAAGCAGGAGGCCGTGCACGCTTATTCCGTAATGGAGGTTGAGGTGGTTGTGGATTAGTTGCATCAAGGGGTTCTAGTTCCCATGGTGAAACTCTATCTGGGCGCAGAATAGCAGAAGGCTCGTCCCATTGGACCTGTCAGCAGTGAGAGCATGGCTTGAGGTCTTGGAAAACACATGAATTGTTAACAATATTTAAGAGGCAAATGCAAAGTAAAAAGTGGAATTGTGTCCACAAAAAGAAAAATATTGATTACCTTCAAAGATCTCCACTCGGAGTTAGCCCACGGAGATGTTGAGTTAGCTGGCATGCTTCCCAGACCAATAATTGTCCCACTGAATCTGTAAACAATTAAGGAAGAAGGTTATAATAGGCACGCCTCTGAAATCTATGACGAAATAACAATTTATGGAATATCAAATGCAGAATACCTTCTTTCAGGAGATTCATCACCCTCAAATCTCATTTTAAACCTCATGCCAACAGACATCTTGTGATTCTTAGCTTCAAGGTACTTGTTTACACTAACAACAAATTCCGATCGACTTGTTCTGTGGACCAAATTAGATGGACAATGTAAGGTTTCAGAAGTACAAGTTTACAAACAACGCATTTCCACATGTCAAGCCTAATAGGAAAATATAATTTGAGTTTGAGCACAAGAAACAACACAACTCATGTGAACAAAGAAAACTGTCTCATTTGTGAAGGTGGATAGGCATCAAAGCCACCACCCACCACCACAGGAAAATCAATACTTCATCACAGCACAGTTAGTTCATGTACAAAGTATAGTACATCCAACAAAAAATATTGTCTTGAGTAAAGAAAGGATTCCAAGAAGCAAGTTTTAAAATAAAATGGATCAAACCTGGGTTTGTAAAAAACGGAAAAGAGAGTTCCAGTGGAGATGGCATGAGATGCAGTTGCTAGGACTCCAAGATGCATGCTGTGGCTTGAGATAACTGAAGACGGCATGTTATTTAGTTGCCTCATGAGCCTCCTCACCCCGACTCGCAGCTCTCCATTCTCACCTCTGTTAGATGAAGAACAGTTAGCAGGTTGATCCAAAAACTTCAGCAGAACCAGGAAACAAATGCAAATGTGCAAGACAGCTTCAACATGCAATTATGTCACACCTCAAAAAAGATAAACGCGTCACCAGCAACCAATCTTTTGAGCTAACAAACTACTCCAACCTGTCGTAAGTAGATGCCTCCTTGGTTGCCCTGAAAGAAACAGCAAATACATCAAGAGTCCTTGTAACCTAAATCATTATGAAAGCATCATTGTTTGTGATCAAAATAATTACAGGAAATTTGTTTTGAATCAGGGGAACTAAGTTCATTCAAAATTAATGCCACTTGCCACCTCAGAACTATAAAAACAACACTACTCCGTATAATACTATACTAGGAAACCAAAAGGAGATTTAACTCATACATTGAGATCAGAAACTAACCTCGAAAAATGTGACGGAAATGCCATTCATTTCCATGGAGATCTTTAGCCACCAGTTCTTGCCATGGTGGATTCTGAGTCATGTCCTACAAAAAAAAAATTCATCCCATTTAAAAGACCATAACTCAAATACTACACCTAAGGTATGTTATACATTATGACACTAACCAGTTGTGGCAAACATTCTTCAGCATGCCTCCTGAGGACAGAGAATCCACCATGGGTACTTGTATCTGAAGCAGTCAAGGTCTTGCAGAAGGAATGGACGTTGCATCTTTCAGGCTCAGCTGGCTCAGAATCTGGGCTGGTGGGCTCATTTTGCTAATTTAGTAAATTAAGAAAATAAGTCAACACAGACACGTGTAATACTGACTATGCAATATAGTTAGGGAAGTAGAGCATGATGTGAGGTACAGTAATATATATACACTATACTGCACAACAGAAACGGACAATAACGCAATGAGAGGATTGAGATCCACAAGAAATTATATAAGTGAACCTACTCACCTCTGCTTCTGGTTGCAGCATAATTTGAGCATAAACTTCATCGGAATCAGTTTCAGCCTGCATTCCAGAGGTAAATCAGTACGGGAAAGTAAAGGATTGGTCCTATTACTATTAGTGGCCAATTGCCATTTCAGTGAAGTTTGCATGAAGGGGGACTACGCAAACCAAAAGGAACAAAGGACTCACTCTAAGTTCCACATTGACCACCTTGCAGAGGATCTTGGGTGGTAGATCAAACAGAGGTAAGTGCTGATCAAGTTGTTGATCTGTAGATGCTTCAAGCTATAGAAAGATGTTTGATCATCAGTTTAATGGAAAGATTACATAAAAATAGCAGAATCAATGCAGAACAGACCACTGACATTCAAATATATGGAGCAAGAAATGTTATTACAATATTAATAGCTACAAAACGCAGATAAGCATTCAATCGCTTAACTGTGGCACAATGATGAGATGTACCTGTTCCATATGACCCTGTGGGAAGTAGTAAACCAGCTCGCCTTGGCGAGGCACTGTGACCAACGGCCCAGCACAAGCATGCCAGAGTTCTCTGAACAAAGCATCGCCAGCACTCCCTATACAAAGGAATTTGATTTGGTTAAAGAGAAATTTTCATGAGAAGTTGAGAACAAGGCATACATTGAACTGTAGGGATTTCTTAGCCTTTTATTTTTGTATAAATTTTACAGCGTAATTAGTCTATTTTAATGAATTAATTGAGTAATAATGACATGATCCTAATGACGCAGCATCCACACAGATCCACTAAAAAATCATATTTGTTTGACACAAATAAATTTAGAGATCCACAACTATACAGCTTTCTTTCCCTGAGCCCAATTTCCCAGATCCTGTTTTGTAATATAATTTACTGCAGAACAGCGAAATTGCAAATTGTCGGGCAAAGCAGTGAAAACGACAATCCTAAAACATATACAAGAATTAAGGGCCATCTATGTTGTAGAAACAATTGTTACCTAAGCATGAAAATTCGACAACCGAAGGCACCGTGATTACTAATTAGAAAAGGAAATCAGAATCCAGATCCAAACAATTATACATTCACCGCCCCAAATTTCACAGATGCAATTGGTGCATGCATAAAAACGACAGACAGACAGCCCATTAATTAAGCAGGTAGACAAGCAAAAATGCAAATTCACCCATGTATCGGTCAAAAAGCAACAGACTGCACCACAAATGGCAAGGTTAGGAAGAGAAGCATTCCCGACTATGGAAAAAAAAAATGCTGAGCCACCATCCCAAATTGTACCGAATTCCATTCCATAATTTGCTCTACTCCCTCTCACACGAAGGGTCAACTCCCCTGAGTCCACGTTCGTCTAGACCTCTACGCTCTCATCGATTCAGCGCTCACCCACCAGCTCAGCAGTCATCACCACACAAAGGCCTAGCCGAAGCACCACAGACCGAGGAAAAACCCGAGAGAGAGAGAAGAGAAGGGAGCAGCCACAGGGGAATTAAGGACACCGAACCTGGGCCGCGCGCCCCGCCGGCGTCCGCCATCATCTCCGCTGCCTCCTCGACGAGCCGCGAGCAGAATTGAGCTGGAGAGCACCCCCGATCTGGTCACCCCATGCCGAGCTCCGCAGATCTGCGCGCAGCAGCAGCAGCAGCGAGGTAGCCGTTAAGTTAGACTCCCCTGAACCCGCGTAATTCAGGGTAAGCGGAGCCGCGGAGGAGCCGGCGCACCAGGGAAGGGGAGGATCTTCTTACTCTCAGGAGCAGGGACAGGGGAGGTCGTCGCACGTGCCTGCTGCTGCGGACAGGAGCCGAGGCTCGGCCGGCGGACGGCGGCAGGCAGGCCGGAGGCGGCCGAGGTGGGGAGGGGCAGGACGAGGCGTGAGGCGGGGAACTCGTGAGAGCGCCTATGCTTTGCTGCTCCGGGCGGGTTGGTTTTTACTAGCCGCCGTTGGTGGTGGTGGTAGTAGTAGTAGTAGCGCGAACGGAGAAGCGACGGACAGCGCGGCAGGAGGTGACCGGAGGGGCAGCGCGGTGCGGGCACGGCGCGGGTGGGTGGCCCCGTGCGTGCTCCGCACACGCACAGGCACAGCGTGGTACAGCACCCCGCACCTTTCGCTTCAGTTTTTTCGAAACGGCTGCCGTTTCGTTGCCCAGTGAGAGATCGGTTTTGCGCGGGTTTCCGGGGGATTTTTCCCGGCGTGGACGCAGTAACGCCGGGCGTTAGTAGCGGGGTGGAGTGGTAGCTAGGCGTACACGGCGAGTGCGTCCCAGTGAAAATAAGGCTCTCTTTGCACCTCTTCTTTTATTTTGCTGTGGGTTTGTCTTGGGCTAGGGTTCCATCCCAATATATGTGTACTCGTTTGCCTTCATTTTGAGTTTGTAAATTCTAACATCCTATATGTTTTTTTTGAAAGCTGTCTCTTTCGTTGCCAAAGGCAAAAAGAAGGACAGAAGTATGGAAATGGAGTTTTCTAGTACAAGTGCACATGAGAGGGAAAAATAAAGAAAAGATATTGGAACAAGCACTTTTTTAGAGGAATATTGGGAGAAGCAGTTGTCCAGGTGTATAGCCAAAAAAAACAGAGATAATCATGTGAAATGCCAAAACCGGATAAAGAATACAATTTGATTTGATATTCACATTCATATATCCATAGAATTACACCGGTGAGTTTATGTGCCTACCGCTGCGTTGAGCATGTGATAGAAAACAATGCAACCATTATATCAATTAATGCGCTGACATTGTATTTACTATTTTAGTACATGTCCATTGTGACATGTCTCTCGCCACCAATAGTATACACTATACACATCTCACAAACTAGGAAAAAGGTATCATGCGTCTTCGGAGTCCCTTTCGTAAGATGTATAGTTCTAGTTTCCTTTTAGTTGTGAGGCTAGCAACACCTACTATGTGGTGCTTCCATGTTAACAACCGTATATGCGTCTCTTACTAAGCGCTGACATATTTTTAGTACTACTACACTTCTCCATCTTCTTTTCGGTGAGGTTTGTTGTCACCTTTCATGTTCTAGACTAGCTACAAGATAATATCATCTAGTTTGCTCTTTGTAGTCCCTGTTCATTGTCACATGGCTCTTGAAGGGCACTAAATTAACACATGTCGTTTTCAAAGTGTAGTGAATGGTATACATGTCTCCCAAACTAAAAATAGGTCTCAACGTCTTTGAAGTCGCTTTCATAAGATAATAATTAGTGGTATATCGATTTCTAGTGAGAGGCTTATGACACACATTTCTCATTTAAAATAAAAAGATTTTGTGAATCTTTCCAGTCACACATGGCACGGTATTTGAGTCCACATTAATAGCAACATTCCTCTTCATTCTCGTGCCTTATTTCTACATAATTACGCCCATTTTGTGGAACTCGTGAAGCACCTTCGTCCGCCCCTTCCCACCCCAAAAAGAAGCCTTGCCCCACTTGTGGCACACGTTTCTCTCTCCGAAATCGGATTCCTTTGAACTTCAAAGTGTTACTGTCGACGTGCATCTCTATTATGGAAATTAAGCGGATTCCTTTTCTTGTGAAACTATGTGTTTATTTCCCCGCCGCGGCGTTGCTACGCCTCACTCGCGTCGCGCCATCGTCACTGAAAAGATGATGTTTGGTTCCTCATGCAGGTGTGGCAACCATAACCCACACTTGCGGCGGCCGTTTTTGACGCCCCAAAGTGTGGCGTCGCCATAGCGCGCACCGCGAGTTCGGATAGGAAACCAAATAGCTTCCATATATTGCTAGCTATATATGTGTGCTTACAAGTCATTAGTAGGTTAGTATAGATAATAAGTAGATTACCGAAATATGTATGCGATGACCGGTGGCGGGGGAGGCGCAACGTTTGCCGTCGGTGGCCATTGCGGACGGCGATGGCGACCGCGAGGATACCCGCACACTTACGCGACCCGTTCCGTTCGGTCCATGCGAGGGCGGGCCCACGAGGCGAGGCCCGGATGGAGGGAGCCATGGAGGCTGGTCGGGTTGAGCGCTGGATGACCGGGCGGGCCGGGGTGGGTGGCGCGTGGAGCAGCCGCGCTCGCTCCACGGGTCACATGCCGGGCGGGCCCAGCGGGCGGCGGCACGAGCATGAATCGTGTCCCTTGCCGGCCCGGCACCGCACCTCCACCGCCGGGCCCATTCCCCTGCCACTCGCTGGGCGTCTTTGGGCGGACGGATGGCCCGTGCGCAAAGGCAGAAGGGTGGGCTCCGCGTGGCGTTCTTGTGGGCACAGGCCCACCGTTGATGGCACCAGCCTTCTTCGTGCGACTTGGTCAACCTGTGCTGAGCTTGATGAATGATGATGGACGAAAATGATACGAGCTTGTCGCGTTTACACTCTACAGTAGTACAGTGTATACTATATATTTGCAATTAATTGATCCAGCTTTGGTATTCTTGTACTCCCTCCAGATTCAACAATCTTGCAATTCTTTGACTCATATATTGTGTTTCTTGCTTTCGTCTTATTCAAATTTTTATGTAAATTATAAAACAAACAAAACGTCATTACAATATCTTTAGTGATGTAATAAGTCATAACAAAAGTGGTAATATTTATTTAAAAAGTTGAATTGATTGATGCAAAATATAACGGAGGAGTACACAATGCTTGAGTATACAGTGAGTATTGAGGAGGATCACGTTGATTGATGCGATGAGTGGAAAGGAACCGGTGGATGACAGGGAGAATGAAAGGCCGGGACAGTGGACGCTCCGTCCCTGTCACTGCATTGGCCATTTCTAGCTAGCTCGATCCCCCCTCCCTTTGTTCTCTTCTCTCCATCTTTCGCACGCTTTGCTGTACACCCCGGGGCAGACCAAACATGAGGGTGACCTTAGTTTTGGTGGCTGTCTGCTCGGGCCTAGCATGCCTTAGCTCTAGATTGGATGCCAAACATTATGCATGCATCTAGTTCTCCCGGAGTACTTGGTACTTATTTAAAGCGAAGCACGATGCCATCTCAAATCAGAGACGTACTAACTGCATACTAGATCCACTATGGCATAAGATGTCTCAAGAATGGCTTGTGTTGTCATACATATATAAGAGGTCACTTAAAAAAAAAAACTTGAGTGGGAGGTCAGTTAGCCTTACCTTTCAATCTTTCATCATGTGGCGGGTGGGAGGTAGAAATGTAGAATGAAGGAGGAACAACCGTTCCACACGCCATGAAGCGTGTACAATTCAGCATCTCACACGGCGTCGATGTACATGCATCACAAACAAGACAGAAAAGGATAGATAGTGAAACATTCACTGGCTCGGTTGGCTCGGTCCAGGATATTCTTCAAGGAAAAGATACCCAATGGCATTATTACCTTATTTGACTTGGCCTAGGTTGGTTTGGTTTACTGGGCAAGTCCACACACGTACGTACACCAAGGAATGAAGACCACTCGATCATCGGCACTCACACGCACTCACAACGACGACCTACAAAGACCCCCTAGCTAGCTAGCTAGTGGCCGGCTCGATCATGGTCATGACAACTGGCCTCCCAGCTTTACTTAGCCCGTGGAGACCGCTCATGCTTGTGTTGTACTTGTGTGCGTTCCACGGGGTGCAGGGAGCGGCAGCGTTTAATTAATCAAACCAACGTGTTTAGCGGCCGTTAAGGACGGGATGGGAGAAAGATACTCCTCGTCCTCGTCCACGGAGAGAAAGAAAAAGGGCAACGAGAGACTGAGAGAGAGAAAGACAAACGGGTGCGTGTGATTAGATGGTCAAGTTTGGGAATGGATCACCAATCAATAGGGAAAGAAACTAATAATAATAAAATAAGACAAAGAAAGGCTGGGTGTGGCTGTGCTGTGGGGGACAAGGACATGCGTGCTGCGTGTGGCGTGAGCAGCCTGCCAGTGCCAGTGCAGGGCAGCACCGCAGTGGATGCGCAGTGGATGAGTGGATTTAGATTAGTTTAAGCAAAGGTTGGGATTAGATTAGTTTATCCGGAGCCGGGTGTGGATTAGGGTACTCCACTAGAAAGCCGCGCGGCTTTGCCGCGCCGTACATTGAATTTGGGCCAGTGTTTGGTCAGCTTCAGATGGAATGTGCAAGCACATTGTGCTTGTGATGGATGTTAGAGTGGCCAATTGAAAGCTTAAAACTTGGAACATATTACGCATAGATATGTAAAATAGATCGCTTTCATAGTATAGTTGTAATCAGTCATATCCGATCACCCTGCCATAAATTGGACGTTTGCAAGTGCTGTTGCTTCTTGGTCATTATGAGAATCTTCAGAAGAAATCGATCCAGGCTGCAAGAATTGAAATGCTCAAAATCCACTTTCTACGCTTACTACGAAAACCCAAGTATTAAGCTATCTGTCCTTATTAAATATGTTAATGTACCATATGCACAACATTCATCATCTTATTTTTGTAGAGGAAGCGAAATCCTGCAAGTGAGTCAGCCCACAAATGTCACTAATGTCACTGAATAATTTTTAGCAATAATTTATAAATGAGTAGTTTGTGCTCGGTATACACAAAACATTGTAGTTAATTAGCGGCAGTGAGTAATGTATCTACAAATATTTGAGTTCTAAATTGCATTAAGCATGATGGGAAGAGAATAAAATTCATATAATCATGTGAAACAAATCTGAAGCAAATTCCACTTACTGGTACTAAGCTCAAGAATTTTTTTTTCCAGATTGCTAACAAAGCAAAATGTGAAGACAATTTTAACCTTTACCAAACCTGGTTTAAGGACCCTATGTATTTGTCGCATGTTTTCTGGATTTATGAAGCACATTCTGCAATCTGTAGCCGGTAGAGAGTTTCAAAGGCACTCACATGGAGTTTACTGAAGCAAACAATAAATATTGAATAGGTAGGGGCTGCCTGTAAGACACCATATATTTCAGTAAATTCCTGAAATCTCAATGTATTTTAGGCAGGAGGGTTAGCTGCCCTCAAAAAGGGTAAACAAATAACATGCCATGTATATAAGAATGTATTGGTACTTTTTTTCCTCACCTATGTGCAGAGTATCTTTTTTTCCTCACCTATGTGCAGAGTATCTGAAGACATCCATCATCCTATTTTTGCAGAGGAAGCGAAATCCTGCAAGTGAGTCAGCCCACAAATCTCACTAATGTCACTGAATAATTTGTAGGAATAATGTACAAATATGAGTAGCTTGTGCTCGGTATACACAAAACATTGTAGCTAATTAGCGGCAATGAGTAATGTATCTGCACATATTGAGTTTCAAACTGCATTAACCATGATGGGAAGAGAATGATATCCATATAATCATGTGAAACAAATTTGAAGAAAAATCCACTTACTGGTACTAATCTAAGCGAAGTTTGAAGGAAAATCCACTTACTGGTACTAATCTAAGCAAGAAAAACACAACCGAGAAAAGTATCCAAAACTCATGTAATTTGTATCATGAATATGTGAGAAGGTTCTCAACTGTGAACCTGATGTATCATAACTGATTTATGAGTCTCAAACCATTGTAATGGACAGATACGTTTTGGCTAGAGCGGGGGAAAAATATATGGAGGAGAGTATAGCCCAAATGTGTTAACCTAAAGAACAGCAGAAGGATAATATCCTGGCTGCTAACACAATTATTATAAGACTCACTAATCTAGACCTTCGTTACAACAGATAATCATGAACCTTAAGCTAGTGGAGACATTGTGGGCAGCCTTTTGTTCTGTGTTGGCATTCTATCGAGCATCTGAAAGGCAAACATGGAGGTGAGAGGGGAAGGGCATATGGAACAGACCTTGAGCTGCGTCAATGGAAAGGGCCGTCCGGAGAGAGGAAGCAGGGGAAGAGGCACGGAACGGTGGAGGAAAAGGGAAGAGTCATCTGCTGCGAGATCCGGTGGCCGAGCTGAGGCAGCGCTGGTGGTGCCGCGTCCATGTAGGTGGCCGCCTGAGCCAAGGCTGGAACCTGCAGCACGACGGCGCGGGGAGGGGCACGCTTGCACCGTGGCTGGTCCAAGTGCCGGCGCAGCCGGGCCACGTTGTTGCTCCACGCAGACTGAGGAGCGGAGAGGACAGCGTGGGGAAGGCAGGGAGGCCCTCGGCGCACGCGACTCTGGTGAATCTTCTGGAGGTCACCCGAGGCGGCGTACAATCAACAGTTATTTTTGGCCGCATGATTTAAATTGCCAGACGATCGGACGGCTAAAGATTTGCATACGACGTGGCACGTTGAGGTGCTCGAGCTTGAACTTTAGATTCGATAGGTAGAGATTGTTTGTACGGTACGGGGTCGGGGTGTGTGGATGGTGGGGAGCGGAGGAGCAGGGCCTACGAAAGGGGACAGAAATTCCACCAACCAACCACACCTCGTGCCCGTGGCTGCTGTGCTGTGCGTCGTACTCGTGTGTGGCTCAGGAATCTCTTCTCTGCAGCCCCACCTCCACATCTTTTTTTCTTCTTCTTCTTAATTTACGAAAATTTAGGTTTTTGTTAAATACTCTACCTTTTCAGCATTTATTTATAGCACTATATGATGGAACTATACTATGCTACAGTTTTGAACCACGCCATACATTAGGCAAAACACATTAGTACTAGTACATGAGTATAATGGGCAATACATGCATGATTGTTTGTGTTTGGAGGGAGCAGTGAGATTTTCAGCGGCAGCGAATAGCGATGGATGGCGATCATCTAGGCCCCTATCCTGCTGGTGTACTACTGTGGGGCGGTCAAAAGTGCATCGGTGCGTGACGCTCGTACAGGACGCAGTGGTGGACCCACGCGTCGGTGACGAGATTCGCTGCACGGGTGGTCGCCAGCCTCGGCACGTGGGCTGCTGCTCCGCCTCCGCGTCGCCATCCATCCACCATTGACGCCACGCAGCAGCCTACGTGCCGAGTAGCACACACATGCATGTGTATTACAGAAAAATAAAAATAAAAAGTTAAGTGACTTGCCAGGTCTTAAGCCTAGTTACGTGCAAGTGCAAGCATGCATATACGTAAGTAGATGGATGGAGTACACATGTGGACGTAGTACTACTTTTGTTCCAAATTAGAAGTCGTTTAACTTTCTTGATCAAGTTTGATCCCTCCTCTTATTTTTTTTTATACATAAACATTACTAAATTTAATTCATTCTTGAATATCATTTATTAATAAAGCAAACCACAATAAAAAAGATGTAATATTTTATATAATTTTTTGAATAATTAAGACGGGCGGTCAAATTTTGAGTAAAAAAATCAAACGTATAAATATATTTAGAGAGAGAGATACATATAGTGGTGGCCTGCTTATACTTTGTTGGACTGCAACACATTATTATGATTATCTTTCTGTCTAGTCCATTGTTTACGTACTTTCATTGATTCATTTCGTCCTCTATGGAGCCTGCTCCCTTTGTAGTAATTTAGCTCAATCACAAATGATCGAGAGATTATAGATCATCTCTTTGGAAAGATGGTCTAATAAGAAAGAACCAATTCTTAATTTGAACTTAAATTTTCAAGTTCATCGGAGTTTACATATATGACACAGTAGTGGCACCATTTTGTTACAGCAGTAGTGTATTTTAGAATTAATTAATAATGTAACGATATAGACCTCAAGACTTCGTTCGTTTCAAGATTGATTGAGAGAAAAGATTGCACAGTACTATTTCTAGGATACAATAGAAAGAGTATCTTACTTTGCAACTTGCGATGAAAGTGACTCACTCTAATTAATGTACAGGAACGGTGCATGCATGCTGGCGGTACGCGAACTGTATGCTTACGTTTCTTCTTTCCTTTTAAATATACAACATTTAGAGTAATTAAAATGATTTTGTCCTTAACGTCATGCAGTACGGATTTAAGAGCATGGTGGTTGCATTTTTCTAGATTTATCATAAGATTTTTACGGCGCCATGCACTAAGTGATCAGCGATGTCCTCGTTAACAATGAGAAGTCTGTGGTGACTTTGTGAACTTTAAGAGATCTACGAAATTTCAGTTCTTCGAAGGTGCTAAGAGTTGGGCTTGCATACGTGCATATTGATAGGGGAGTTTGCGTGCGTGCTTGGCGTCTGTATTGTGATGTAATCTTTTTTTTTAAAAAAAAGAATAGCTAGCTAGCCAGCCTTGGTCCTTTCAGTTTCCACCCCCCTGTACGTACACCCGCGTGGCTTGGTCGTTGCTTACGTACAGCATTTGCTAGGAGTAAGTGATCAGAAACTAAGAATTAGTAAAATACGATGATCGATTAGAAGAAGCAATGCAAACAGATAAGATGGCTGGCCGCCTTACATTGTCAAATTAGCACGTTGCAGGTGCAGTGCATGCATGGTACGGCAACGATAACAATCTGACAGGCTGTTTGCATTGTGTCACGGCACTGGGTGTAATGTCCGCATGGCGAGATGCGTAATGCCGCGTTGCATTGCATTGCATGCATGCTAGTTAAGTTGCCAGGTAAAACTAAAACCGGAGTCCACAATGAACGCAACCATAAACATAATCACCTACGTGAACGTTGTTTGACCAGGTTGCAACCAAGGTGGATGAAGCTAGGGTTGCTACCTGGGCTCTAACAAAACAGCCCCAACTGTGACCCAGGCGTACCCAGATACCGGCCCATTTCTCCAGCTTCAGGGAGCAGTGCACTATTATTTATTTATTTCAACTAGCGCAGTGTTAGTAGCTTTGAGACAATAAAAGTGAAACTTAAGCATAGGGCTTAGTGGTACAGTATGTTGACTTATGCCTGCAAAAGCTAGAACTGAACCAGAAAAGCGTTTTTTTTTTTTTTGAGGAGCTTTACTCATTAAGGAGGAGCAATGTTACAGTCCGCAGTCAACAAAGTCGAGACACAGGCCGGTACACTAGACCACCACCCAGCGTGTGTATAGTTTGTGACTTGTTTAGCTAGTGTATGCGCTATCATATTACAAGATCGAGTAATAAAAGAAAATTTGAAACCTTGCCTGTGACTTAGCTCCCGTATTTCACTTAAGATGGCAATGATGCTGGATCGCTGGTTGATATCTGCATGCCATGCCAGAGATGCAGCACCTCCTGACAATCGGTTTCAAGCCAAAGGTGCTGAATGCCCAAGTGAAGAGCCATGACATGAGTATTCTTCCATCCAGGCAGTGAGGGCATCAAGACAGTAATTATGCCACTTGGCCATGCCTCGCACAAAACCCCCAATAGCATCACGCAGCACCGCGCCTGTAGCTCCTTTCCATTACTGATCATAGAACGCACCGTCAGTATTGCATTTGATCCATCCTTCAGTCGGCTTCTCCCACCGTCAGAAACTAAGAATTAGTAAAATACGATGATCGATTAGAAGAAGCAATGCAAACAGATAAGATGGCCGGCCGCCTTGCATAGCACGGGGCAGCTGCAGTGGTAGGTACGGCAACGATAACAATCGATGTCCGCATGGCGAGATGCGTAATGCCGCGTTGCATTGCATGATCGTACGCGCACTGTATGCTTACGTTTTCTTTCCTTTAAAATATACGACATTTAGAGTAAGCTAATACTCTACTAATTAAAATGATTTTATCCTAAACGTCACGCAATACGTATTTAAGAGCAGCGGGAGAGTATATATACTCAAATAGTACTTAGCCAGAATTGTTCACCACGTAACTCTCTATAGTAAGTTTTATTATATATATACAATGCAGTGGTGCTTCCAGTTGTATCCCTCGAGTTAGTTTGGAAACCATTCTCCTTCGGACTTGTGCATCACCATGCTGGGGACAAATCTTCGCTACTCCTCCTTAGGATCTGCCAATTGTTGTTACAATAAAATTTCAAAAAAAAAAGGTCATTTTGTAATTATTTTTTCTGATGGTCCATTAAAAAACTCACCAAAAAACCATGAAAGTAACCCCATCATCAAAAACAGAAAATGGCAACCATGATTGCACGAAGAAAGAAGTCGAACTCAACCCCAGGAACAGCTATTTCCTCCTCAAGCTGTAACCGGAGGTCTCCTAGTCCATTCACTGTAGACAGGCTTTTGGCGGCATCCTCTATGCTGTTAAAACGTTGAAACCCCTCTGCACCAAACAAAATACTTAACAAAATACTTAACTACTCTTTTATTTTGACAAAACTGATTGATAATTAAGTTTACCTGTTTGTGTTGGTAGCACTAACATGGACAGAATGAACACTACAACAATCATCACATTCTTTTCGTGCAGAGAAGTGACGCTATAAAATGAAAGGCGGATTAGAATAGTAATAAACGCTATGCAAGTAATAGATTGTGACATGCATTTGCAGTAATAACAAAATCAAAGCCTATCTAGTCTTATCAGCCATATGATTATGCTTTGGGTCAAATTTCAGAAATCCACCAATCAGGAGTTGAAATCAGCAACGCAAGCCAATGATCTAAAGAAACTAAATCAATGTGCTATCTCAAATAAGCATACAGATTGGTCCTAACAATTAATGGTGAAATGAAAGCAGTATTTCAAACTGAACAGAAAGATCAGATATAATAGTACAAGATTAGACTTCAAACTGAACAGAAAGATAGAATATAACAGTAGCTGTCTTCATACCTAAGATCTCAATATTCATATAAGCATGGATAGAACAAAGACTGAACAATCCTGATCCAACACCTCAAACACAAAATATGGAACAAGAGTGCTCCATACCAGTTATCAATCACAAGTTCACAACCAAAGATGTAGAAATATTCAGGTCATATTGTACCTTTCTCCAGAGCGGTTTCTTGCCTTTTTAGGCCATGCTGCTGTTGGCTTCACCTGTTCCAAAATTAACACCAAAACTCAAATATCAAACAAGGGAGCACACATAACAAAAATCGAAACTTATCGAATCAAATACTCAAAGTATAATTATTCTAGGACAGAAATCAGCTAGGCACTTCTTTCAGAAAAGAGAAAGAAATCAGCTAGGCAAGAGGGCTAAACCAGCAATGCATGTAATTGGCCAATGATCTAAAGAAATTGCACTAGTTTATGCTATCTCAAATAACCATAGAGATTGGCCCTAACATTTGACGTGAAATGAAAGCATGACATCAAACTGGACAGAAATCGATTGTAACAGCGCAAGAACATATGCCTCTGCAAGATCGTTGCCACTATAAGCAACTCAGAAGAGAAATTGGCCCCAACATCTGCCGAAGGATTCTAGACCTACTCTAGGATGATGATGACGTGGCCAACATGTGCTTCTTGGCATATCATCTTGGGAACCTTGGCCAGTGTAGAGGTCTTGACCAGCTTTTTGAAAGAGGTACTCCACTCGCAGAGGCACCCGAAGCGCCCTGAGTAGTGCTGTTATCTGAATATGATCTGTGAAGACCTTACGCTGGATAACTTCTTGAAAGCACCACTGTTGAAATAAAGAAAGAGGTGAGGATAGAATGGGTGTCATGTTTTCTGGAACAGATGCATTTGGATGGTTCAGAACTAAATAATCCAAGATCCCAAGGTAAACTGGCGGTGATACTTACTTGGATGAGAGTGTGACCTTCATTGAGCTCAGGTATAAGTGGTACAAACTCTTCACTGTGCGAGCATATCCAGATAGCTGCTACCAATCTGAGGAAAGTAAAAACTGACCAACAAAATGTGTTGGAACAATGAACTATGAACTAGGAATTAGGATACAAGTGGAGGAAGGATAGCTTGGTTCAAGGGGGTGTATTACTCACTGTCGAGTGTCCTCCCATTATCATTGAAGAACTCAAGAAGTTTCTCTATGCGGTAGCTGAAAAATGGCACATATTCAATACATTATGTGAAATGCATTGGCAGCAACACTCTGATGGAATTGCTGGGAAGAAACATATTAGAAACCTGTTAACTGTGGGTACATGCTTCCATTCTCTGTGTGTCTTCCATCTCATTACTTTCTTTATCAGCTTCTTAAATGCCTAAATGAGTCAGATAATTACTACTCTTCTTGCAATAAGGCTCACACAGTACTAACTGTTATAACAAGGAAATTCCTTTTTCTAAACAAAACTGTTATAACAAGGTACGAAAAGATATAAGCAACATAAGATTTGTCTGCACAGCTTCTACCAGTAAACAACTATAAGATAGTAGTTGAGAGAAAATATTTGATAAGCAAGTAGGAGAAACATTAGTGATTTGATCAGAAGCAGTATGAGCGCATTATCTTGGTGTAAGGAAGAAACATGATCTCTTTTAACTCTCTACAATGATATCTCATTATGCTGTTCTGTGAAAGTGAACTTATGTCAACACGTATCTTTTATTAACATTAGATTGTTACATTTCCAATAAATTCAATTTGAACCCATGTCAACAGGTTGTAAAGTTGTGATGGCATGCCCCTATGCCACTACAGTGAAACAATGGTGCATATCCTGCAAGCGATAAATAAAAAAAAAAAGGAAAGTAAGATGCCAGATCCAGCTTGCAGCTTGATGTTAGTTGAAGAAATGATCTATGAATTAACATGTTTATAAATGGTAAATATGGAGGTGAGAGCTTACTTTGTGGCTCCTGGAAAATTCGGAGTCCCACCCAAGGCGTGCATGTTGCCTAGCCACTCCTTTAACAGCAGCAAGAACACGGTGTTCCTCATGTGTATCCTGCCTATCAAGGACTTGCTCCTGTTTTAGAGTGCGCATACTAGGGTGTTAACCACAAAACGTAAATCTTATTCAAAGGAAACGGAGGACACTTACAAGGTAGGAAAATATGAAGCTCCTGTAGAAACATTCTCCATCTCCATGCACTGGCCTAAATGCAGAGTAGTCACGGCGAAGCATCAGAGCATGTGAATGAAATAACACTCCTCGTCCAGCAACCATTTCAAGGAGATTGTAATGTCTAATGAGCTCGGCTATGTGGAATTTCTGCACAAAAACAAGAGCAAGGTAATTCAAATCAAAATTATCTGAACCAGGAAGCAACAGCTGTAATATGGGATTGTAATTTGTTAAGCTTTCAGGGTTACACAAGAAAACCTTAAGCCACTAATAAATGCAATGTTTTTACTGATATTGGTTTGTTCAGTGAATAGATAAAAGAAAAGAACATATACTGCATTTCTGAATCAATACAAACTCAAGGCTGATTAAGTTACTATCACAAACCAAGAATATCAATTAGAAGAGGCACATAAATAGTGTATGGAGTCAAACCTGGTAGTTCACATGAGGTAATATGTACTTTTGGTTGGAGATTCCTATCCTGTCCAAAACCTATTCCACATAAAATGGGTTAAAAATTTCACATTTTTGTCAGAATTAGAAGCAACATTAAAAAATCAATGTCAAGATTTAACAGTTCAAAGTAGGAAACAATGGAGAAGGCAATTGTAATTTTTAAAAATATTACTGCAGAAATATCCAAGATCTTATGTATCTGACAATTGTCTCTTTTGCTAATCATATAATAATTACCATTCATCAACATCAGAATCCTGTATGTTTGGTTTCAGAGCTCCTTAGAAACACGTCAACAAGACAATTTGTGGTACAATGAAGAATAAGACATAAATACTGGCCCTTAATAATATCAGTGCAAGCAATAGCACTTTACAGTTTTCAAAATTATGAAAACATCAGAACAACATTGTTTCTTCCACTGAAATTCCAAATCAGATCACAATAGTAATCAAGAATCATCTAATCTTGGCAGAACAGAAACTTTAACATTTGCCATTGCTTTCATCTCTATGCTACCACCATTTTGAACATGATCTCCTACCAGAATAAATTCTATGATCGCAATATTTCAAATAAAGCATGGATAGAACAAAGACCGAACAATCCTGATCCAACATCTCAAACACAAAAATCGGCACAAGAGTGCTCACACCAGTTACCAATCACAACCAAAGATGTAAGAAATATTCAGGTCATACTGTACCTTTCTCCAGAGCGTTTTCTTGCCTTTTAATTTGGGCCGAAATGCTGGTGACTTCGCCTGTTCAAAAATCAACGTCGAAAGTCAAATATCCAAACAAGGGAGCGGTGATAACAAAATCGACACTTATCGAGTCTTGTCAGCTATTCAAAATGTGATTATGCTTAGGCAAAGAAATCAGCCAGGCAATGGCTAAAACCAGCAATGCATGTAATTGGCCAATGATCTAAAGAAACAGCATGACATTTGACGGTGAAAGAAAGCATGGCATCAAACTGAACAGAAACATCGATCAAAACAGTGCAAGAACATGCACGAACAAAAAGCCTCTGCAAGATCGTTGCCAGTCTAAGCAACCCAGAAAGAGAAACTGGCCCCAAGATCGTTGCCATACAATTTCTTAGCTCCAGACTCCAGTATCCTAAATCCTCCCCAAGATTCCCAAGAACACGGCAGGGTTCGATCTCCCAAAAGCCAAATCACAAGAAAACAAGAATCGCTCAAGAACACAGTCGAAACATGCAGGAAATTAACCACACCTGCTCATCCTGTTCCCTCGGCATTTCCTCAGCCTTGCCTTTCTGGTCCGTTTCCCCGCTGTTCTCCCGGACCTCCACCATCAGTTCATTGAACACGTCCTTCAAATCGATGTTCTCGGAGCTCGGACCTGCTATCGAGGCGGCGGGAGGGCGTGGAGGAAGAGGGCGCTTGCTCCCTCCGGGGCGTGGAGGAAGAGGGGCTTGTCGCCTGCGGGACGGCGTGGATGAAGAGGGGCTTGCCGCCTGCGGGGACGGAGGGATGGCTTGGAGGAAGAGGGGCCTTGTCGCCTGGGGAGCCCCAGGCCGACCAGAAAAAGAGACAGCTCCTTGCTCTTCTGCTCGGCCGCGGCGTCTGTGGCGGTGGCAGCGGAGGGGTTCTGGCCTTCGGCTTCCGGTGTCCCATGGACTCCAACTTCGGTGATCTCGGACTGCGGAACGGAGGGAGGCGACTCTGTAGTGTCGTCGTCGGCGGCGGCGCTGGACGACTCCACCTCGCTCTTGCGCAGCGAATCGACCGGTTCTTTGGTGTCGTCTTGGTTCTTTGTTCCTGAACCGGAGTCCATAGTGGCGGGAAGAAAAGCCTGACGGAACGGGGGTGCGGAGGGTCTGCTTCGCGAAATCTGGGAGAGCGAGGGGGCGGACGGGAAATATGTGGAGGGCGTTGATGTTAATCGTAGAGATGATGGGGGTATTTATAAAGACCGTAACGGCCGGAGCCCTGAAGACGCACGGAAATTGGGGAGCACGAGGGATTCGGGGGCAATTTGGTTCTTGGATGTTTTTTTTTTCTTGATGTCATATCAGAGGAAAAACTAGATTTATTTAAGTTTTGTACATACTCTTTGTTCTTGCATACTCTTTTAAAAAGTATTCTATGTTTTTGTTCTTTCGTTATGAAGGATTACATTAAAAAACCATGACTTCAGAAAACTAAGATCCTGTGTTGCATTGCTCGTATGTACACCCCGGTGCCTAGCGCTCTTTGGCTTTCGCCCGCACATGTCACCAACGCCTCGTGCAGGGTACACTTGTTGTGTTGACCAACCTTGGAGTCGAGCCACGTGCCCCCACGCCAGCGTGTACCTCGCTATGCACTCTGCACCAAGCTTGCATTGCCCCGTGTCGATGACGCAAGCTATACCGTAGTTGCACGGCTAGATCTACATACTATGATGGGGCGAGAGAGCCCTCCAAATGATAGTACATCCTCATTTGCGCCATTTGTGCACATCGAGGAGCTCTCCTCTATATGATAGTAGGAATGGTGGGAGGGGAGAGAGAGATGTGGAGGGCTAGGGAGATCAAAGTAAATAGAGCCGGGAGAGATGAGTCTACATGATCGAGTTAAAATTGGTTTGGGGCTCACGTAAAATAATTATGCTATGTCAGAAGGAGTCTCTACAACTAGTGGGTGACTACCTTAGATTCTTAGGCACGATCTCCCCACATAAGCCTAGGAAAGACGTTAGGTCATATCATCGGGTCCCGATGGGCATGCGATCGTGCTACCATTAGAAAAGCCCGACCTCTTTGTCATCCCATGGTTTCTTCCCCGCTACCATGTCATAGAGATGCATACTGCGAAATCTCTACCACTACCATGTTGGGGATGTTCAAACCAACACCATGTCTGAAAATGAAGCCACTTTAGGTTGAGCAAGTGTGAGGAGCTAGGAGATGGAGAGAATGCCCTCAAGTGAGGTCATAGCTGTTGGAGGGAAGTTCAACTGAGCTTCTTGGTTGTTTCCTAAACCGGAGGCCATCATGGCGGGAAGAAAAGCCTTACCGAAGGGGCGTGGAGGGTTAAAACGCGAAATCTGGGAGAGCGAGGGTCAGGAGGGGAAATATGTGGAGGGCGTTGTTGTTAATCGTAGAGATGAAGGGGGTATTTATAAAGATTGTAATGACCGGTGCTCTGAAAATTGAGGGAGCACGAGGGATTTGGGCAGTTTGGTTCTTGGATGTTTTTCTTGTCGTTATATTAGAGGAGAAACTAGAATCTATTTAAGTTTTGTACATACTATATGTTTTTGCATACTCTTAATTTTATAAGTATTGTATGTTTTGTTCTTTCACTATGAAAAAAAAAGTTTTAATATCACGCTTCGATGGATTACATTAAAAACATATGACCTCATAAAAGTAAGATCTCATGTTGCACTACTCGTGCTTGTACACCCTGGTGCTTCTCGTTGTGCTGACCCTAGCCTTCAAGTCAAGCCATGTGCCCCAGTTAGCGTGCACCTCGGCATGCCCTCTGAACCAAACTCGCACTGCCCATGTCGACGTCTCACGCTTTCTGGAAGCACCAACATAGGAGCAACCGAGCAAGTTGCAACTCAAGCGGAGGAGGTGTCACGCCTGGTCGTGACGAAGAAGGTGCCCAGTGAAGGCGTATTCCTGTATCAGCGCCTGTATTTACATTTTCGAAATTAGAGTTTGATGTGCAGGCCCAATGGGTCAGTGTCTGTAAGCGAGCACCTAAGTGTCGAGTCCTTGGCAACTAGACATTCTGTGAAATCACAAGGCCAAGTCGAGGGATTTGCCTCGCCGGCGCCCTCATTCCATATCTCTGTTGTTCGTGCTCACATCGTCGGTCATCACGCTAAGGCCACATGTATGATAGTTGGTTGCCAGTGCGTCTGCCTACCACCGTGCTCGTTTGTCCGCCGTGTGTTAGATCTGGGCCAAGAGAACTTGGATTCAGTGTTTGCAGGCAGGGGCGAAGCTATATTATAGAGAGTGGGTGCAAATGCACCACCCGGGACGAAAGGCGATCAATAATGAAGTTTTTAAGTGTACCACTCCTGCGGTAGGGGCTCGTAAAGGCGGGGCGCTCCCGACCGTTGCCCTCTGGCGGGCCGCGTCTGCGCCGCCTCCTCCGGTGGCCTGGCGGCCACTCCGGCCCGGCGCTGCCCGACCCTCGCCCGCCTCCCCTCCCACCTCCACCCCACCTGCTCCCGGTCCCACCCGCCTCGCCCCTAGCGCCCGCTCTTGTGGGCGCTCCCGCGCGGTCGTCGCCCTTTCCGTCGCCGGCGGCCGTCGGGCCTCAGCGCCACCGCGGGGGCGGATCGGTGGCCTCATGGCGGATCCGGCCGTCATGTCCCCGTCGCCCCTCAAGTGGCGTCCCTCGGCGACAGCGCGCCGTCGGCCGTCGGCGCGCGAAGTGACCTTGGCGCCTGCGTAGCGGTGAAGCGTGACTGGAAGTCCCAGCATAGCGGAGGCGCGGTGGCCGCGCGAGCTTTCGTCGGTGGCTGCGAGCCCGGCCCGGCCGCCCGCGGTGCGCCCTGCTGCGTGGGCGTCGAGGAAGAGTTCGTGGAGGAAGACTCTCACTGCCGCTCGGTGTCTCGCCACCTCCCTCCTCGGCGGGGATGGGCGGGACCGGGGCGGGAGAGCCTGGCGTCGGCGGCGAGCCACTACACCGCGCCCCCACGGCGGCGGTCCTCGTCGTCTTCTCCCCCGGAGTCCGGGCCGAGAGGCACGTCGGTTGGCCCGGTCGCCGCCGTCTCTCCTTGCGAACTGCGCCATCCTCGACGGAGAGCTCAGCGTCCTCGCCCGACCCGTCGGGGCAGCCAGCGCCGACATCGAGCTTGTGCACCCGCCCGACTCCGGCCGGCGTCGCCGAATGCGCATCCGCCTCTCCGCCCATGTTGCCGACGTGGCTGGGGCTTGGGCTGCGCGTGGACCGCCCCTCGCTGCAGCCGTACGCCCGGGCGGCGCGGCTCTGCCGTGTCGGTTGTGGTGGCCGACCTGCCGCAGGCCGGACGTTCCCCTCGCCCGTCATTTGTGGAGGTGCGACCTCCTATTTCCTCTCGGCCGGCGGTCGAAGAAATGCGGTGGGAGGACAACTCTCGGCTTTGCTCGGACGAGGAGGTGGTCGTCGAGCCAGAAGGCTATCTGGCGTCGGCGGCGCCGGCCTTTCCACCACCCGGTCGCCGGTGAGCAGGGCCTGTCGGGCGGCGCCATGGCGGCGGCCATGCCGTCCCCGTGGCTGCGGCCCGCATCGTCAGCGCCCGTCGGGTGGATCCCATCGGCAACCCCTGGCGCCCGCGGCAGCGTCGCCCCCGCGGCCGTCGCGGGATGTTGGGAGCGGGGCCGACAAGCGGCCGCCCGCCAAGCCATCGGGCCGACAAGCGTCTTCTGGCTAGGCTGCGGCTACCTGGTCCTTGCGCTCCGGTCCGCGGCGGACCCGCAGCGTGTCCCTGCCTTTGGCGCCTCGGTCGCGGCCATCGAGAGCACCGCCACGGAAGCGGCATCGTCATCGACAAGGCCCTCTACCTCCGTCGGCGGCGTCTTCGGCCACTATTGGCGGCAGATGGCTTCCTCGTTGCGGCGTAGGCGGGGGCGTATTTCGCCTCGCCCCTCGCCCCGGCGGCGTCTGTGCCGCCTTCTTTGTCGACCTGCGCTGGTGTCTCGCGGGGGATCACATTGCCGCTCGGTGCCCTTCCCGATCTGTTGCCTCTTACGCCTCGCCCACGAGGCACGGGCGAGGCTGCATCGACACCGTGGTCCTCCGGCGCGCCAAACCGTCGGTTGGAGCCGCGACCGCGCCTTTGTGTCCGGATCGCCACGGCGTCGGCGACCATGGCGGCCTTCGGGGAAGCCCGGGGCTCCCCCGGCCCGCGTGCGGCCCCCTTCTTCGTTAGACGATTCTCTGCATCCGGTCCCACCGGCGTCGACTAAGGCGCAAGCGGTGGGGGCGTTGGGCCTATGTTAGCGGCCAGGCCAACGCCCATGACTTCACCCCGCGCCGACCAGCTCGGCGCTTGTCCCATCTTGCGGCTACGGGCCTCCGCTTTCGGGTGGACCCAATGCTAGATGAAGCCTCCCTCGTCGCGCGTCGCCTACCCGCAGTGCTCTCGGCGGTGCGGTTGGAGCCTCCCTCGCCGTTGCGTATGGTTGACCTTTCGATTCTTTGCGGGTCGGTCGAGGGGGGTCGTCGGCGGAGACCCCCAACGGCGTCGTCACTTCTTTGGACCTGCATCGTCGGACCACACCATTCGGGAGCGATTGGCGCTCGACACGGCCGGTGGCTGCGGGCGTGTGAGGACACCCCTGTTGTGGGCCTCCCTTAGCCGACTCCCATTCTTTGCACCACCCATTTGCTCAGCGCTGTGGATTCTGCGTCAAGCGATTGCGATGGCGGACTTCGCCGACTCCGTGGTTGCACATTGGTGGAGCCTTTGATCGATCTCGCCTCGCCTAAGGGCTTCAAAAAATTCGGCGGCGTGCGGGTTCCCTCGTCGTAGTGATCGGTTGGCCGCCAAAGCGACCAACCGCATCCACGATCCGGTGAAGCGGCGCGGCCGGTGATGTTGAGCAGGTGGGAGGGCGTGCGGATCATGTGGTGGCTTGATTCTCGAGACACCACGATCGCCACCAGTTCCTGAAGTCGCCGGTCTTTGAGGTATGTCACGCTAAAGCGGGGCGAGATTCGTATGAACTTCCCCATGCTTCTGCTCATGGGAGCGAAAGTTAGCGGTCGGGGGCGAGGATCGCCACGAGTCTTAAACTCCGTGTCGTGTTAGTCGCAAAAGTGTTTTCTCAATTAGTACACCACTCTAAGCTCCACCGTTTAAGTCGGTGACGTTTGTAAGTGTTTAACTCGTGTGGCCATTGGTGGCTCGCCGTTTGGTCACGGGTAGTGTAACTTTATTCCCACTTCTCTTAATGCAAAGCACGTGCAAAGCACACTTTCGAAAAAAAAAAATGCACCACCCAAAAATACAAAAGCGAGTTGATTTGGTTAAAATTTCACCACATATGCATCCCTATAACAAATATCAATGCATCCACAAGACAAATGCACCACTTTTCATTTGCAAAGAAAATTAAAAATCTCGAGCAGTAAGTGGATGGGGACGAGAGGAATAGGGAGGCGAGCCTCTTTGCGAATCGAGAGGGGCCTTTTTAGCTAGCGGCGTGGCACGGGCCCACTGGCACCACTAGCCTAGGAGCCAAGGAGGCGACTTGCTGCAGCGCCATACCTACAATTTAGAGGCCCTGCGAACAAAATACAAGATGATAGGGGCCTAAAAGAAAACCAAAGCATATTTTCACTTAATTATAAAGCTTCAAAATATATATGGGTGAGGGAGCTGGCCTCCATGCGGCGATATTTTGTGGCGGTGTTTCCTCTAGTAGGTGGTGTGTCCCCTGGAGCTAGGGTTAGGGTTAGGTCTATGTTACGGTTTCCGGCGATGGCGTTGGCGGCGGCGGCGTCATCGTCGAGGAATAATGTCCTCTCGCTCTCTTCCCGTCACCGGTGGCGTTAGTCTCGGCGCCGGCCGGCGAGGGTGTGGAGGTAAGGTCCGTTCTTGGATCTTGTTTAGGAGTGTTAAATTTGGCGAGGTCTTGCGTCGTCTTGTGTGCGTGGAGGCTCCGGCCCCTACTTTCGTGGATGTGGTGGTGGCTGCGGGTCTTGCCGGGGAAGATTGGTGGTTCGGCCGGATTCGGCTTCACGCGACGGAGGATGCTATCGTCGGCTCCACCATCATCTTCTCAACTGGATAGTGATCGGCGGATGGGCGTTCAGCGACTTCTTCGCTTTTGCGACATCGGCGTCTTCTGCGGTCCACCTCAGCGGCGGGGGTTTCTTAGGCTTTTGGTGCTTCGAGGTTTGGTGGCGGTTTGGTGGCGGCGGTCTTCGATGGCGGCGGTTGCGGTGGTGTCCGTTCGGAAGGGTCTAAGGACCAATTTGTAATTTCCTTATTTGTTGGGGTCCTTGTAGATTATAGGCGGGGTAGGCTGTCATTCGTATCCTTATCTGACGGTGTACTTGTATTGCTTTTCTCTTAATTAATATAGGTATGCTTTATCAAAAAAAAAAAAAAAAGTGCTGGATTTGATCAACATCGATATGATGCACACCTTTAGATCTATATATAAAGACAATAAATCATCGAAAGACTGTTCTGAATCTTTCAAGCATGATGTATTTTGATTTTCTTTTTTTTTATAAGTAAACATATGTAGATAGTGAAAACAATAATACTTTTATAGCAACAACAAAAGAGATGAAGAGAGAACTAATTGATTTTCATAGTAACCTTGTAGCTACATACAACAAAACACTTAAAAACGAAGAAAAGAGAAAGAACCAATTGCTAAATTGCATCAGAATGATTATTTCAGCATCCTTCCTATCTTGCGTACATATCATGATGCCTAATCCTCCTTGTGAACGAATTTAACGAGGTTATGTCGTAGATGATAGTGGCTGCGACCATAATTGCAGTGCCAGTGCCAATAGCTCCGGCCATGTCGGCGAAGATGGAGAGAGCTCCGACACAGAGGCCTCCGACAGTGGCTGCCGTGGGGATGTAACGTTTGAGCTGCGAGTAGGTAGCACCGTCACGCCCTCCTGGAATGGCCAGACCGTGTTGAGCGAGCTGCCTCGCGACGTCCCTTGCCGACGACCGCGAAGCGACCTAGAGCCGAGACAGCAGCGCGCGCGAGGCGAGCAGCAACACGGCGTAGATGAGCGCGTGGAGCGGGTCGGCAGCCACACTGGACCAGGACGGCGGGGTGACGTAATAGGCGATGCCGCCAACCGGGACGGCGGCATAGCTGGCCCCTTCCAGACACCAAGCAGACGGCCGAGCACGCCACCGCCGAAGCGACTGTAGTGGAGCAGCTGCGATACCATATAGAGGTTCGATACCATGGCGGAGTACAGAAAGATGGGCATGGTGGACGTGTAGAGAAACTTGAGCGTGAAGTTGTCCCGCCGCCCACGCCTCTCCATCGACTGCAGAGGCAGCAGCATCCGGATGCTGTCGAGGTAGACCGCCGTGAGCAGGACGTGGCAGGTGGCCAGCAGGTTGATCACGTTCGGGAGGCGACGGCGGAGCATGGTGGCGACGAGCGCGCGGATGTTGCCGGCCCCAACGACGGCCTGGTAGATGACGGCGAGGACAATGCCCTCGATCTCGGGGCCCCGTCCGGTGTTCACGGTCACGGGGCTAAACGCCTGCCAGAGCACCTTCCCGCAGGTGTTAGTGGCGGAGAGCAGGTAAACGGCGGAGCACCCCCGCAGGCCGTATCTCTTGTCGAAGATCTCGTCGAGGAAGACGACGAGGGCGCTGGCGGAGAAGAGCTGGAGGACGATGAGAGCGCCATTGAGGGGGCGCCGACAGGCCCATACATCCCAAGCAGGACGTAGGAGGTGGCTTCCCCAAGCGCGATGGTCATGGCGAGCACCTTCTGCGCACCGTCCATGAGGTCGCGGTCCTGGCGGACGTTCTGGTTGACGCGGATGAGCTTGGTGGCGGTGAGGGCTGCAACACCATCCCGGCCGTGACGACGGGCCCGACGCCTAACTCCATGAGGGTGCCGCGGTTGGAGGCGAGGATGGAGCGCACCCAGTACAAAGGGTCGGCGCCGGAGGCCCCGTAGCGCACGCCGTAGAGCGGCAGGTGGCTGCACACGATGAAGACGGACACGGACAGCCCCGTGTAGAGCATGCGCCGGTGGAACGGCACCGCCCTCTCCGCGGGCGGCACCGCCGGCATCAGCGCAGCCAGCGGCCGGACCATGTCCAGCGCAAACGAACCGCGGGCGGCCATGGATCACGCGATGAGTTGGGACTTCGTTGGGTACGGTGTCCGATCCTTGGACTTGTGATGAGGTTCGTTGCTCGTGTCTCTCCTTAGCCTTGCGCCCGCCCTTTTGCCTGCTGCGTTCGATCTTATATAGCCCTCGCGATCGATCTGAGGGAGTCCGGTGGGGCGTGGCTTCCGACTCGGACCCTGCAACCTGCTCAATCTTGGAAATTCGAATTGGAATCTCCTTGACAGCCGCTGCCTATTCTCCTCCTCCTCTGGTACGTATAACTGTCTTCCACGTGCAACGTGTGCATTCACGTCATAGATGGTCGATCCGACGGCAACAAAATACCCGGTGACGTGGGCACCAGGGAGTATACAAAATAAGAAACGTAATAATTAAGTAGAGAATAGATGGTTATTGTGCGCATAATAAGATTTAGAAAAAGTAGAAATTGAGCCACCTTTGTGCATCGAGGATGGGGAAGGTGTTGACTACCAGTGGTGCGCGGCTCCAGCGAAGGTTTTGCTTCCCAACAAGAGGGTGAAAATGAGTGGGAATGAGGAATGATGACATGGGAGAAAGTGATCACAGACCGATAATCTTCTGTCTTTAATATTATTGTATAGGCATATAGATGTATAGATCTAAACCTTCTATATGGGAAACCCCCACTAGGGGAGTTCTCTCGACATGCAGGGCGTCCACGTAGGCAGCCCCATCATATTCTCTTGCATGCAGAAAACCACTAGGGGAGTTCTCCGACATCTGAGGCGTAGGCAGCCCCATCATATTCTCTTGCATGCAAAAAAAAATAAATTGCCCAACTCCACCACTGTCCTCCACCGTCGTTTGATCTGGCTCGGCTGCCATTATCCTTCGCCTCCCCAATCAAACGAACAGACACGAACATTTATTTCCGCACATCGATCCCTTGGCCACATCGAGCAATTTTGTATATAAATACCTTTCCTTGCCTCCTCCGTTGTATGCCCATCGACTCCGACGACTAGAGAGAAGAGTCCTCTGCTGCTGTGGTCCTCTTCGCGTTGCCCCTCTCTACCTCTGTATTGATCGACGTCGATCCAGTCCGCCTCGGTGCTGGCCCTCTTCGCCTCTGCGCCAGTCGCTTCACCTGGCTCTGCATCCACGTCGATTGCTCCGCGTCTGCATCAGCCTGCCATGCGTTCGTGCCGGCCCGATCCGCTTCTGTGGGAGAAGCCCGTTGAAGGATGCTGTGAAGCGGCAACACCCGACTTTGGCGGATGGCGCCCGCGCAGCTGCGGCGTCGGAACTCGCCTCGCCCCGCCGCCGCCGACGGCACTGGTGCCTGCGCTGCCGCAGCGTCCCCACTACAGCGCCGCCCGACGCACACGTACGCGTTGCCGACGCCTGACATCCTCCGCTTCACTGCCACCACCTCCCTACGCGACGCTGCACAACGCGCCTCCCCTTCCTGCCGCCGACGGCGTTTGCCAGCATTTAGGTGAGCAGAGCCCCCGACCATTTCGATGGGAGGAGCCGCACTGGAAATTTCCGTGGCCGAGAAGTCGATCTCGAACCGTCCCACCGATAAGCCTTCTATACATGTACTCGGTAGATTTTTTGTTTTTATTCAAACTATATTCATCAGGGCAGTAATGTCTATCTTGCCATGGGTAGAGTTTTTCTTCCATTTTTAATCATAACTCTCAGTGAACGACGGATGACTATAGTGATATCTTTGTGGCTATTTAAATACTACAAAATCAAGCATTGAGATGGGAGAGTTTTTTTATATATTTTACTAAAAAGCTCAAATTATACGTTTGCCCATTACAATGAATTGGCAATCTATCATTTGTCCTCCCTAAATTGTTGACTTTATATATCATTAGTAATATCTTATTCACATTTTTTTCTGTTGATCTCCAAACATGCTAACTATAACCTCAAAATGTCATCTAAATCATGACCTTAAGTTCCACGGCAATACGTGGGGAATTCACCTTTATACCTATACATATAATATATACATATTCTAATTTTTATTGATTAACATTATAAATCATTTATATTGCTTCTTCATACATACGCAACGACAGGAGAGAGTTTTTCTAGTTCAACAAACACAAATACCACGCCAATATAACACACTGACCATTAAAAGAACAAACTTAACACTCTAGCATATGGTCCAATGAATTAGCTATAAGGACCTTATTATTTTAGCTAGGACAACCTAGCTCTATACCGGGTTTATATAAAAGTTATAATCCTTTGTTGATGTTTATATAAAAGTTATAGTTTTTTGATTGATGTTTAGATTGTTAATTTCCCTCGGGTTGAGGTTGCTAGGGGCGTGGACTCGTGGAGCACCATGGTCTCAATTGTGATCCCGGTCCAAAAGCCATCATCACTCCCCACTCCGGCGCTTCCCCTCCCTGCTTAGTCGTTGCGGCGTGACGGCGGCGCAACTCATCGAGCACAAAGATCACAGTGGTGCCGCTTATGTTGCCAAACTCGACTCTTCAAAAAAAATGTTGCCAAACTTGCTGAGCACGTTGTAAGGTCCTAGATGGCTAGAGGGGGTTGAATAGGCTATAAAAATTTTCTACAAGCTCAACTAAACAAACCAATTAGTATAAAACACGGCGTAAAGCGGTTTGCACTAGCTCTAGTGGTCTTGCAAGCCTTCTAGTGACAAGACTAAATATTTCTATGTTCTCTAGTCCACACAAAGTCTATGTCACTACTCTAGCTAAGGAGCAATCCTAATATGATCCTTATACTAGCAAGAACAACTACACAAAGCAAGTGCTAGCTCACTACATAAAAATAAACTAGGAAAGTAATGCAAGAGTGAGAAGATTGTTATACCGGCGTGTAGAGGATGACAACCAATCACGGGAAGTAGATGAACTATCAATCACTCGAAGGTGATGATCCACACACCGAGACAATGAACAAGTCAATTTGTTCACCCGGAGTTCACTTGTACACCGACAAACTAGTCTCGGTTGTGCCGACCAACACAAGGATGGTGTTTGAGCTAGGCAGTGCCCTTGCTAGCCTCAACACACCACTCAACAAGTGTGGTACCCAAGACACGAGCAATGTATTCCTTGCACTTTGTCTTCCCGACGAGGACTGCGTAATCCTCTCACAAATCAACCGGAGGTGGCCAAGAAACAATCACCTCTTCTTGCCAACAACTCCACCAATCCACCAAGCCGGCTAGGAGGCGGTGCCTCCAAGAGAAACGGAAATCCACCGTCTACAACGATCCCCAAGTGCCTCTAGATGCAAGAATTCAATGCAATGCACTTGGATCAACTCTTCTCTCAAGAATGAAGCTCAAATCAAGAATGAGAGAGGAGGGAGGCTTGCTTGCTTGCTCAAAGGTGTTAGGAATGATTCAAATGTCCAAGAGAGAGAGCAAGAGGCAGCCAAGGGGGTATAAATACCCCACACCACGAAATGTGGCCGTTGGGAGGAAACCCCACGGTTTTACGCGGCCTGGCCGGACGATCGACCGGACTCACCCGAGTGGTCGGTGGGTCCGGTCACAACTGACAACCCCGAACAAGTGACTAGACCCCGGCCCGGACCGGGTCCGTCGCGTCCGGTCGGTGCGTCCGGTCGGCCCTCGGCGAAACCCCGAAATACACCCTTCTTTGGAATTTTGACCGGACCCGCACACCGGTGCGTCCGGTCGAAGCTTCCTCGCTTCCGGTCATTGCGTCCGGTCATCTTGAGCTGCGAATTTTCGTCGTTTCATCGTCGTTCCTTCGCCTTTGCTCCAAACCGACTTCCGCCACTTGATTCTTATTGCCGACACGTCGAAGAACACCTCGACACAATGTGTTAGCATTTTCGAAACCATTTTCACCAAGTGCAGAGTTAGCTCTTTAGGTTAGAATGCATGCATATGAATTTTGAACCTAAAGGCACGTGGAGGACCGAGATATGTACGAAAGTTTTCCCTCTTTTATAGTGCGGCTTATCGATCCTATAATCACCCACACCCTCTATGGTGTCTTGGGTGTAAAATCAAAAACCCTATGGTTATACCTTTGCCTTGGGATTCTTGATCTCCAAACCACACCGGTGGATGCTTGATCATCTTTTGGATCACCTTGATCCATCCTCCGTGATCACCATGCACCAACTCCGGCACGACACTAATCTCCAATCTAGTCAAACATTTAGCATCGAGAGATTAGTCCTTAGGTGTCACTAATTAGCCAAAACCAAACAAGAGATCTTCACACGTGGCGACTCGCCAGCGCCCTCATTCCATATCTTTGTTGTTCGTGCTCGCATCGTCGGTCATCACGCTAAGGCCACAGGTATGATAGTTGGTTGCCAGCGCGCCTGCCTACCACCGTGCTCGTTTGTCCCCGTGTGTCAGATCTGGGCCAAGAGAACTTGGATTCAGTGCTTGGAGGCAGAGCCTGCTGCGGATCGGAGCGGCCTTTTTAGCTAGCGTGGCCTGGGCCGCTGGCACCACTAGCCTAGGAGCGACCGTGGCAGCCAAGGAGCTGACACTGCAGCGCCGTACCTACAATTTAGTGGCACTCTGAACAAAATACAAGATGATAGGGGGCCTAAAAGAAAACCAAAGCATATTTTTACTTAATTATAAAGCTTCAAAATATATATGGATCTTAATGCTATTAAGTGCCGGATTTGATCAACATTGATATGATGCGCACCTTTAGATCTATATATAAAGACAATAAATCATCGAAAGACTGTTCTGAATCTTTCAAGCATGATGTATTTTGATTTTTCTTTTATATATAAGTAAAGATATATAAATAGTGAAAACAATAGTACTTTTATAGCAACAACAAAGATGAAGAGAGAACTAATTGATTTTCATAGTAACCTTGTAGCTACAACAAAACACTTAAAACGAAGAAAAGAGAAAGAACCAATTGTTAAATTGTATCAGAATGATTATTTCAGCATCCTTCCTATCTTGCGTACGTATCATGATGCCTAATCCTCCTTGTGAACGAATTATTTAACGAGGTTACGTCGTAGATGATAGTGGCTGTGACCATAATTCCAGTGCCGGTGCCAATAGCTCCGGCCATGTCGGTGAAGATGAAGAGAGCTCCGACACAGAGGCCTCCGACAGTGGCTGCCATGGGGATGTAACGTTTGAGCTGCGAGTAGGTAGCACCGCCACGCCCTCCAGGAATGGCCAAACCGTGTTGAGCGAGCTGCCTCGCAATTTCCCTTGCCGACGACCGTGAAGCGACCCAGAGCTGAGACAGCAGCGCGCACGAGGCGAGCAGCAACACGGCATAGATGAGCGTGTGGAGCGGGTCGGCAGCCACACTGGACCTGGACGGCGGCGTAGCTGGCCCCCTTCCAGACACCAAGCAGACGGCTGAGCACGCCACCGCCGAAGCGACTGTAGTGGAGCAGCTGCGATACCATGTAGAGGTTCGATACCATAGCAGAGTACAGAAAGATGGGCATGGTGGACGTGTAGAGAAACTTGAGCACGAAGTTGTCCCGCCGCCCACGCCTCTCCATCGACTGTGGAGGCAGCAGCATCCGAATGCTGTCGAGGTAGACCGCCGTGTGCAGGACGTGGCAGGTGGCCAGCAGGTTGATCACGTTCAGGAGGCGATGACGGAGCATGGTGGCGACATCGCGCAGATGTTGCCGGCCCCAACGACGGCCTGGTAGATGACGGCGAGGACAATGCCCTCGATCGCGGGGCCCGTCCGATGTTCACGGTCACGGGGCTAAACGCCTGCCAGATCACCTTCCCGCAGGTGTTAGTGGCGGAGAGCAGGTAAACGGCGGAGCACCCCCGCAGGCCGTATCTCTTGTCGAAGATCTCGTCGAGGAAGACGACGAGGGCGCTGGCGGAGAAGAGCTGGAGGACGATGAGAGCGCCATTGAGGGCGTTGACAGGCCCATACATCCCAAGCAGGACGTAGGAGGTGGCTTCCCCAAGCGCGATGGTCATGGCGAACACCTTCCGCGCACCGTCCATGAGGTCGCGGTCCTGGCGGACATTCTAGTTGACGCGGATGAGCTTGGAGGCGGTGAGGAGCTGCAACACCATCCCAGCCGTGACGACGGGCCCGACGCCTAACTCCATGAGGCTGCCGCAGTTGGAGGCGAGGATGGAGCGCACCCAGTACAAAGGGTCGGCGCCGGAGGCCGCGTGGCGCACGCCGTAGAGCGGCAGGTGACTGCACACCATGAAAGCGGACGGGGGATAACCCGTGTAGATCATGCGCCGGTGGAACGGCACCGCCCTGTCGGCGCGCGGCACCACCGCACAAATGAGCGCAGGCAGCCATGGATCGAATCGAATCGATGAGCTTAGGTTATGCCGGTGGCCGATCGTTTGGATCTGCGGTTGTGCTTGTGGTCTCTACTCTTCAATTCAATAGTTGTTTTACTACTTGTTAACCTATTTTTGCATCCGGTTGGCCTTGCGTGCTGCGTTTTAATCAATGCACCCGGGCCTCCGATTTGAGTTCACGTGATCTATAAGGCCAGTTTCAATGGAGAGTTTCATTGCACTCTTTTCAAGACTATAAAATGAAATGAAACTTGGATGAAACACCCTCCCTCAATGCAAAGTTTCATTCTAAAGTTTCATATGCATTTAATTCCATGACTCATAGAGAGTTGGTATGTGTGCAATAGAGTTTCACCAAGATGAAACTTTTCCATTCTCTCCTCCTCGAGTTTCATGCAAAAAGTGAACTTTTGCCGATGTGGCACCCTATTTAATGTGCATGAAACGCCTATGAAACTCCCATTGAGACTGGCCTAAGCCGATCCCGACTTGCTAGCTCCTAGCCCGTCTCCGATCTCGGGACCGTTGAACTGCGCCTCGCTTCAAATTCAGCGCCGTTTCTTTGTCCCGGCTACCCGCGCATGTCCCGGTGCGACTCTACTTCCCACCCGGGAAATTGTACACTATGGGTGTGTTTGGTTTATTGTCTAGGTTGAGCACGGCTATCTTAACTCAGCCGGGCTAGCCTAAGCCGTGCTCAAACAAGCCAACACCGGTTGTTTTTTGTTTGTGCTATCTAGGCCGAGCTAGCCCCATGTTGTGTTTGGTTGCTTGGTTTGTTTTGATACAATCACCTCTTCTCTAATTGGTTAGGTTACCTCCTTGTAGTCATTTTGGTCGAACCTTGGCTGTGGGCGGTCTTTGCTCCCGGTAGCGGTTCTCCTCTTGGCTCTTGTCAATCTCAACTTCGGCGACAACGGATGTGGAGGGTGCCGCGGCGACGCAAGCTACGATTGAAGCTTCTTGGCTGGGGGGCGTGGGATCGTCGTCTCGACATGGGACAACGCGGTGGCGACAGCGACGGCGCGATCTTGAAGCTAGGAATGTTCTTGGTGGCCGTCGGCCTCGGGACATAGTACGGGGGCAGCGGCCGCCCTTGGCGGCAACGGTGGCTTCGTCGTGGCGTTGTTCTTGGTGGCGCCGCTCCGCGGTCGGGGAGGTGACGGTGTCATGCTCCACGGCACGAACCTCTTCAGGCGGCCTCACCCGCCGCCGTCTGTGCACTCCAGCGCCTGCCGCCGTGCTCAATGTCTCCAGAATGCGCTCAAAGGCCCCATCCCATCGGCACCCGGCGCTGCGTTGCGCTCGAGGTCTCGACCTCGGCCCCAACGCAGCTCCACGATGCCGTCTGTCGGACCTCTACGCGTGATGATTTAGGAAGAGGCAGCGGCGCCTTGGCCACGGCGAGCCTCGAGTGCGCGGCCTTTGCCCGGTGGCGGTGACAAAATCGGCCCGATTCAGCCTCCTTTGTGGGCGGTGGGGATGCTGGCGCGTCGAGGACATAGAAGGGAGGCGGAGGAGCTGTTTGTGTGGTCAATCGCGTCGAGGAGCGGTGGTGGTGGCTCTAATCGACAGCGGAGGCACGACGGCAGCAGGTTGTGGGTGGCGGCTGCTTGGTGGCGGGCGCGTGGGAGCTCCGCCACCGCTGGCCCCTCGTTAGTGGTGGCCGTCATGGCGCCGCCATCCCGTGAGCGAGCGGCGACGCGCGTTGGGGAGCAACTTCGTCATGTCCGCCCTGGTGCGAAGGAGGATTGACGAGGGAGGAGGAGGTGACGGCAACAACCCAACGCGGAACTTAAAGCAATCCTAGCCGGACTTAGCAAGAACGGTTGGGTCGGCCGTTTCCACGGCTGAGCTTAGCCTGACGGTTGCATTGTTGCGGCCCCTGGCTAGGGGCTGGCCCAAATTTGCAACCAAACACCCAATTCTTGTCCCAACTAAGCCTGGTCATAGATTTTTGTGCGACCAAACACACCCTACTTAGACTAGTTGCACTCACGCATCGCGGAACCATCTTTGGGTGTGTTTAGTTCCCCAACTTTTCTTCAAAATTTCTAAAATTCTCATCATATCAAAGCATTAAATGCACTAAAAAGACGTATGCCCGGAGTATGAGGGGGTGTTTAGTTGGTGAAAAAGTCGGGGTTCGGCTCTTTGTAGCACTTTTCTTTTTGTACTTGGTAATTATTGTCCCACTATGGACTAGCTTGGCTTAAAAGATTCGTCTCGCACTTTTCAGACCAAACTATGCAATTTGTTTTTATTTATTTATCTACATTTAGTGCTCCATGCATGCGTCGAAAGATTCGATGTGACAGTACTTGTATCACTTTTTGGATTTGCTTTTTGGAAAATAAACACCCCTTTGAAATGTAGGTAAACAAAATAACTAATTGCACAGTTTAGATGTACATTAAGATACGATTCTTTTTGAGCCTAGTTACTTCATGCTAGCATAATATTACCACAAACAAACGAAAAGTGTTACGATGCTTTTCAGATTTGGGAAGTGACAACTTGAGAGATCTAAACACACCCCAAGGGATCTAAACAAAGTGATAGACTTTACGGGAAAAATATGCTACAAATGGCGGTCTATGCTACGGCCACATGGCACACGGAAGCAACGCGCTAGCGCCATATATGTCTCTCACAAAACAGAATGGATTCCGGTGGTGACACGTGGCGCTTAGCGGCCTTGATGAGGTAGGGGCGGTGGCGCGGCCGGCGGCTACCGCAGCGGCGCAGCCTGCGCGTGCTGTGGTCCACGTGCACGTGCGTGGGGAGAGGGGGCGGCGGCGGGCGATTAGGGTTAGGGAGCGAGAGCTAGAAAGTTGAGAGCTGTCGGGTGTTACCCCTTTAATTTTTCGGATTAGATTCAACCGACTACATGCCCCTTGTATTTATAGTCCGAGGGAGACTTGCATCTAAAGAAATCCATAACTTTATTTTCTATTTTATTCCTATCTTTATTTCGTAAATATCTATTACTTAATGACGAAGCGATTGACAACAATGGCGGTGCCGGCCAGGGGCATCTTGGCGTGCATGGCCTGCCTCCCAAGCGCCCTGTGCAAGGCCTCCCTTGCCTTGCCGTTAGCAGCCCAATGGGCCCCTCAATTTGGCACGTGACATCTCCCCACCGTTCAACGAGACGACGCGTCCACATGTCGGCTAACCCACCAAGGCGATGCTTAGGCCATAGCGATGGTTGGTGTAGTGTCATCTCGTTATCTCGGCCGGTTGTGATGGTGTTGCTTCTCATGAGGTGTTGGCCATGGTTGTCGGGGAAGACGGTTGCTAGCAATTTCACCTTGTTGTCGAAGAAGTTAATTGCCACTAAAGGAGGTAGCTTCTCGTTGAAGAGCAGGGTTGTAATGGTCTCCAGGAAGTAATGGGGGTGTTCCTCCATGAGCAAGATGCTTGCCCGTACGACTTACACTAATTGCGAAGAGGTCGGGGGGTGAAGGCCAACTGCAAGAGTGTGTGGATAGATCCCATCGATGGTAAGAAGCTCATGTCAACGTCTGTGGGGCTGGCAAGTTGGAGCTCGTTGAAGACCTTGTAGGAGACGGGGCGCCGGCGTGGGGCGAGGTGGATCACCATGCTCCATATGTAGGGCGCCTCCTGGTGCACATATAGCGCCAAGGTATGTTCGTCACTCGTTTGTGTAGTCGTACTGGGCGCTGATGTCTGTGAGGATCGATGGAGCCGGCTGGATTGGCCCTCGAGTTGAGTTGGCGGCATCATAGCCAAGTCGATCCATGGTGTTTCGTCTGGTCGGTGACGTCGAGCCGTGTGATGAACATGGCGAAGGGGCGTCTCCCGTTGTAGTGTGTCCCGTTGCATAACACGGAGGTTGTTGGCAAACTTGAAGGTGTCGTAGTTGTAACGAGTCCTCGGCCCCCGCCGTGTTGGCACGAGGTTGCCTGATGAGGTCGCCGTAGATGGACAAACTTGAAGCCGCAATGGAGACATCGTGTGGAGGTGTCCCGATCCTCGGTGTGGCTGGCTTGGCATGCGGAGATGAACCGGAGAAGTACCGCTATTATCAGGTGGATAGCGGCATACCTCATGTCTTTGTCCGAGCTGATGTTTCATTGTCGTGGTGATGATGGGGCGCTAGCATGGGTGCTCTCATGAAGTTGGCAGCTGCAGGTGGAAGCACCGGTGATGTAGGAGCTGGTGTCGTGGCCGTGAGCATATCCGTTCTCGCTTGGCGATGTAGTGATGCGCCATGGCGAAGTCCGAGGAACGCCCCAGTAGGTATGGCGGACTCGATCTCGTCGTCGAAGGTCGGCGGTGGACGAGTGTGTTGACGGCGGCTGCCGGGGTGGCGTTGTTGTTGTTGTCATGGATGTCGTTGTTTTGGTTGTCGATGTCAAAGTCGGTAGTGGCGCCCATGGGGGCGCGTCACGCCGCTGGCGGCGCCCAGGGGCATCGTTGTCGCCATCGATGTTGGCATAGGTGTCCGGGATGGCGTCGTTGATGTTCAGGATGTTGGGGTTGACGTCACTGGTGTAGGTGTTGATGTCGTTGTCGCTGGAGCCGATGTTGTCGGTGGTCGACATGGTGATGACGAGGACGTCGGGGTGACGTTGTTGGCGCCAATGGGAGGGTCATCATCGGTGTTGGTGCCCGGGTGGTGGTCGTTGGTAGTGCCCTTGGAGGCGTTGTCGATGTCGAGGGGGCGTCGGGGTTGAGATCGGCGACATCGGCGTCGCGTCGGCGGGCGCGTCGTTGTGTTGCTCTTGATGATAATGGTGTGGATGCTCGGGTGTTCCCCGTGTCAAAGATGATGTTGTTGGCATAGGAACTTATCTGTACCGTTATTGGAACCTCGCGACGTTGGCCTAGTTGGGTAGGCTTTTTCGTCGGCGGTGGTGGATGTCGGTTGTAGCCTCCTGTAACGATCTCAATTTCTACGAAGGGAAATCCATAGATACGAAGTATAAAGTGATAGTCCTCGAGGATCATTCCATCACAATGTCCGAATTACAGTCAATATCAATCACATACATCGTATCAAAAGCATAAATAGAGAGGTTTACATAACTTTATTACATCACCTCTTGGCGGAATCAAGGTAGCAAACAAAGAATCAAATCGCATGATCGGAGTTGTGGAAGCGTCGTTAACATCAGCACCAACTCGGCGTAGGGGCGAGACTCCTCCTCTAGTCCTCAGGAGTCGTCGTCGTCGTACTCAAGCTCATCACCTAAACCAATTATCAGTACGATTTGTACTAGCCACATACCCACCCTATGTGCATTGCTATGTGGAACTGGATGCAATAATAAGGGCTAAAAATAGGCCTAATATATGGTCTGTAGTCTTCCTATGCAAGTTCATTCACTTTATTAAACAATATTAATGATCAAGTTTTAATCCATCTCCCAAAACCTCAACATCCCAACATCATCCCAAAACCATCACCACACACATCTCACCCTCTCACACTGAGGCGGAAGGACAACTCCTGCTCCTTTTGTCCCCCTAATTGGCTCCCAACCACAAGGGCTCCCAGCCGTAAGTACCCAAGAGAGAAGAGAAGGACACCACTCACTACTCAAGTGAAGCGTTGAAGATCTCTTGTTTGGTTTTGGATAATTAGTGACACCTAAGGACTAATCTCTCGATGCTAAGTGTTTGACTAGATTGAGATTGGTCATGGGAGAGTTGGTGCATTGTGATCATGGAGGATGGATCGAGGTGATCCAAAAGATGATCAAGCATGCAACTCGGTGGAGTTTCGGAGATCAATTGTCCCCAAGGCAAAGGTATAACCATAGGGCTTTTGATTTCACACCCAAGACACCATAGAGGGTGTGGGTGATTATAGGATCGATAAGCCGTACTATAAAGAGGGGGAAAACTTTCGTACATATCGATCCTCACGTGCCTTTAGGTTCAAGATTCATATGCATGCATTCTAACCTAAAGAGCTAACTCTGCGCTTGATGAAAATGTTTTCAAAATGCTAACACATGGTGTCGAGGTGTTCTTCGACGTGTCGGCAACAAGAAACAAGTGACGGAAGTCGGTTTGGAGCAAAGGCGAAGGAACGACGAAGAAACGACGAAAATTCGCGGCTCAGAGGCGGCCGGACGCGATGGCCGGACCCGCGGCAGGAAGCATGCAAAATCGGCCGGGCGACGGTGTGTGGTTCGGTCAAAAAGAACGTGAGAGCATGTTTTCGTGGTCTATTTCGGGAGTGACGGGACGCATGCAGGAAGCATGACCGGGACGCATGATTCCCCGACCGGACGCATGCGCGAGGGTTCTAATTTTGGCATGTTGGGTTTTGTCGGGTTGTGGACAGGACTCATCGACCGGACTCATGCATGAGTCCGGGTCGGCCGTGTCGATCGCCCCCAAGCAGAATTGCATGTTCCTCCCCCAACGGCTCCATTTTTAGGTGGAGCCTATTTATACCCCCCCTTTGGCTGCCTCTTGCTCTCTCTCTTGGACATTTGAATCATTCCTAACACCTTTGAGCAAGCAAGCAAGCCTCCCTCCTCTCTCATTCTTGATTTGAGCTTCATTCTTGAGAGAAGAGTTGATCCAAGTGCATTGCATCGAGTTCTTGCATCTAGAGGCACTTGGGGATCGTTGTGAGACGGCGGATTTCTCGTTTCTCTTGGAGACACCGCTCCTAGCCGGCTTTGGTGGATTGGTGAGGCGTTGGCAAGAGAAGGTGATTGTTCTTGGCCACCTCCGGTTGATTTGTGAGAGGATTACGCACTCCTCGTCGGGAAGACAAAGTGCAAGGAATACATTGCTCATGTCTTGGGTACCACACTTGTTGAGTGGTGTGTTGAGGCTAGCAAGGGCACCGCCTAGCTCAAACACCATCCTTGTGTTGGTCGGCACAACTTAGGAGAGTAACTTATCGGTGTACAAGCGAACTCCGGGTGAACAAATCGACTTGTTCATTGTCTCGGTGTGTGGATCATCACCTTCGTGTGATTGATAGTTTATCTTCTTCCCGGTGATTGGTTGACATCCTCTACACGTCGGTATAACAAGTTTCTTACTCTTGTATTACTTTCCTAGTTTACTTTGAGTAGAGAGCTAGCACTTGCCTTGTGTAGTTGTTCTTGCTAGCATAAGGACCATATTAGGATTGCTCACTAGTTAGAGTAGTGACATAGACTTTGTGTGACTTAGAGATCATAGAAATATTTAGTCTTGTCGCTAGAAGGCTTGCAAGACCACTAGAGCTAGTGCAAACCGCTTAATCGCCATTTGTTATACTAACCGGGTTTGTTTAGTGAGTTTGTAGAAAATTTTTATAGGCTATTCACCCCCTCTAGCCATCTAGGACCTTACAAGTGGTATCGAGCCGTGGTCACCGTTTTTAGAAGGCTTAACGGCTGAAGCATGGCTAGTATTGTGTTCAACAATGTTGGGGAAAGCCTCCGATTCTTTGATGGAGTCAAGAATTTTGACTATTGGAAGAGATGCATGAGAATGTACTTGGGATCAATCAATGACCAAGTATGGGAAGTGACGGAGAAGAATTTTGTCATCCTAGATCCTACCAACCTCACACCCACCGACAAGATCCACAAGCAATGCAACACAATGGCATTGAGCACACTTTACAAGGGAATGGATGTCAAAGTGTTTAAAGGCATCAAGGATCTTGAGAAGGCAAGTGAAGTGTGGGAGAAGCTTTGTGAGACTTATGAGGGCACCAAAGTTGTGAAAAGTGCCAAATTGTATGTTCTCAAGTGTGAATTTAAGAATTTCAAGATGAAGAAAGATGAGAGCATACCAGATACTTTCCATAGGCTCCAAGTGATTGTCAATGACCTCAAGGCATTAGGAGTGAAGACATTGGATAGAGATTTTGGGCACAAATTCTTGATGTGCTTGCCCAAGAGATTTACCATGTTGAGGAAGATTCTTTTTTAGAGGTGCATTGGACACCATGACACCTAGTGACTTGCTTGGTGAGGTGCTAACCGATGAGAAGGTTGATAGCATGGAAGATGAGGAAGAGAAAGAAGATGACAAGAGCAAGAAGGTTGTGGCATTCAAGGCCGCCACCACATCATCCAAGGCTAAGGGCAAGTCCAAGGCTCAAGAAAAAGATGATAAGGAAATCAACCTTGAAGAGATTGATCAAGAGTTTGCTATGTTTGTGAAGAAATTTAGCAAAGTCTTGAAGAGCAAGAAGTTTGGGCAAGGCTCTAGAAGAAGAAATGATTCATCCAAGGGCAATGAAGAGCCAAGAAAGTGCTTTTGAGTGTGATAGCCCTTATCACATCCTTGCCGATTGCCCAATCAAGAAAGAGAAGGAGAAGATGAAGGCATACAAGAGTGGCAAGACAAACAAGAAGAGCAAGACCATGACATTGAAGAAAACAAATGATGGTGCTTTTGTTTGTTCTTGGGATAGTGATGGCTCCTCCGATGAAGAGGAAGAGAAGCCCAAGGCCATGAGTGTAATTGGCCAACACAAGAAGTCATCCCTCTTCGGCTCATCACCTTCATGCTTCATGGCTAAGACCACTAAGGTATCATTACATGAGCATGATGAACTAAGTGATAATGAAGTAAAATATGATGATAGTGATGATGAAGATGATGAATGTGAACCCACTAAGGATGATCTTCTTGAGATGCTTAAGACTAAGGACAAGGAATGCAAAGCTTTGCAAAAGAGTGTAAAAACTCTTGAGCAAAACTTTAGTGAGCTAGAGGCCACCCATGAGGGTCTAAAGGAAGACCATGGGGAATTGGAGCTAGCTCATACAAGGCTTCAAAAAGCCCATGCCTTGCTCTTAGAGAAGAATGATAAAGCTTGCTTAATCATCAAAAGGATGTTGGTTCAACATGTGACATCATAGATGAACCCTTTGTGGTTGATGTTTGTCGATGTTTTACGACCGAGAGCCACGCCACGGGGTGAACGAGGCGGTTTGTTCGGGCCTCGGCGAACCCGGAGCCCGGGCGGTTTGTTCGCGGCGGTGACATGGAGAGCGGGTTTTTTATACTAGTTCGGACCCTCGATCAGGATCGAGTAAAGACCTTTACGTCCGGTCGGCGTGAGCCTGTTTTTGATTGATGGGGTTGGCCGGGGAATCGGCCGTGAAGCTTACTGAGTGCTTGGTCGTGGCCAAGCTTGTGTCTGTATGTTCGCTCTCCTCTACGAGGTGTTCCTTGTTGGCCTCCTTTTATAGTCCAAGGGGCCAAAGAAATCGCTACGATCCTAGTCGGATACAGAGAGGGTTGTCCGTAGAGGAACCGAACACCGAACTCTTTACAAGGTAATCTAACTAGTGTTCTATCCTAGTTACAAATGAAGTCACCGTAGCTATGCTTCCATTGCCTTCGGGAGTTGTTTGTGGCTTCTGGGGCTTGGATAGAACCCTCGCATGCATAACTTCGGTAGAGTTCTTTGGTGATCCTGTATCCACAAGCCCCAGAGCATCTCAAGGTCGAGTCTTGAGGGTTGTCTTGCTCTTCGGGCGAGGCCTTGATATGGTCTTCAAGATCATCTTCTGGAGTGCAATTTTTTGAAAAAAAAGTGCACCCGTAGGGTGTAGCCCCCGAGCTTCTTGCTTTTTGGCACAAAGAGCTGGAAGGTTTTTGAGTTCTTCTCCTCCGTCTTCGGAGCTCTCCTTTCTGTGAAGGGAGAGCCCTGCTCTGCTAGCCCCCGAGCGTCTCAAGTTTGAGTCACGAGAGCCATCTGCTCCTCTCGGGTACGTCCTTGATGCAGTGCTTGTAGTCTTCATACGGTGTGCACTTTCTTTGAAAAAAGTGGACCCGTAGGGTGTAGCCCCCGAGCTTCTTGCTTTTTGGCACAAAGAGCTGGAAGGTCTTTGAGTTCTTCTCCTCCGTCTTTGGAGCTCTCCTTTCTATGAAGGGAGAGCCACGCTTTCTAGCCCCCCAGGCGTCTCAAGTTTGAGTCACGAGCCATACGCTCCTCTCGGTACGTCCTTGATGCGTGCTTGTAGTCTTCATACGGTGTGCACTTTGCTGAAAAAGTGCACCCGTAGGGTGTAGCCCCCGAGCTTCTTGCTTTTTGGCACAAAGAGCTGGAAGGTCTTCGAGTTCTTCTCCTCCGTCTTCGAGTTTTTCTCGTCGTTGGAGCTCTTTTGAAAAAATCTCGCCATGGGTATCCTGTAGCCCCCGAGCATCTAAGAGTTCTTTTTTGCATATAGAGCTCTTAGAGGTTCTTCAGATTCTTCGGGATTTTTGACCGTTTCTCTTTTTCCATGCGGTCACGGGAGTCCGCGATGCGCTTTTCTTTGCGCCAGTTTTTTTCGAAACGTCAGTGCATGGCAGTTATTGCCATAAATTCCTTTTCTGCGTGAATTGAGGTGACCGTTCCTTTTTGGTGGTCGCCTTGTCTTCGTGGACTTGGTCCATAGGCGTGCTGGTTCCGCCTATAAATATGGCCCGTTTTGCTTCGGTGAGGATCCGGGGACGGTTTCCCTCCTTGTAGAAGAAAGCTTCGTTCTGATCTTCAGATCCATGGCGGTGCCTTTGAGTGAGTTGGATCAGCCCCCGGGCGTCTTCTTTACCTTTTCCGGGGTTCTTCGTGAGTGAGGGATGTCTTGTGAAACGGAGTAGAAGGGGACTACTCGGGCGGTGGCTCCACTCTTGGACGTGGCTAGTAGTGGGAAAGGGATGCCTTGCGATCGAGTTTTTCTTTCGCTCCGTCGTCCTATCCCACTTCGCCGGCCTCAAGATGAGTGGGGCAGTCTACTTCCGGTTGCTCCTTGGCTTGAGGAGGGCTAAGGTGCTTTCTTGGTCGGCTAGGCCGATCCTCATGATTTTCGGTCGGCTCGAGTTTCTTGGAGAGGATAACACCCTATTTTGTCTCGTTCAAGGGGGTTATCTTTTCCGACTTTCGAGCCTTTGAGTCTTGAAGAACCGCCGTGGTTGAAGTCTTGTGGAACTTTGCCCCTTTCGGGGTGTTGTCTTGCGTGAGGGTTCTTTTTCCCTAGGTCGGCAGCTTTGGAACTCGTGGTCGGCTGGTTCCCCGTTAATTCCGGGTTCTTCGGGCTACGGTACTACGTGGCGATCTTTGATTCCTCCGTGGTCTTCTTAGTGCTCTTTGGTGCTTTGAAAGCCCGTGTAAGGGTCTTGACTTCTTGGTCAAGGTATGGAGGGATCTTCTTCTTGGCGGTTGAAGTCGGCTTGGTGGAGTTTGGAAACAGATCCTGGCGCTCTATCTTCGTCGCTCCTGGACACGGACTCCCTCTGCCTTCTTTGAAGTACTCTTTAGAGTTGTTGGGCTTCTAGCCTTCTTTGTATCTTGTACGCGGGAGTTCTTGTTGGGCTCCCCGTGCATCTGAGTCTTCTTTGTATCTTGTCGGGAGTTGTTTCCCATGTAACTTGTAATCCTCAAGATGTTGAATAAAGATATCTGTCCCTTTATCCATTGTGTACTTGTACTTTTTGTATGACTCTGATCTGCCTTCGTGCAGACTTGTTGCAGTTTTGTCCTCTGCTTGTTTTTGTCATGGCCTTCCGAGTTCTTCTCCTTCGGATGACTTGATTGTGATTGCGCCTTTAGAGTTCTTCCTTAGGCTTCGGCTCTTATTTCCTTCATGTAGGTTCGCGATGGGTTCTTTGGAGTCCCCGTAGTGACATCAGCGTTGTTCCGGCTTATGACCCAGCTTGCCTTTCTTGTAGACTTTGATGTTCATAGTGTTGAAGTCCTGCTTCGAGTCGCCAGGGTTGTTCTCCTTACTGGTCAGCTTGTCTTCTTGTGGATCTGGCTGAGGGTAGTGTAGGCTCTTGTCCTTTTTGCGTCTCGGGTTGTTTCTCCCTTGACGCGTCGGCTAGCTTGTTCATAAGTCTTGCCGTAGTTGGTTGGAGCTTTGCTTCAGTGCTTCAGAGCTCTTCCGTCCTGAAGAGGTCGACTTGCCTATCTCTCGTAGACTTGGCCGGTGATAGCCCTGAAGTTCTTCTGAGATCCAGTGTTTGTCTTTCCTGGAGTGTCAACCCGCCTTCTTATAGACTTGGTTGCAGAGTCTAGCTCTGGTTGTCAGGATTGTTCATTTCTGACCAATGGCTTCTGTCTTCTTTCTGAGACTTGTCATGATGATTGAAGGCTTGTTCTTGAATTCCAGAGCTCGTTTTTCTAGTGTATCAGCTCGTCTTCTTGTAGATTTGCTGATAACAGTTGTAGAGGCTTGGTCCCATTCTTCGGGGTTGTTCTTACGAAGATTCACTCATCCTTTTCGTAGGCTTGCTAAGGAATAGATGTGGAACCTTGCTCATGGTCTTGAGGGGTTGTTCTTCGAAGATTCAGCTCGTCTCCTCTATAAACTTGCTGATTGTCGTTGAGTCTTGCTCATGATCCTCGAGTTGTTGAGGGTTCATTTCAAATTAACTTCGTAGACTTGCGGACGGTGATGATAGAGTCTTGCTCTTGGTCTTGAGTTGTTCTTCTTGAAGAATCAGCTTGTCTTTACCGTAGACTTGCCGATGGTAGTTGTGGAGTCTTGCTCCTAGTCTTGAGAGGTGTTCTTCTGAAGAATCAGTTCGTCTTTGCCGTAGACTTGCTGATGGTAGTTGTGGAGTCTTGCTCCTGGTCTTGAGTTATTCTTCGGAAGAATCAGCTCGTCTTTGTCGTAGACTTGCCGATGGTTGTTGGAGCGTCCCCGTTTTGCCGGGATTGTTTTCCTTTGGCATGTGACTTGTGTCTCCTTACGAGATTTGTCGCGATTGTTCGGAGGGTTACTCAGGCCGCCGGGGTTTTCTCCTTTTAGGCCCTCTAGCATTTGTTCTTTCTTGAACTTGCTAGTGTATTTTTGGTGGAGTCGTGCTCTGAAAAGAGTTGTTCTAACTTCGGGGGTTGCCTCTTACGGGCTAGGGCTCTCCCATGCGGTCCGGTGGACTATCGCATGACGTCCCTTGAAGGGTTCTCGGTCGGGCCCATTTAAGTGCACTGCGCGGGATTTGAAGGTCAAGATGGTTGGGTTCCTATTTCATAACACTACAATCCACCTTGCCGGTTTGGGTTGCTCTCGCTTTTCGAGAGACTTGTGTGAGGCGATGGGTTTCTATTTCACAACACTACACCGTTCACGCCCGGTCGAAGGCCGTCCGCCGTCATTGGACATAGTGGCACTTTCGGACCCTTGATGGCCTCTGCGACCTAGGCGGGCCGATCCCAACATCCTCTTTCCAAGAGTCGAAGTTCACGATCTTCCGCTAGGATTTAAGGTGTGGACGCTATTCGAGCTAGGACTTGGCGTGGTTCCACCCTTGGAATTTGACCTCCATTACGGTGGTCGGGTTTTGCCTTCTTTTTGGTCGACTTCTTCCGGTGGCGCCAATTCGGCTGTTTTTGTTCTTCTCCTATAGGAGGCATGCAGCTTCACCAGGGGTGACTTGTTTTTTGTTGAGGTGCACGGTGGTGCGTATGTTGTGACCTCTTTGGATGGTCGAGTTCTTCTCGAGGCTTGATCTTCTTCTTCTTGAAGTATCGGAGAGTTGTTATTTGCGTTCGCTTCTCTTACATTTGCCTTGAGTTCCTCGATTATGGATAGAACCTTCCGAGTTGGTTTATGTGCCAAGAGTTTCCGACTTCTTCTCCTTGCCCGTCATTAACTTGTAGGTTCTGGTATACTCCTTTGACGATATATGGACCTTCCCATAGGCTGAGCGGCTTTTGTGCTTGCCTTCCGTCTTTTGATTTCTCTTGAGTACTTGATCTCCCGGGTTGAGTTTTCTTAGACTTGTGCTCTTGTCATAGTGCCTTCGAGTCCTTACGGATATCTTGTGTTCTCAGAGGATGGCGTTTGTTCGACTTCTTACGCGCGGTCGATCTCTAGTCTTCTTTTATGTTTTCTCCTTCTCCTTCTTCAAATTGCTTTCGATCCTTGGAGAGCTCCATATGAGGTCTGGCGGGGGCCGGCTTCTGGTCCATAGGTCGAGGAAGAAGGGTGAGTAACTGTTGCTAATTCCCCGCTAATTTGAGTCCTTAGGCCCCGGACAACTTTTGGGGAGTTCTTCTATCCACTTGGCTCCGTAGTCCTTGAGTTCTTCGTATAGTCTTGGCTTCGGTCAGGCAAGGATGAGTCCGTTTGCTCTTTCGACTTGTCCGTTGCTTCGAGGATGTGCTACTGAGGCGTAGTCTATCCGTATGCCCGCAGTCTTGTGCCCGATCTTCGAATTCCCATTTGTGAGCGGTGATCCGGGTCGGTGATGATCCTGTTGGGCATCCCAAATCTGTACATGATCTCTTGGATGAACTTCATTTTGCTTTGGTTGAGCTGAAGGTGACCAATGGCTTGTATTCTATCCACTTGGTGAATTTATCGATGGCGGCGTAGATGTATTCATATCCTCCCTTGGCTCTCTTTGAGTGGTCCGGACTTGATCCGGTCAAAGACGAAAGGCCATGATGGTGGTATGCGGTCGATTGTGTCTTTGCTTCTGCGCGCTTGTCTTTGCAAACATCGGCATCCTTTGCACGTTCGACGAGTTCTTACGCATCTTTGAGGGTGTTGGCGGTAGTATCTGTTCGAATGCTTTGCCCACGAGGGTTCTTGACGCTCACGTGGTTTTCACAAAGCATCGAGTGGATTTCTTTGTAGGATGTCTTTTCCTTCTTCACGAGCTTATGCATTTTGAGTAGTACTCGATGATCTTTGCTCTCTTGTAAAGCTTGTCTTTGATGAGCACGTAGTTCTTGCTTCGTCTCAAGATCCTGGTTGCTTCAGTTTTGTCTTTTGGTAGTGTCTTGTTCTTGATGAAGTTTATGATGTCTTCGATCTAGGGGAGTTGTTCTTCGACACGAGAGATTATCATTACTCCGTTTAGAGCTGATTGCTCCATGTTGTCTTGTTCGGGTTCTCCTTGATGGATGGTTTTGAGAGCTCTTTGACGAATACTCTGGTGGGACTTGTGCTCTGTCGGATCCGAGCTTGGCTAGCATGTCGCGCCACGTTTCGCATCTCGAGCACATGTAGGATCTCAAGGCCTTGGAAGTTCTTTTCGATTTTTGCGTATTCTGCGCAATAGAGGCCCATATTGTCCCTTTGTACAGTCCGGTCCTTGTTGACTTGGTTGATGACAACCACGGAGTCGCCGTATACTTGAAGTCTCTTGATTCCCAGAGTCCTTGCTATCTTGAGGCCCTGGATGAGTGCTTCATACTCTGCCTCGTTGTTTGTAGCTTGCCACATGATCTGTAGCACGTACTTGAGTTGTCTTCCTTTCGGAGATATGAATAAAATCCGGCTCCTGCTCCCCTAGCTTCAATGATCCATCGAAGTACATATTCCAATGTTTCTTGATGTCGTCGGATATGGGTTGTTGGAGCTCTGTCCATTCTGCTATGAAGTCCGGTAGCGCTTGGGATTTGATTGCTCTTCTTGGGGTGAACTCTAGATTCATTGCTCCAAGTTCTACTGCCCATTTTGATATGCGGCCTGTTGAATCTCTGTTCCTCAGGATGTCGCCTAGTGGTGCGTCTGTTACCACTGTTATCTTGTGACTGTCGAAGTAGTGTCGTAGCTTCCTTGATGTGATCAGTATGGTTTAGAGTAGTTTTTGTACGTGAGGGTATCGAGCCTTGGACTCGGATAAAACCTCGCTCACGTAATAAACTGGCCTCTAGACCTTGTTAGGTTGCTCGGGCTCTTCTCTTTCCACAATGATAGCTGAGCTGACCACTGTATTTGTTGCTGCTATGTATAGCAGGAGCTCTTCTTGATCCTTTGGAGGTGTTAGGACTGGAGCTGATGTAATGCTTTGCTTGAGTTCTTCAAACGCCTTGTTCGCTTCTTTACGTCGGTTGAATCCTCCTTTTTGTCTTGATGAGTTTGAAGAAGGGTAGCCCTTTCTCTCCAAGCTTGGATATAAATCTGTTGAGTGCCGCCATGCATCTTGTGAGCTTCTGGACGTCCTTGACGCTTCTGGGTTGTGTCATCTCGTTGATGGCCTTGATCTGCTTGGTGCTGGCTTCGATGCCTCTGTTGCTGACCAAGAATCCCAGTAATTGCCCCGAAGGCACTCCAAAGACGCATTTTGTTGGGTTGAGCTTCCACTTCCACTTGTTGAGGTTCTTGAAAGTCTCTTCTAGATCTTGGATTAGAGTTTCTGGTTCTCTTGTCTTCACCACCACATCATCTACGTATGCCTCGGCATTCTTGCCAATCTGCTCTCCCAAACAAGTTCAGACGCTCTTTTTGATACGTTGTTCGGGCGTTCTTTAGTCCGAAGGACATTGTTTTGTAGCAGTAGGCACCGAAGGGAGTAATGAAGGAGGTCTTGCTCTGATCTTCTTTCTTTAGTGCAATCTGGTGATATCCTGAGTAGCAATCCAAGAACGATAGTAGAGCCGATCCTGCTGTGGAGTCCACTATTTGGTCAATCCTTGGTAGCCCGAAGGGGTCCTTTTGGGCAATGCTTGTTCAGTGCAGTGTAGTCCACACACATTCGCCCGGGAGGTGTTCTTTTTCCGAACCGTAATCGGGTTAGCAAGCCGGTCGGGATGTAGGATTTTCTCTCGATGAATCCATTGCGAGTAGCCCGCGATCTCCTTTTGATGGCTTCCTTCTTTTTCTCGGTGAGAACCTCCTTAGTCCTCGCTTGATGGGTTTGGATCCCATATTGATATCAATTGCGTGCTCGGCCGGCTCCCCGGCACGCCGGGCATGTCTGGCGGTTTCGGGCAAATATATCTTTATGTTGCCTTAGGAAGCCTGGTGAGCGCGAATTCCTATTTTGGAGATAGGTGGGCACCGATGATCGCCGTCTTGGATGGATCGCCCGTTTGTAGATCAATGTGCTTGACGTTGACTTCTTCGGTGGGATCGTAATTGCTTGCTTCTTGGCCGGTATCTCGAGTTCTTTTCTGGATTTGTATCCCTCGCCATCTCGGTTGAGTTCCTTTTTCTCCAAGAGCTCCCCGACTTGTTTGCAATTTTCACGGCTTTTGTACGTCACACTTTCGAAAGCTTTCTTGAGGTCTCCCTTGATGGAAAGAACCCCAAAGGTGCCGGCATCTTTAGTAAAAGATACGGGTAGTGTGGAATAGCCATGAATTTTTGCAATAAGCAGGTCTTCCCATAATGGCGTGGTATGGTGACTCGAGATCTGCCACTTCGAACTTGATGTACTCTGTCCGATAATTTGTTGGAGACCCAAATGTAACTGGCAAGGTGACTTGTCCGACTGGTATAGCTGCTCGTCCAGGTACTATCCCATAAAAGGGAGTGCTAGATGGAGCAATTAGTCCAGAGAGGTCCAGTCCCCATCTTGTCGGTGTTTTCGAGAATATGATGTTCAATCCTGCTCCTCCGTCGATCAATACTTTGGTAACGGTCACTCCGGCTTATCGTGGGTTCTAGTACCAAAGGTACGGGCGGCGTTGCCCACATTTTTGTCCATTGATCCTCCCGGGTAAACTAAATAGGATATTGGGACCAATTGAGGTAGCGTGGCACTGCGGGTTCTGCTGCCATGATTGATCGGAGTGCTAGCTTGTCTTGTCTCTTGCTCTTTGAACCAGGTACTCCAGAGAATATGACGTTCAAAGATCTCGTTGCTTTCTAGAAATCCCTCGTCTTTGGCTCTTCGTTGGCTTCTTCTCTGTTTTCTTGGTTGTTTCCCTTTCGTGCGTAGTTGTTCCCTCCCTTATACTTTTCCCCGAAGGTGGTGCGATTCCGGCGTGTGCGGAGCTCGTGGTGGTAGATATCTGAGGTAGGTCTTCGCCTTGATATTACTGCGTTCTGCCGCCATTGTTGTTGTTGTTGAACCTTTGCTTGTAAGGCTTCTTTGACTTTTCCGCCATCGCGACAGTATTGTCTGGTCCTCGCTTCTTCTGCCGTTGAGAGTTGTTCCGATCTTTCTTGGGGCCTCCGAGTTCTTCCTTTCTCGGAAAACGATCTTGAGTTCTTTCTTCAGCTCAGATCATCTTCTCAATGATAAGCTTGAAGCGCTCGTTCGTCCTCGGGTTGTCCTTGTAGAAATCCGAGAAGCGCCATCTTGAGAAAATCCCATTGCCGAAGGCGTCTATCACTTCTCTTTCGGTGATGTCATGTACTTGGGATCTCATCTCCCCAAATCTTCGATAGTAATCTCTTAGGGATTCTCGGCTACGCTTGAGGCTTTTCAACTTCGGCTGAGTGATAGGATGGATAATGATTCCTCGAAGTTGCTTTCTGAACGCTACTCTACGTAAGTCTTCCCAATATCGGATTGAGCCCTCTTCGATCTTGTCGAACCATTGGAGCGGTAGAGCCTCTAGGGCCATGGGAAAGAAAAACGGCCTTTTGCGTCATCATCTCCTCCGGCCCGGCTCAATGGATTGTGAGTAGACTCGAGCCATTGTGCGGGCTCTATTCCCCGTCGTATTTTGCCGAGTGGTTTGAAGGCTTGAACTTTGGGGGTAGCTTGACTTCTTGCAATCTTTCAAATGAAGCAAGGGAACTGTCGTAGCTTTTCGTTGCTCTCTCTTCAAATCCTCGAGGTTCTTCCTCCTCTTGGATGAGTTCGGTGTGTCGATATGTTGACTCTGCGACTTCTTCGGCGGCTTGGTCTTGGTGCGGGGCTTTCCCTCGGGGGTTTCAAATGTCTTGTCCTCCATCCCTCAGGGGTGGCACGGAGTTGTTAGAACCCTACGGCCTTCAGTCTTTCAAAGACATTGGATCGACTTCTTGGAACATGAGAGCTGTTTGCCCTTGACTGCGATGTCACAGGATCTCTTTCTCGGATAGCCTTTTGTAATGCCTCCTTGATGAGTCTCTCCTCGTCGTTCAGGTCGGTTGCAGTTTTCAGGCGGTCAATCAACCCTCGTAGTCTTTCCCGGGTTGCTCGTTGATCGTCTTCAACTTCTCTTTCAGATTTCAGCCTCTCATATTCGTGTAGATCGGCAGTATTTGTTCGAGGGGCTTGCATGCGCGCGTCGCCCCGATTCGGCGTCCTCCCTTCAGACTTGTTTTTCCTTAGCCTTTCTAGGCGTTGGTGTTCTCCTTCGTCGTCGAGGGTTCTTTTCGATGCCGAGAGATGTTGGATAGGCCTTCGTCGGTGGACCCGATGTCCGGGGCTTCCGGTCGGGCGAGTGGGGTGCGAGTCGTGGCCACCACAAAGACTTCCTTAGCCGCTGCAGTTTTTGGCCTCCACTCCTTCCGCCTGGGGTGAGTTTTATGATGTTGGCTCTCCCTAGTAGTTCAGATTTGCTTGACGATCGGCTCTGTTGAGGGTTCTCGGCCAGTGGATGATACATTCCTCGGGGTTCTTATCAATATGAGCCCTCTTTGTGCGCCTTTCAATGGAATCTCCAATCTTCTCTTCGGAGTAGTCCCGGGCGCTCCTTGAATATGTGTACGCTGTGTTGCGTAATCCTATAGGAAACTGAAAAGGTAATCGGACTAGTGTCGGGGTTATATCGAACTTCGCCTTCTTTCTCCGAGTTGGAGTAATATTGATTGAAAAAAGTTTCGAGCTGGAGTGTCTTCCCTTGTCCAAACCGGAGTTGGAGTCGTTCTTCGGAGTTTGCCTTTGAGGAGTTCGCACTTGAGCCACCGGTTGTCCACCTTCCCGAGTTGGTTTCGGGTTTGAGCTCCTTCGTGTCGGGTCTCCGAGCAAGCTTCGAACTTGTTCTCCGTCTTCGAGGCGACCGGCAATCGTCGATTCTTTGGAGCTTCTCGACAGTTACTCGTTCTTCGGTTTTGGAATCCTCGATGATGCCGCCGAGCCTTGCCGTCGTCGTCGATCTCGCAAGCCCATGAGCCGAAGATGATCGTCTTCCTCGTCGATGTACTCATGATGTCGTGGTCCGCCGGACTCTCGTCTTTGAAATTCGACGAGAGCCCCTACCGGGCACGCCAAACCGTCGATGTTTGATCTGACCAGAGAGCTGCCCGCCACGGGGTGAACTGGCAGTTTGTTCGGCCTCGATGAACCCGGAGCCGCGGTTTTTGTTGCGTGGTGACTTGGAGAGCGGGGTTTTATCTTTCGTTCGGGCCCTCGATCAAGGATCGAGTAAAAAGACCTTTACGTCCGGTCGGGGTGAGCCTGTTTTTTGATTGATGGGGTTGGTAGGAATCGGGCCGTAAAGCTTATAGTGCTTGGTGGTGGCCAAGCTTGTGTCACGATATGTTCGCGCTCTCCTCTACGAGGTGTTCCTTGGCCTCCTTTTTATAGTCAAGGGGCCAAGGAACTCGCCACGATCCTAGTCGGATCTGAGAGAGGGTTGTCAGAGAGGAACCGAACACCGAACTCCTTACAAGGTAATCGACTAGTGTTCTATCCTAGTTACAAAGAAGTCACCGTAGGTATGCTTCCATTGCCTTCGAGGAGTTGTTTGTGGCCGCAGGCTTGGATAGAACCCCCTGCGTACAACTCGGTAGAGTTCTTTGGTGATCCTGTATCCACAATGTTGAAGAACCATCCATTCCTTCCACATCCACATCAACCCACTCAAGCTCTACTAGTAGTGATGGAGTAATTTTAGATTCATCACTAAAAGTTAAGAATGAGACTCTCAAAAGAGAGGTGGATGAGCTCACCCACTCCTTGAGGAAGGCATATGGTGGGGATGCCCGCTTGCTAAAGTGCTTGGGTAGCCAACGGTTTTCCCTTAACAAGGAAGGCTTAGGCTATGTCCCCAAGAAAGGCAAGAAGGCCTTTGCCACTCCAAAGCCTAGCTTTGTGAAGAGCAATGGGTCCTATTGCAATAGATGCAAGCAAGTGGGGCATCAAGAGCAAAAATGTGCTAAAATGAACACTAGCAACAATAAGGGAACAAAAGTGCATTCCATATCTTTTGATTCTTGTTATTTGCTTACCAAGGATGAGAAGGGTGCCAAGGCAAAGTTTGTTGGTACACCCATTGTTGGCCCAAAGAAGAAGGCAATTTGGGTACCAAAGGCTTTGGTTGCTAACCTCCAAGGACCCAAAGGCAAATGGGTACCTAAATATTATTGATTCCTTGTAGGTGAATTACAAGATTGGGGGGAATCATTGGATTCTTGATAGTGGGTGCACTCAACATAGAAGGCTTGGTGATGTTGGCATGAAGCAACTCAACAAGTTAGTGACACATGATCTAGTAAGAGGCTTGAAGGATGTTCATTTTGACAAGGACAAGCTATGTAGTGCATGTCAAGCCGGCAAGCAAGTTGCCAATACTCATCCAAAGAAGAGCTTCATGAGTACTTGCAAGGCATTTGATTTGATACACATTGACTTGTTTGGCCCAACCGCATACACAAGCATTGGTGGCAACAAATATGGATTTGTGATTGTGGATGATTATACAAGATTCACTTGGGTGTTCTTTCTCAATGACAAGAGTGATGTGTATTTATTGTTCAAGACATTTCTCAAGAGGGTGCACAATGAGTTTGACATCATAGTGAAAAAGTGAGAAGTGACAATGGAAGTGAGTTGAAGAACACAAGAGTTGATGAGCTATGTGAAGACTATGGAATCATGCATCAACTCTCGGTCAAGTACACACCACAATCAAATGGCCTAGTTGAGAGGAAGAATAGGACTCTCATTGAGATGGCAAGTGAGTACAATGTGAGTCAATCATTTTGGGCCGAAGCAATCAACACCGCATGCCATACATCAATAGATTGTATTGCCATCCCATGATGAACAAGACACCCTATGAGCTATTGAATGGAAGAAAGCCAACCATTGCATACTTTAGAGTATTTGGGTGCAAATGCTACATATTGAAGAAGGGTGCAAGACTTGGCAAGTTTGACAAAAGGTGTGATGAGGGGTTCCTACTTGGTTATTCCACCACAAGCAAGGCATATAGAGTGTGGAACAACTCAAGTGGTGTATTGGAAGAAGTCCATGATGTTGAATTTGATGAAACCAATGGGTCTCAAGATGAAGATGAGAACCTCAATGATGTTAGTGGAACTCAATTGGTAAATACCATGAGGGGTATGGACATTGGTGATATAAGGCCAACTCAAGTTGATGATGATAAAGATGAAGTGCAAATAACTCAAGCTAGTGGTGCTCAAGTTCAAGATCAACAACAAGCTAGTACATCATCTCAAGATACAACAAGTGATCAACCAAGCTCAAGCAACCAAGTTCCAATACTCCAAAGCTCAAGCGTAGCTAGAGATCACCCAATTAATCAAATTGTTGGTGATATTGCAAGTGGAGTACAAACAAGAGGAAGACTAGCGGCTTTTTGTGAAGACTTTGCTTTTGTGTCACAAGAAGAGCCCGAAAAGGTTGATGATGCTTTGAAGGATGAAGAATGGGTCATTGCAATGCAAGAGAAGCTCAACAACTTTGATAGAAACAAGGTTTGGGAATTGGTAGAGAGACCAAAGGACTACAATGTCATTGGAACCAAATGGGTGTTCAAGAACAAGCAAGATGAAGATGGCATTGTTGTGAGAAACAAAGCAAGACTAGTTGCACAAGGTTACACTCAAGTTGAGGGTCTTGACTTTGGTGAAACATATGCTCCGGTTGCAAGATTAGAGGCAATTAGAATCCTATTGGCCTATGTATGTGCACACAACATCAAGCTCTATCAAATGGATGTCAAGAGTGTTTTTCTCAATGGCTTCATCAATGAGCTAGTGTATGTTGAGCAACCACCCGGTTTTGAAGATTACCATCATCCCAATCATGTGTACAAGTTAAACAAGGCATTGTATGGGTTGAAGCAAGCACCTAGAGCATGGTATGAGAGGTTGAGAGACTTCTTACTCAAGAAAGGCTTTAAGATGGGCAAAGTTGACACTACTCTTTTCACCAAGAAGATTGGAAAGGATTTGTTTGTCATGCAAATATATGTTGATGATATCATTTTTGGATCAACAAATCAAGAGTATTGTGAAGAGTTTGTCAAGATCTTTGGCAAAAAAGAGTTTGAGATGTCTATGCTTGAGAGCTCACATACTTCCTTGGTCTTCAAATCAAGCAAATGAAGAATGGCACCTTCATTAGTCAAGGGAAGTACATTAGAGACATGATCAAAAAGTTTGGCATGCAAGATGCAAAGAGCATTAATACACCAATGGGTACCAATGGATCATTGGACAATGATGAAAGTGGCAATATGGTTGATCAAAGGTACTATAGGTCATTGATTGGAAGCTTACTCTATGTGACCGCTTCTAGACCCGATATGATGTTTAGTGTTGGCAAGTGTGCAAGGTTTCAATCCTCACCTAGAGAGAGTCACCTTACTGCATCAAAGAGGATATTGAGGTACTTAAAGCACACATAAAATGTTGGGCTATGGTATCCCAAGGGGTCAAACTTTGAGCTTATTGGATATTCGGACTCCGACTATGGGGGATGCAAGGTTGATAGAAGAAGCACAATTGGCACTTGTCAATTCCTTGGAAGATCTCTAGTATCTTGATCCTCAAAGAAGCAAACCGGTGTGACACTTTCAACCGCCGAGGCCGAATACATTAGTGCCGGTAGTTGTTGTGCACAATTGCTATGGATGAGATCAACATTGAAGGATTATGGTTTTGATTTCCATCATGTGCCTTTGTATTGTGACAATGAGAGTGCTTGCAAGATGACACAAAACCCGGTCCAACATACAAGAACCAAGCACATTGACATAAGGCATCACTTCATAAGAGATCATCAACAAATGAATGATATTGCTATCCAATCTATTGGCAATTAGAAGATCAACTAGCCGACATCTTTACAAAGCCACTAGATGAGAAGAGGTTTTGCAAGCTAAGAAATGAGTTGAACATCCTTGACTTCTCCAACAGGAGTTGAATGCACTCCACATATATGACATGCCCCTCCATCAAGCAAAGCAAAGGTGAAATTATTTGACATGGCATTCATAATATCTAAGGACTTGTTAGAACATATAGACATATAACTTGTGCCTTAGGAAGCATTCATGGAAAATAAAAGGATTTCAATGTATGTATGCCATCACTATTGCTCTTTATGCTTGTTTGATCTAGTGATGACATATGACATGTTTATGGGCTTGCAATCTCAAATGTTGAATTTGGCTATCTTTTCACACATATACTTCAACATAGGCAAGATAACCCTTGTCATGAGGTGTGAAGAAGCTTGTCTTTGGTTCAAACCGAAATATATGTTTGACAAGTGATCCAAATTTGACCAAATTTGAGCACTATTCTCTCTTCCACAACACAACATGGTCATACCTTTTGTGGAAATTGTCGACAAAGGGGAGAGATTAGTGCATGAAAGGTTTTTGGAAAATTAATAATTTCACATGTTTTTGAAAACCTCTCATGTGGTTCATGAGTTTACAAGTGGTTCACACAAGTAGGGGAGCAAGCTCATAGACAATTTGTTGCATTTGATTGTGCACTTACATATGACTTGCTCATTGCACATGTATTTAAATTCATATATACATGCTTGTGTGGTGTATGCTAGTTTTCACAAGTTGCTTTTCAAGTGGTTGAATAACTAGCATGCATAAGAGCTAGCTAGATTTTCTAAATTCCGCTCTTAATTTAAGTACCTTGCTCTTAATGTGATCTCACGTGGTACTTTTGAGTTTTGATGAAAATCTAGTTACCTTGATGCTTGTATGGTGAAAATGGCGCAACTCCGATTGGTATCACGCTTCAAAGGTCCATTTCTTTCACCTTAAGCGTCATTTTGGTAACATAGCTCACCCTCAATTTTAATATTCAAGATTAGTGCATGAAAGGTTTTTGGAAAATTAAAAATTTCACATGTTTTTGAAAACCTCTCATGTGGTTCATGAGTTAACAAGTGGTTCACACAAGTAGGGGGAGCAAGCTCATAGACAATTTGTTGCATTTGATTGTGCACTTACATATGACTTGCTCATTGCACATGTATTTAAATTCCATATCTACATGCTTGTGTGGTGTATGCTAGTTTTCACAAGTTGCTTTTCAAGTGGTTGAATAACTAGCATGCATAGGAGCTAGCTAGATTTTCTAAATTCCGCTCTTAATTCAAGTACCTTGCTCTTAATGTGATCTCACGTGGTACTTTGAGTTTTGATGAAAATCTAGTTACCTTGATGCTTGTATGGTGAAAATGGCGCAACTCCGATTGGTATCACGCTTCAAAGGTCCATTTCTTTCACCTTAAGCGTCATTTTGGTAACATAGCTCACCCTCAATTTCAATATTCATACATGTATGCAATGCTTCGTTCCAAACTCGTGGCATACATGTAGGGGGAGCTCATGCTACCAAAACCGAACTATGATGATTGTCCAATCCTATGATTGTAAGCAAAATGCTTGGACAACCGTTGTATGTTCAAAAACATTAATCATAAAACCTTTCTTGCGGGTTGTCACCAATTACCAAAAAGGGGGAGATTGAAGATCTCTTGTTTGGTTTTGGATAATTAGTGACACCTAAGGACTAATCTCTCGATGCTAAGTGTTTGACTAGATTGGAGATTGATCATGCCGGAGTTGGTGCATTGTGATCATGGAGGATGGATCGAGGTGATCCAAAAGATGATCAAGCATGCAACTTCGGTGGAGTTTCGAGATCAATTGTCCCCAAGGCAAAGGTATAACCATAGGGCTTTTGATTTCACACCCAAGACACCATAGAGGGTGTGGGTGATTATAGGATCGATAAGCCGTACTATAAAGAGGGGAAAACTTTCGTACATATCGATCCTCACGTGCCTTTAGGTTCAAGATTCATATGCATGCATTCTAACCTAAAGAGCTAACTCGCGCTTGATGAAAATGTTTTCAAAATGCTAACACATGGTGTCGAGGTGTTCTTCGACGTGTCGGCAACAAGAAACAAGTGACGGAAGTCGGTTTGGAGCAAAGGCGAAGGAACGAGCGAAGAAACGACGAAAATTCGCGGCTCAGAGGGCGGCCGACGCAGCGATGGCCGGACCAGCGGCCGGAAGCATGCAAAATCGATTGGGACGCCGGTGTGTGGTTCCGGTCAAAAGAACGAAGAGCATGTTTTCGTGGTCTATTTCGGGGAGTGACCGGACGCATGCAGGAAGCATGACCGGACGCATGATTCCACGGCCGGACGCATGCGCGGGGTTCTAATTTTGGCATGTTGGGTTTTGTCGGTGCAGGCCAGGACTCATCGGCCGGACTCATGCATGAGTCCGGTCGTGGCCCCGATCGCCCAGCCGCAGAATTGCATGTTCCTCCCCAACGGCTCCATTTTTAGGTGGAGCCTATTTATACCTCTTGGTGCCTCTTGCTCTCTCTCTTGGACATTTGAATCATTCCTAACACCTTTGAGCAAGCAAGCAAGCCTCCCTCCCTCTCATTCTTGATTTGAGCTTCATTCTTGAGAGAAGAGTTGATCCAAGTGCATTGCATCGAGTTCTTGCATCTAGAGGCACTTGGGGATCGTTGTGAGAGACGGTGGATTTCTCGTTTCTCTTGGAGACACCGCTCCTAGCCGGCTTGGTGGATTGGTGGAGGCGTTGGCAAGAGAAGGTGATTGTTCTTGGCCACCTCCGGTTGATTTGTGAGAGGATTACGCACTCCTCGTCGGAAGACAAAGTGCAAGGAATACATTGCTCATGTCTTGGGTACCACACTTGTTGAGTGGTGTGTTGAGGCTAGCAAGGGCACCGCCTAGCTCAAACACCATCCTTGTGTTGGTCAAGACAACCTGGAGAGTAACTTGTCGGTGTACGTTTAACTCAGGGTGAACAAATCGACTTGTTCATTGTCTCGGTGTGTGGATCATCACCTTCGTGTGATTGATAGTTTATCTTCTTCGGTGATTGGTTGACATCCTCTACACGCGTCGGTATAACAAGTTTCTTACTCTTGTATTACTTTCCTAGTTTACTTTGAGTAGAGAGCTAGCACTTGCCTTGTGTAGTTGTTCTTGCTAGCATAAGGACCATATTAGGATTGCTCACTAGTTAGAGTAGTGACATAGACTTTGTGTGACTTAGAGATCATAGAAATATTTAGTCTTGTCACTAGAAGGCTTGCAAGACCACTAGAGCTAGTGCAAACCGCTTAATCGCCATTTGTTATACTAACCTAGGTTTGTTTAGTGAGTTTGTAGAAAATTTTTATAGGCTATTCACCCCCTCTAGCCATCTAGGACCTTACAAGCGTGGGTCTTGGAAGAACACATCTTCAAGTCGGCACTCTCAAAGCTAGTCCAAGACCAAAAGGGCAAGCAAGTCGGGCCAAATGTCGACGCAAGTCTAGGTTCCAAAATCGGCGCAATCTCCAAGAAGTCTAGGCTTTAGACATGACCATACCCGAAGGTAGGACAATACATATTGATTGACGATACCCGAAGGTAGGACAAAACCGGTGCAATCTCCAAGAAGTCCGGGCTTTATTTCCTATTTTTTTCCTATCTTTATTCCCTAAATATCTATTACTTAATGACAAAGCGATTGACAACGGCGGCGGCGCCGCCGGGGGCGGCTTGCTTTGCGGCGCGTGGCTTTGGCCCAATGGCCCCCTCAATTTGGCACGTGACAGTGCTTTGTCCCGGGCGTCCCTACCACATGCGCGTGTGAGGAGAGAAAGAAGAGAGAGAGGAGAGCATCGGTGGCGGGCCCCATTAGTTGAAGTATCTAGAACATGTTATAACTCACAAACTAAAAAAGCTAAATTAAATTTCGATCACCGGCATAAAGGAACGATGGGTGTGGGATAAAGTGTTGTAAAGGAGGGAATCTTGATGACTAGGATGTATAGAGGAGGTAAATAGAGATACATGAGTACGGATAGTCTTACGTCCGGATGGTCCGGACGCGTTCCTGGCCGCGAATGTCCTATAGGTCCATCATCCGTCCCTCCACTCATTCCTCCCAGGTGTCTTCTTGCCCCACGCAGGCCTCGCGCTGTGCTCCTTCCCACCGCGCCGCGTCTCCACCTCCCCTGACCTAGCGCCGGGCCTCACCCTCCGCCAGCGCCGCCCCTCCGTATCGCTTCACCCTATCGAGCCTCCACTCCTGCCCAACGCCGCCAGCCGTGGAGGAGCTCCTCTACCTTTTTGCCGCTACTGCCCCATGGTGAGGACGAGGGCGAGCCACTCACAGATCTTCCCTAGCACCGGCCGCCAGGAGGTCCTCCTCCGCCATACTGTCGCGCCTCCCCGTTGCATGGAAGTGCGGCGAGCCCCACGCGTCGGTGGATCTGCCCCCACCAGGGCGCGACCACTGCAAGGCGTGGATTAGGGCACCGGCGGCTACTCCGTCGGCCCGTGCGTACGTCAACAGGGCATGTTCCAAGCTCACATTTCGAGTGTTCCTGGTGCTGTGCCTGTGCCCGCAGTGTTTCTTTCCCCAACATTTCATTTGTTTGTTTCAATTGTTTCAGAGGTATGTTTCAATCGAACCATATGTATGTTGCAAAAGCAGATCAAGTGTTTTATATGTTTCAGAATGTTTCATCGATGTTTTACAAGAGATGTTTCAACTAGTTTCAGTCGTATGTTTCAACTGTTATTTTTTGGATGTTTCGAAAGTAGATCGGTTGTTGCTTTTTTTCTTCTTCTACCCTTTTGCTACATGCTCTCCCATGATAGAGTCGAGGTCAAGCTCAACTGTTGTTTTCTGGATGTTCAAAAGTAGAATGTGTGTGTTTTTCTAGTGTTTATTGAAGTTTCAAATGTTTCAACTACCTTCACATGTTTCATCTGTTGGTCCTCTACTGTTTCAAAAGTAGATCGGGTGTTGCTCCTTCTTCCACCTTTTCTGCTACATGCTTCTCCCATGGTAGAGTCACGGTCGAGCTCAAGCTCCCTCATGGCTGGGCTGGAGTCTGCGAGCAGGCGCGGACTGGTGTAGGAGGCAGAGGCAGGCAAGAGGGGAAGGGGGACTCGGTGCTCGACGGCAGCGACGTATTCTGTGGGCGGAATTTCTATGGCCGTGTGGAGGGCAAAGAAAAAGAACGATGCTGGCAGGCTGAACGAAATCCAGCATACATTTGGGGAAACTAAGAAACATCACACATAAACATTATATCCGTGTCAACTGTTAAGGAATCACTGTTAGCCACGTGATCATTACAACATAGCTCGCTATTCAGGTGGTGGAACCGCAGAGTGGCCTACCAAAATCTTGACTACTAACTCACAGCAAAATCATGCTATCCTAAGTCTATCTCGAACCAAAGTCACTAAAACTCGTCGTCACTGGCAAAATCCTCCAATCCATCAGGGTCTTCGTGCCCTGGATTCCACTGCATCACCCCCGCTGTCGCCTCCCACCCAGCAGGTCGCCACTCCCATGATCCTTCCCCATCTTCTTCTTCTCCTTCCTTCTTGTCCAACACACTAAGAACTGTGCTAAAGAGATAAGAATTGTTCAACTCAAGAATGTGGTCTGGTGAGTGCTGCTGACCCAAACGTCCTGCAATTGAAGTGTCCATCTTGGCACACTTTTCACACAGGTCGAAGTTAACACAAGTCTTGCATGTAAATCTATCACCTTGAATTGGATAGACCTGCATTAAAGATAACAAATTAATATATATGTATCTAAAAGAGAACTAAAAGCAAACACATTGTTTCCAACACATGAATTTTGATGCCTTATTTTATCAAGATTTGTTTTTATATGATATAAATAAGTTTAAGGAAAGATCGACTGCTTTCAAGCCTCCAACTATATACAATTTTTCTAACTTAGTTACAGCCAATTTACATATATATACCACCCTTCCTCTCTAAAGCACACAGTCATATGAAGCAACATATTCAAAATAATTAAAAGGAAATAATGAACTCAGAACTTTGTACTTACACCACAGAAGTCACAGCCCACCCCCCACATGTGTACTTGATAGTTTGCGATGGCTCATAGTATCTCTCAACAATTGGGTACCTAATTAAGAAGAAAAACTATAGTTAGTTAGGAGTGAAAAGAATCATTTATGTACTCCATATTAAAACATGCTTCATTAATATTACTAGAAACATTCTAGATTCTAGGAGTATCTCTCTACAGAATTTGCGATAAGGGGAAAAAATTACCTGAAAATGGTTGAGCCTTTTCAGACCTTGCTTCATAAGCAGCTGGAAAATACTCTTTTATAAAAGTATTCAGCTCAGAGCAGATAAAAAAGGCCACCAGGGTGAAGCATTTTACAACTTGGACAATTGATTGCCTCTCCATCTCCAGCAAAAGTCACACATGATATGCAAAACACTTAAACAAAGAGATATAAGTTAACTTTTTTTACAAATAACTTAAAACATTTATTCTGACTTAGAAGTTACCATGGCTGCAGTTTAAAACTGTAGGCTGATACAAAATGTTTTTACATTGAACACAACTGACATCCTCAATCTGAACCTGAAGCAGAATATAATATAAGAATTTGAGAAAACAAATAGAGAAGTCTAGTTGTTCTCATTTTAAACCAATACAAACATCTCATGGTGATCTAAAACACTAATTACTCTAAATGTGCTATATAAAACTGTACAAGTTTGAATATAAGAAAAAAAACTTACAGAGCACTGGGCAACACTGATGGGCTCGAGAACCTTTTCATCTACAGCAAGATTATTCTTATTGTCAGTTATAAATTCCGAATCATACTACTAGATAATTGTTCTAGGTATATATGATTGTATATATTCCATATAATTATATACACTGGTGAGTCTTTGGGATTTTCATTCATGGATACATAGAGAGACTTCGATCACTTACTTGCTTCTTGTGTTCCCATGGCATTCCCCATAAAAGATTGGAGTTTAAGAACTAAATCACCAATCAGTCGACAAACAAATGGCAGGTGATTGTAGCATTGCCTACACATCGGACATTCAGAGCTCCCAACAATACTCATAGCCCTCTCAGCACAACCTTCACAAAGCATATGGCCACATGCTACAATAGAAAATGGTAAGAATTGTGCATGCTATAATCAGGTCAAACATAGCAGTAGAAAAAAAAAAATTCTTACATATAACAGCAGGTTCACACACAATGTACCTGCAATAAAAGATCAAAGGAAAAACATGCGATCAGCTAGTCACTTTTTTTTCCCTCCAAGCGCACAATTGATTGATTCAACATATTCCATCATTTGTTAGTAGCTACCAAACTTGACTCAACATAAAAGCAAAAACTTGAACTCACTGGCAAATCGAACACTTGAAAAACTTCTCTGCAATCTCCTGCATAGCATTGGTCGTGATATTCTTGCTTCCCATGGGGACAAGACACTCCTCTCTCCCTCCTTCACCAGTGCGAGAGCATTGTCCTGTATTACCTCGCTACCATCAGCCTAATTGAGAATAAGTTCTTTTACAAAATGTTCACATTTATCGGAACTATTAATTTAATTACTACATCCTAATCAGACCACCACTTCCACCTGCTAACAAAAAAAGACATTGTGCTGTTTGACTAGATAATTAAGTGATTCAATTCTTCTTCTTAATATAACGATACGCAGTTCTCCTGCGTATTCGCAAAAAAAATAAAGTGACAAGTAATTTAGAATGAAAACTTGTTATGCTAGAACCTAAAAGTGCCAACTTGCGCTTCTAAGTTTATGCCGAAGGACAAGGGAAACTATGTGTGCCCACAGCAAAGTAGATTTCTCCAATTAGAAAAAAGAAAGAGAAGAAAAAGAGGTTACCAAGTCAAGTTTAAGGTACTCAGAGATGCGAAGAGCCCAAAGGTGCTGATTAGCATTAGTGAGACGTCCAATGAGCACTGGTGCAGTAAGCAACTAAAGAAAACAACCATATTAAGATACAGCAGGTAGCAATGATAATACGAGGCTCATCAAAGAATCTAGAGGGTAACACAAACCTTGTACTGCTGAATGGTCAGCGGCATTCCAATCTCAGGATCACGAACAGCATTTAGAACTAGCAGCATTTTGCACATTTCTTGAAGGCCTTCACGAGGAAATCTACTGCAAAAGCCAACTAGGTATCAATGCCAGGTTCACATAAAAGCAAACAGTATTCTCTACATAGGAATAGCACAACTTAGGACAATAAGCAAAATATTTGCCAAAGATACTGATTAGTAATTAGTAAATTCTAAATTTTGGTGGAATGGAGGATTGAATTGAGCTATATAATAACAGTTAAATGTTGCAGCATGATGTACCACAGTAGCAGTAGCCAGAAAGCATATCTCGACTGATTAACAAAGTTGTCAGAAAAGTGTCATGCTATTTATGATCTATCTGAGCTAATTTTTAGAGAAAAACATAATCTGGACGAAATAAGCAATCTACCACATAAGAAATAAGAAAAAACTTGGTAAGTGGAGAACCTTATATGGTAGCAGGAAAAACAACCAATGTCTCCCTAAACAGAATGTTTTTAAACCCATGGTATTTTATAGCAAAGCTCAACTACGGAGCTGTCTTCTCATATGAATGCTCATTTTTTCAACACCTAAACTAATGGAGAAACTAATGCTACATTCCTATTTAAGATAAGATTTGGCTGAAAAACATAGGACTAAAAAGAATTACATCAAGCATTACCATTTCACCATTTTGTCTGCACCTATCCAGGGCCTTGCCCATGAATGACACCATGCAACCTTGTTAAGAACTAATTGCACAATTTTGACGATATAAGTGGCAGTTCACATGAGTTTGTTGATAAGTAGGAGCTTGGACTCTCAAAACTGCTTTATATTTTTACTCCAGTTGAGAAGATAAACTATTTAGTATAGTTTCACAATTGACAAATCATTAGCCTTAAGTAGGTAGCTTCTTCAAGACGTTTGTTGACCTATCACCTAACCTTGGCCTTTGCAGGAGAACAAGTTCACATATAAATTTCTCTTCCATGGTTACCCTTTGAGTCTGTGACCCAACCTGGCACTCCCATCCACTCGCTTACTCGCATACACTCCCTCTGTCCTAGAAAATGTGTCACTCTAGCATCTAAATTTGTCCAAAAAAACATGTCATTGTAGCTCATGGGCAGCTAGTTAAGCCATGTGTATTAATTCCATCTCCCAAGCATGTGTGGATAATCATATGATTCACTTCCTTTCTTATTGAATAGATGATGCATGCATGTAGTTAACTAGGGAAGTATTAGAGTACGTTTGGTAGAAGCAAGACTAGCAGTCAAGTCTTCTACCAAATTTACTCTAATAGGAAGGTTGCATCCTTTTACCATTAATTAGTGTGGCAAACAATAAAAAAAAATGGACAACAGGGGGAGATGCCCACTGGGATTTGTTATAAGTGGTTGTGCTTTGAACTTGGGTGGTGTGGGTGCATCAATGACTCCCAGAGTTCAATGCTCTAATCAGTTCACCACAATAAACTTGGCTAGTGTGGCAAACAATACCACCAAATCACTATAATAATTAGGGGCACCTTAGGTAACCTTGAGCAGCAATCTTTCTTATAATTGACTAGAGTGACATTTTTTGGGATGGAATACTTGGCAGGGTACACATAGTTTGATACTTAGAGCAAAAGTCTGCTGAATATTACTCTACATGTTACCATAAATAGGAACTTGAAAGAAATAGTAGCGTGATACTTTATCTAAAACCAGTTAACTTTAAAATTCAGAATGTGTACCACATTACCAGTCAAGGATACAAAGTATTCTCCAGCAACAATTTAAAATCAATAATAAGGTGGAAAAGAACAAACAATCAAACATATAATGACTAGCAAACAATCAAATAGATAGTAATAATAAAGTGCTCAAATATAACATCCTAAAGGTAGAAAAAAGGACCTGCAGAACGCTAGGCCATATTTAGCAACTCTCATCAATCTGTGCTGCTTTGAAACATCAAACTCATGGCCAGCAGCGTCAATGCAAGCCTCAATCGCCACAGGCAATGAAGGTTCCAATAGCTGATAGTTGTCATAAGGCTGCAAATGTGAAATATTGTGATGTCTTGTTTAGTATCTTCATGAGATAAAATGAGATTAATGCCCAAAATGACTGGTATTTCTATGGTACTCGCCTGCTTGAGATATTGACAAACTTTAATATAATTTGCATGTTGCATGTGTGGAGGGCCATATATAAGGTGAAGCATAAACAACGAGGTCAAGCTAATAAGCTCTACTATATATACATATGCTACCAAGCTGAAAATATGATACATATAACCGTTAATGCTGTATTTGTACAAAGTTAACATTATCTGCATTTTCATACCAACTATTTGTGCGACGAAACTTTGAAATTAATGTGTTCTACCATAGAAAACCAATTTCAATTATGACTACAAAGAGAAATGAACACTGAATAGATAAGAGCGTCAGGGAAGGAGTCATTTACCAATTGTTTAGCACTTTGTGTCAGAGCAGCCATTTAGACCACACCAATTGGCAATCCATATTTTGAGGTGATATAAAGTGCTTTCTTTCAGTTTATCCTGTTTTCTAGTGATCTTGTGGGGGATACAAAAGGTCAAGGAGAATATTCTCTTAATAATGACAGAAATTAGCAACTGAGGCATTTCCTAACTTCTGTTAGCATTGTATCACAATCTGGCTCACACAACATGCATTTAGTGGTTAAAATGTAGCATCCGAAAGCTCCTAATCACTAAAATAGCAACAAGTGTAGTGTAGCTGTATAATGTACTATATTACTATTACTCCTATAAGACAAACAAAGTACAACAATGAATGCTGTTTACTTCCATTCATAATTTATCCACATGGGAAAGGAGATAGAAAAGTTCCATGGATTATAGAAAGTACCTTTGCATTTTGCCTGTCATAGCGATCATGAGCATCAACCAATAATGCTGCTGGGGACATGCTTCCATTGCCAAAAATTAATGTGGTAGAGTTCGGGACTTGATGCAGAAATTCCATCCTTGAGTTAGATAAGATTCTTACACCATCGCACTCAGGAATGAGTTTTATGGGTTCATCATAATTGTATTGAACATGATCTCCTTTTGAACCAACCATTAACAGCAGCTCAGGCCAGTAAAGCTGTACACTGTCTAGTCCACACCAAGCTATTTGTTCTGGTGGCAATACAGACTACAAGGTACCCAGAAGAAAAGAAAAGACAGTTAACTAATGAAAAAAGTAGAAAAAGTGCTAAAAATAACAAAAAGGGCAGAAGCACATCTAGCATAGAGTACCATGCAGTAACTCGTATTTCATCGCTATGGATTAAAATGCACAGATACAGTTCCAAAATGAAGGATTGGACAGAAGAGAAAAGTTCCAAGTACAGTTATAGTTCTCTTCTGTTAAGGGGCTGTTAGGTGCTACGTATGGAGGTGGCACTGAACGCCTAAATGCTCTATTTTAGAGCAGAGGCTGGGAACTGAAATTTCACATGCTTGCACAATATCCGCATCTAAATAAACACACTGTTCATCATAGACAGTTCTATCTGCTTACTAAAATCTAAAGTGACCATCAACAGGTGCCGCAACTGAAACTGCTGCTACCCGTTTCTCAGACAAGACTGCACAACATGAATTAACCAATAAACAAATTCAGTGCCATTTTTATGCAGGAAAAATCATCAGCCAGAAACTCCCTGCCCATTCAGTCAGCCACAATACAAACTAATACAAATATCTTGTTTCAAAGCTATCTAACGGTTCATTTGGAGGCTCAACAAAAGCATGAGAGTAAGCTCAGACAAAGATAGCGCAGAGCAGTAGAGCTAAATAACTTACATCGCACTTGTACTCGGTTATGATCCTCGAGAAATCAGTGGGGACTACAAGCAGGCGTCCATCATGTGCAAATAATGCAAGAAGCTTGCCATTGGGTGACACAGCCATCTTCTGCACAGGTCCAATCTCCAGGTCCTCCCCGAGCACCTGCATGCCATCCTCGTTGACAGCGATGACCCTGTCGCCAACCGCAAGCAGCACTTGTGTGCTCCCCGTCCCCGACTCGACAAACTGCGGGCCCACCACGGCCATGCACAGGACATGTTCGTCGTCACCGACGCCCGGGTCGGCGAGGTGACGGGGGTGAGGGTCGTCGACCTCGAGGTCAGTGACCACGACGACGCGGTTGTCTTCCGTGAGGATAGCTACACCGCCGCCCCAGAACAGAGCGTGAGCGACGCCGCTGCCGGAGGCCTGCGGGAGCAGGGGAACGGGAGTGCAGCTAGGTATGGGTTGCAGATCGGGGAAGCGGAAGCGGATGAGCGAGCCATCGGAGAGGAGCGCGAGCAGGCTGAGCGAACTGGAGAAGGCGAGCGAGTGGAGGCGCGGGAGCAGGGGTGGCCAGGGAGCGGAGGCGAGGAGGCGAGCGGACGAGGAGAAGAGGAGAAGGCGGCGGCTGGAAGTGGAGGGCTCGGAGTGAACCTGCACAGTCTTAGAGTCGTCGGGGACGGCGGCGATCGGGCCGCCGAATGGCGCGGCGGCGACGACGTGGGTGGAGAGGTCGAGGCGGCCGATCGTGGCATCACCGACGCCGGAAGAGGCCGAAGTCGCGGCGGCGGCATCTGCTGGGGTGGACGTGGCCGACCACGGAGAGCTGAGTAGAGCGTGAGTCGGCGGTAGAAGCGGTCGGAGAGGAGGTCCCACCCCGGCGTAACGGAGACAGGGGAGGACATCGCCGGGCAGGCGCGGGATATCGGTCGCCGCGGCGGCGAGGCGGCAGCGCGGCCGGGCCCGGGCTGCGTGCGTCACCCTGCCTGAGCTCACCCCGCCAGCCGCCAGCCTGGGCGAGATTGGGGACTTCTTTTTTTGAACTTCGGGGCGGCTGGGGATACGGGGACGGGGACTTCGGGGTTGCGGACCCACGGGTTGGCCGTCTGACGTGTGGGAAGGGGAATGGGAGGGCACCGACCACTCCGTGCCGGCTCGTCGCATCGCACCTACAGCTACGACACAGGCCCGATGGGTTCGGGTCGGTCTTTTTTTTTTTTTTTTACGGTGTCGGTCTTTTATTAGTCTGGCTTCCGTTCCGCGTGGGAGCGTGCTTTGCCTGATGGAAAAAGCCTACTTTTGGTCCCTTAACTTTTGCGAAAGTCCGATTTTGGTCCCTCAACTTCAAACAGGACAAAACGGGCCCCTTAACTTTTCAAACCGTGCAGATTTCGTCCCCGGCGGTTTGGGCCGGTGATTTTGCTACAGTAACTCCGGTTTTGCTACAGTGACTATGGTTTTGTTTTTTTTCTTTTCTTATTTATTTTGGCTGAATCTTTCAAAAATCATAGTAAATCTGAGTAAAATTCATAAAATAGAAAATTCAATTTTGTTGGACTCCACGTGAGTAGAGCTACGCGATGAATATATAATATGGTATACTTTAATACAAAGTTTTTGCTAGAAGGTTTTGCCTTTTTCTTTTTTATTTATTTCCAGCTCAATCTTTAAAAATCATAGTAAATTACAGAAAAATTATAAAATAAAAAATTCAATTTTGTTGGACTCCACATGAAACGCGCAATAACACATGCGTGAATTCTTGTGGCTCTTTAGCTAGGTTAGGTTAGCTAGGTTTCTTTGGTCGATCTACATACGCACGACGCTGCGAGTTGTGAACCCGATCGATAGATCCCGCCAATAAATAGTACACCTATATATCTTTATTGTGTAAATATGCTCATGTGGAGTCTACCAAAATTGGTTTTTCAATTTTATAATTTTTTACAATTTATTATGATTTTTTAAATATTGGTTTGAAATAAATAAAAAGAAAAAGGCAAAACCTTCATAGCAAAAATTTTATATTAAAGTATACCATATTATATATTCATTGCGTAGCTCTACTTATGTGGAGTCCAACAAAATTAGATTTTCTATTTTATGATTTTTTTCCGTGATTTACTATGATTTTTTGAAAGATTGGGCCGAAATAAATAAAAAAGGGAAAAACGAAAACCACGTTCGCTGTAGCAAAAACCGGAGTTACTGTAGCAAAAAACACCGGCCCAAACCCGCCGAGGGACGAAATCTGCACGGTTTTGAAAAGTTGAGGGACCCGCTTTGTCCGGTTTTGGAGTTGAGGGACCAAAATCGGACTTTCGCAGAAAGTTGGGGGACCGAAAGTAGACTTTTTTCCTTGCCTGATTGTGCCTATCATACGCTGATGTTTTTCTGGTTTCATGGTGGGCGCACCTCGAGGTCTGTTTGTTTGTGTTGTCCTGGCGAGCACAACAGAATGTTTGGTTGGGCTCCTAGCCAGGCTTCCAGATGATGCAGCCTCTGGTTATTGGTTATTTGGTCGGTTGCATGTATGTTTGGCTCCCTAACTAGGTTTAGCTAAGCCAAGTGACTTCGGAAATCTTAAGGTCTGCCGGTTGCTCATTTTTTAGAAGTGTTTATAGATGTGTGTGCGTGTTGTGAACGCCTATGTTGTGCGGTGTAATTCTTAAAAAAAAAAGGCTCTATAGAATGGCTTGCCGCGATTTGTTTTCCAGGAGCCTAAGGCCTTTTGTAATATTGCATGTGAGTGGTGCTTGAAATCACTTTTTGGTCTTTGGGCATCACTTGGAGTGGTGCTTCAACACTGCAACAGGTGGTGCTATCTTTGAAAAATTGGGAGCGATGCATGTAGATGCATCGGTGCTGTCTCTAGAAAAGCTGCTGAAAGACTGTTGGGGTCCACTTCTCTTTCTTGTGTTGCTGTGAAAAGCTGACAAAAATACATGGTTTTGCATGTTTGAAGAGGCTAGGAAGTGAAGCTCTACACTGCAACTCATCTAGAGTGGTGCTTGTTATTGTTTATGGGGCCCAAAATTCTTTTTAGGGCCTGTTTGGAACACATGAATGGAAAACAGGAGGAAAGAAAAAAAAACACAGGAATAAGATAGATATGTAGTGAGAAACGGAGGAATGGAAAAACACAGAGGAATCATGTAGATAGAGGCGTTTGGAACAAAGGAATTTATAACACAGGATTTTCAAAACATGAGGTGTGATTAAAAGATATTTATACAACATCAAATTTTAGTTAGCAAATAAATATATGTAATTAGTAGGGCATGAGATAGGAATAAAACAAAACAAAATAGTAACTTGTGGCAGGTTAATTTGCAAACAAATAGTTCTGAAAAAAAGTATTTACATGATTACAAATCAAAGGGATTATCATTTTAATTAATTTTAACATGTAGGATCTGTCCTGGTGAATCGTATCGGCCACTCGTTATTGTTCTCTTGTCGTGTCTTGTGGCCATCTCAACACAATAATTGAAGCATGCATACTCTTTTTCTCTCCAGGAGCCAGACAGAGGCCGGACAAAGGTTTGCCTCAGGGCTTCCGCCACCAAAACCGTTCCCTGAGCTCCAACTAAATGTTTTATTTCCTTTGTTTTGTGAGCAACGAAATCCTTTCCTCTGGAATCATAGACACGTGTTCCTGCATTCCAAACAACATCTGACGTCATCAAACTATAGGAATCAACTTCCTCCAAAATTCCTCTAAACTTCCTCCATTCCAAACGGGGCCTTAGACACCACTGCACACTGCAGAAGGCCTAAGTCACGTCGCGTTAGTGCGAGCACGAGTCCGCTCACCCCCTTGCTTCTACCACGCTCAAGCCGGCCCTCCTCGCTTTTACTCCCATCAGTTGGCGAGCCTTTGCTCTCCCGGGGTATATAACTTTTTACCATTATAACGGATGCACACTCTCCAAATATCATCCTTACGAATGGCAATACAATTTTAGCACCTGAATCATCAAATCAATATATTTTTACCACATCTGGCCATGTGGCACTCCAGATCAGCTGTCCAGCATGGCGGACAGAGAGAAAAGGACCTTCCTACCCCTGGCTCCTTGTGCACGCCCAAGCCAGCTTGCTCGCCCTCGCCTTCTTTCACGGCAGGTTGGTCTGCTGCTGCGACGAGGAAGATGAAGACTGAATCGGCGAATCGTTACTTTGTTTTATGTTTGGGCTTTTGGAGTTTTGCGCCTTCACGTTGAATAGCAACAATAGTCTGCGATATATGGTTAGTTGACTTTGCTTGTATTTCCTATAATTATTTATGTCCTAAATAGTACTTTGTGCTCGACTATCACCAAGTTTAGAGAGTCGCCTTACCTTAAATTTTTTTCCGTCCTCCGCCATTGGTATATGCTGAACTGATGTTCGAGGCTGTTTACGACGAGCTGCTGTAGTGCTGCTGCCTTGCCGTAGTGATGCACGGCATGTAGCAAGCAAAGAAGCTAGCTAAGCCATAGTACTTGCATGTGTGCATGTATACATATATGTGTGTGTATATACAAGGCAAGCAAGCTGCTGCCCGAGCTGTTGCCTTGCACGAAGCAAGCAAACAAGCAAAGAGGCAAGGACATGCAAACAAGGAAATATAATACTTGCATGTGTGCATGTATACATGTATATATGCAAGCAAGTATTAATTGTATTTCCTTCTTTTCTTCTCCAATTTCTTCCAAGTCTCTTCCTATTATTCAACCACCGCACCACCCAACGAGCATGCTCCTCTGCACCTTCTCGAGAAGACCCATACGGCGAGCCCTGCTCCTCTTCCTCCTCTATCCCACCGGCCAGCAAACATCCCAACTCGCTTGAATGATCAACGATCAAAAGAGAGGAGTGAGAAAGATGTTTCTCAACTCTAGGAAGTGTACATGAATGCAAATAGCCAAGAGGAAGTCCCCAAAGCCGGTAGTGATACTAGTTAATTAATGACTATCGTTGCTGGATTGATCAGCAACTAGAAGTAATAATCTAAAATGGGGTATTAGGTCTTCCCCATTAACATCTCATTGAAGTTATATCGTAGAGCCATTGGATATGCTTAGATGACCTTGAATACTTTGCAATGGTACTATTAGACTGATGCACACATTTAGATCTATAATAATAAAGACAATAAATCATCAAAAGGTTCTGAGATATACGCAGATGAGAATCTATCTACTGTGAAGTATTTTCAATTCTTTCATTTTTAATACTATAAATGACATAGATAGATAGTGAAAATTAAACAAACACTTTTGTAGCAACTACAAAGAGAGATAAAGAGAGAACTAATAGAGTTCCATTTATTAGTAGCATTGTAGGTACAAAGGAACCAAATTTTAGTGTATAACCATGCATTGATGGTACACAGCCGAGAGTTGATAGTACAGAAGAAAGCCATAAGTTGCCAAACAGAACACTTGGCAATGGCAACAACTACAAAGACATAGAGAAAGAACCACTTCCAAATTAAATAGCATTACAGTGATTATATCAGCATCCTAGCTTGCATAGTACGATTTTTAATCCTCCTTCTGAAAGGAGCTAACGAGGTTGTAGACAACAGTGGCAGCGAGCATAATTCCAGTGCCACTGCCAATGGCTCCGGTCATGTCGGCGAAGATGGAGAGAGCTCCGACACAGAGGCCTCCCACAGCGGCCGCCGTGGGGATATGATGTTTGAGCTGCTCGTAGGTAGCACCATCACGCCTTCCAGGAATGGCCAGGCGCTGGTCAGCGAGCTGACTCGCGACGTCCCTCGCCGACGACCCCGAAGTGATCACCCAAAACTGAGAGAGGACCGCGCACGAGGCGAGCATCAGCACTGTGTAGATGAGCGCGTGGAGGGGGGTCGGCGACCACACTGGACGGCGGGGTGACGTAATAGGCGAGTCCGCCGACCGGGACGGCGGCATAGCTGGCCGCCTTCCAGACACCGAGCAGACGGCCGAGCACGCCGCCGCCAAAGCGGCTGTAGTGGAGCAACTGCGACACCATGTAGAGCGCCGACACCATGGCGGAGTACAGGAAGATGGGCGTGGTGGAGGTGTAGAGAAGCTTGATCGGGAAGCTGACCCGCCGCCCACGCCTGTCCCTCGACTGCAGCGGCAGCAGCATCCGGATGCCCTCGAGGTAGACCGCCGTGAGCAGGACGAGGCAGGTGGCCAACAGGTTCGTCACGTTCGGCAGGTGGCGGCGTAGCATTGTGGTGACGAGGGCGCGGGTGTTGCCTGCCCCGACGACGGCCTGGTGGATGACGGCGAGGACGATGCCCTCGAACTCGGCCCCCGCCCGGTGTTCACGGTCACGGGGCTAAACGCCTGCCAGATCACCTTCCCGCAGGTGTTAGTGGCGGAGAACAGGAGATGGCAGAGCACCCCTGCAGACCGTATCCCTTGTCCAAGAGCTCGTCGAGGAAGACGACGAGCACGGTGGCGGAGAAGAGCTGGAGGACGACGAGCGCGCCGTTGAGGGCGCCGACGGGCCCGTACATCCCGAGCAGAACGTAGGCGGCGGCCTCCCCGAGCGCGATGGTCACCGCGAGCACCTTCCTCGCGCCGTCCAGCAAGTCGCGGTCCCGGCGGACGTTCTGGTCGACGCGGATCAGCTTGGAGGCGGTGAGGAGCTGCATCACCGTCCCGGCCGTGACGACGGGCCCGACGCCGAACTCCATGAGCGTGCCGCGGTTGGAGGCGAGGATGGAGCGCACCCAGTACAAGGGGTCGGCGCCGGAGGCCGAGAAGCGCACGCCGTAGAGCGGCAGGTGGCTGCACACCATGAAGACAGACACGGACAGCCCCGTGTAGAGCATGCGTCGGTGGAACGGCACCACCCTGTCCGCCGGCCGCACCGCCGGCATCTGAGCAGCCAGCGGCCGGACCATGTCCAGCACAAACGAACCCCGGGCGGTCATGGATCGATGAGCTTGGGTTACGCCGGTGGCCGATCGTTGGGACCTGTGAAGTTGTGCTCGTGTACTTGTTAACCTAATTTTCTGTATGTATCCTGGCCTTGCGTGTTGCTTTTGTACACCCCTTAGCCCTGACACGTACCGGGCCAGAGTTAGGGGTGGCGGCCTCCGACTCCGAGTTGGCGCGGTCTCCGTCTCGGGCCGGCTACAGCCCCCGTCTCCGTTCCTAGCTCCTCGGGTTAACCGAGTTCGATCTCATTGTGATATGCTGCTCTGTTGCATTTGGTAGGAGTAATAATATATTCTAATAGCTCGTACCCATTTTCATTTGAAAAAAAGGGACTTAACGCACGAACATGACACATTCCTTAATTGTGCTGAGCAGAAATGTTACGAATCTCAATTCACGTAGATCTTACATTCGCAAGAAGAAATCTGCCCTTAGTGCCAATCGCACATCTTTCTGCTTGAGATATACTCCGTATTATAGATAAATTTTTCAAGAGTTTCAGTTCTCTAAACATGCTTTACAGTAAACAATGCAAATCTGTAAATACACACTCTCTCCATATTCTGGAGCTCTGAATGTCTACTCTGAAATTTGTCATGCATTTCTTGCCGCAGCCTTATAATAGGCAGTCACCAGCAAAAATAACTGTCACGTTTTTTTATTGTAAAAGAGGATATGCTACAAAATTCACACAAACCAAACCATGTAGAGACGATAAGCTCTATCCAATTGAACACCAGATACACCTTTGCAATTTACATACAGCCAGCATCTGTATCCGAATAATGTACATACATTGGAAGCAGAAAAAAGCCTCATTATCAACCTGCCATTGATGCTGAATGGTACTTGTGAGGATTGAGGTTCGGGAACAGACTGTGAATGTGCTCAGGCATGAAATCATGCCTTGTGAGAATCCCGACTATAGGAGGCCTCTGCACTCGGCAAGAAACAGACACCCAACATCAGCCATGGAAAGTTTCCCAAACTAATATATATAGATGGTAATGCATAAAACAGATGTAGTCATATTTTTGAAGGCGCAATCACTAGGTTAAGGTTACTCTGAACATATATACTAGCTTAAACACATATATTTAAATTTTCAGGATATCAAGTAAACAAAGAACAAATGGTATAATAACTCTGTATGACAACTAATGAGGCACTAAGAACCTAGAAAGTATTATGACTTTTAATGCATCTAAAGCCAGAATCCACATCATGTATGATGTATCCAATTTGTAAATGTAAACAAAAAAAAAAAACTCAAATTGATAAAGAACTTTAAACATTTTTATGAAATAAAGCACTTGAGTCATTAATTGTGTTTCTAGTTTGTTGCTATCAGTTTTCATGTATATGTGTTCCATGTCAGGCTAAGAAAGTGAGAGAGGTCTCTTACGTCTGGTGTCTTTGGCACAACCAAAAGGTGCCTCAACCCGAGTTCCCCGGAAAAGAATAGCCGCTTTTGCCAGTGACATTGTCTCAACCACGGTGTAAGGTGATGTATTTGTGATCGGGTGGAGATCCACATACATGTCCATCTCCTCATCAGTGAAATCCAGGTCCTCAATTTTCAAACCTTTACCTGAACCTGGTTTGGCAAAGTCAAATGCACCAAATCTTCGCAAAACAAAGCTACCACTAGTTTTAACCCGTCCCTTCATGAAATTCTTGCTGTTCAGCAAAACTAATAGATGAGACCTAGTCACAAGCCCAACCAGTTCTGGGGCTTCTGTTATGGGTGGCTCATCAACCACAGGAAAACCATTGTGGCCAGTTAACCTCAAAGCATGAACAATGTTCCCCCACTTTCTCAACACCAGAAAAGGTGATTAGTGGTCCAGACACCACATCACCAGCAACCAAGTGCCTCATGTATGGTTCAGCATGAGCCTCCATGAATGGCAAGCCTTTCATCACCACTATCTGATCATAAACTCCCTTGTTAAAGTTATCTGCTATGGTCTTGGATATGAGAAGAACAAGCATGACTAGAGGGAGCATGGGGAGATCATTGGTGAGCTCTAGAAGGATCACACAGACTGACACAGTCATTCTCATTGTTCCACCAAGAAAAGATGCTGCGCCAAGAAGGGCAAAAAGCCCAGGATCAAGATCAGATATGGATCCAAGAAGAGTTCCCACTATGCGCCCATATGTGGCTCCAGCCAGAATAACAGGGATAAAGAGACCAGATGGGACAGCAACACCGTAAGTCACTAGTCCAAGGCAGTAAATAGCAGTGAAAAAAATGAAAAGAGATGACATGTGGAACTCAGTCGATGTGCCATTGCTGAAGAGATTGCGGATAGCATCATCATTTGTATTGAAGAAGAGTGACGAAGATCATTGTAATACCCTGGTGGGCATTGGAAGTTCTTATAATTGCCCGAGCGACCAACTGTAGGACACTGCTCCACAGCATCAACAGGGCATGGGTGCATGCTGCAAGCCAAGGAAGACCATAGTAACACATTGATGTGATTATTGATATTGTTATAGTGAGAAGGATCTTGAATGGAGCACCCCTCCTGCAAGCAGATTAAAGAATATAGACGCTATCATGCCTTAAAATAAGTATAGTGCACCAAAAAGTTAGGCAAACATGTTAACTACAGTTGAGTGCTTACTCGTTGATAATACTATAAACTCGGAGGATCTTGTCCAACAGAAAGTTAAAGAGGCCTCCAAAGATTCCACCAATTATCCCAAGGACTATAATTACAATTAGATCTGGAGTACTGTAGACTGCAACAGTTGAACTGAGATCAAACATGATCAATCCACCTTTCCCAAAGAGACCACATTTTCCACTGCGACAGAACTCAATCAGCCCCCTCAATACTACTGCAACAACAGCAGTTGTAAAGAATGTTCTCCACAAAAGAGCACTTCGCCACCTGTAAAACAATGTATAGAAACATCGTCTTTCATTATATAAAAAACTGAAAAAGAAATGTATGCATACTAATAATAGAAGATAACTTTGCTAATATCATTTAGTGATGTGGGGCAGACAATATTTTTCCCCAATTTCATTAATTATTTAATCTATTGTAGTTGTAGCCACATGCCCAACTAATGATTATTTGTCGAACAATAGAAAAGTATAACACCAAATCAATAGTAGGTAAAAATGGATAGACATTGAAAGCTCATAGATACTGCACCGGCAATATCGTGACAATCCAAATAAGATGTCAAATAGCGAAATCATTTATCCCAAATAACAATTGATAACTTTCCAAGAAAGAGGTGCTACCATGATGCTGCTTCTTCAAGAGCAAACAGAACACCACCAACAGGGTGACGGAAGGCAGCTGCCACACCAGCTGCAGATCCACATGTGATCAAATCTCTCCTATCCCTGTCATTCTTAAAGTATCGTAGCCAGTTACAAGTAAGATGATACTTGCGTGATCCACCCTGACCAAGCAAGTTGGCAATACATGCCCCTGTATGTACCATGGGCCCTTCCTTTCCTAGCACAAATCCAGCTGAAACTCCAAGTATTGAACCAAAAATCTGCAAGTAGAATATTTCAGAATCGAATATTTCTACAGACAGATCTATAACCCATGCTGGTATTGGTACAGTTTGTTGTCAGTTTCCAATGTAAAATGATTCTGCCAAGTCAAGGAACCTTTCTAACAGAAATATTTGGTGTAATTTTCGTAAGGACTAAGGACTCGCTTTTAGGGTCACTATCAGCATACATCATCCGAAGAACAAATTAGTACCACAAGTTCGTTTCTCTTTTTATATAGATTTTTAAAATAGCACTGGATGCTCAATGATGTGAATATATTGTTTGTTATCGTCACGGAAGATGAATGCTGTAATTCAAAATCAATAGCAAAATTCTCTCTTGCTACTTGGAAGTAAGTTAGTGTTAATGTTAAGGTGGCTTTTGGGATCGAGAGGGACGTTTCTTCAGGTTCATATTGCTTCCGAGAGAAGTCCTTTAAGTTTTAGACTATGATGTGGTCTGAATAAGAATAATAAACACTCAGTTGAACTTACTAGTCCCAGGATCCTGTTCCACAAGCTAATCATAAAATTGCAAGTGATGTGAACAAAAAGGTTTAGAACATAAGATTTTACATATGGTTCTAAGTCAAAACTTACCTTAACAAAGAGTGTACTAGGAGCTAATATCGAATAGGCATCAACCCCATTAAGATATGCTTTAACTTCAGGAATACCAGACCCAGCAGCAGCAGGTGCAATATAAGCACATATTGCAGCTGCAGCTGCTGCCAAGACTACATTGCAACCTCCATACACAAAAAATGCTCTAATATACCTGCACTGGAGCAGAACACAATTATTTATTGCTTCAAAGTATTATGTATTTGATCCAATAAAACATTTATTACTAATAATAGCAACTTTGTACGCTCCCTAGTTCTCACAGAAGCACTTCTACTGCACATGAAAATCTTTATAGATTGCAACCAAAAGAACTGAACTATTGCCTTTGTGAACTTGGTAACATTTCCGAGTATCATCACAATAAAATGTTTCAATAGTGTAATAAGTGAAATACACGGTATACAGCACAACCGACATGAGCTAAAGCCTATGAACTACAATACCAAAAAGCAACAAAATGAAACTTGTCCACCAAAGAAGAAGCTGAAACATCACCTCCGCTTGAGCATAAGATCACTCGTGCGCAGCAATTTGAATCCAGCAATGTTCTCAACCGCGAGATTGTTGAAGAAGCCGACAACTCCAGTAGATAGGCCAATAAGGAGCACCAAGGTCCACTTGAGGACAATATACTGAAATATCTGCTTCTTCTTTCTTGATCGCCAGTCTTGCTTGAAAAGGTCATTCTCCACGACTCTGAAATATGCAAGATACTGAAGGGTGTAAGAAAAGGACTAGAGTATGCCTGAACATTTGCTTTATTTTTTGCGATTCAGTCACCATTAAACTACTGATGGAATGGAGATCATTGCATGACTTGACATATAGGACGCCGTCACCGCTCCAGTTCATAGTTGGTCTTCACAGAACAGTATCTGGGAAGCTTTGTATTATAGGTAGGAACTAGTGTTGTGTACCCATCTACTTGTGCCAAGTAAACTAAAAAGTAACAAGCAATCCAAATTCTAACCCAACCCACGGAAGAAGATCACAAAGAAGAAGGGGAGTTTTTTTTTTTTTTTCAGGATTAGAGGCTGAAGGAAAAAAAAAAAACCCCATAAACTTGAAAGCAGACAAGAAGAGAAATAGTCAAGAGGAAAAAAAAAAACAGCAAACAAGAATGCCTACTCGTAGTCCAAGCTCTCGATGGGGCAGACGTTGGCGCCGACGATAGCGATCTGGGAGGTGGTGTTCACGGTGCGCTTCCTGAGCAGCGGGGCGGCGCTCCCGCGGTCAGCGCCGACGCCGCCGTCGTCGTAGCGGAGCAGGGCCTCGGAGGAGCCGCCGTTGTACTGGCGCCACGGCGGCGGCGGCGGCGCCCCGGAGCCGTCCATGCTCTCGATGTCGTAGCTGTTGTAGCTCCCTTCCCGCTCCGGCGGCCGGCGCGGAGGAGGCCGCGGGGAGTTGTTGCCGTTGCCGTCCATGTCCATTGGACGACGCCGCCCTCTGCTCTGCTCTGCTGTGGACCTGTGTGGTTGTTTTGCCGTGCCGTGCCTTGACGGTCTCTCAGCTTACGCAATGTCCAAGTCGAGCCTGCAAGAAATTAATTTGATTGAGATGATAAAGTTGAAAATGACTAGGAGGATCACGTTGATTAATCACTGCCCCCGATCCGGTGCAAAAGAAGAAGAAAAATAACAAGATTGTAGGGTCAACACGTTACTAGTAGGTATAGTACTTGCTTGTACAAAATGATGGGGAAACTGACATTCATTTGGTGGTCAGTTTAGAGTTTTTTAGTTTACCGGTTTTGTTAAGGTTTCAGAATGTGGCCAGGATATGAAAGATACAGCCATACTACAGAATTGGAAGCCATGTGACTAGTGAAACAAGGTTGTGTTAAGCTGACATTCGTTTTGGCGGTATACGAAAGAAGTTTCTAAAGCCAAGTAATCCAGTCGTATACGGATAATACAGCCATACAGGATCAGAGTCGTCATGTGACTTTTTGTAGTTTAAAAAATTGTGTTGTTGTTTTGATATATGTGGTGTACAGTAGCAGATTCGAACGCTATAGGCACAAGCAATCTGAAAGAAATGGGCGGCCACATGTGGGCCATGCAGGAAGGGGCCCACGGGCCTGGGGACCTGGCTGTGGCTGCGACATCGCCACGGAGGCAGGGCCCGCCACGGTGCCCGGTGGGTCCCGGAGCCACGTGGAGGAGACTTGGAAAATGTTTATTTTTGTTTATTTAGCGAGGTTTCCAAAACTGGTGGCTCCACCAAACGCAACGTGTGCTACTATAGGCGCATGATGCACGTTGGTTCCCTGCTCCTGCTCCAGAATCCAAAGCGGACGAGAAGTCGCTCTCGCTGCGCCGACCAAACCATCCAATTTAATTTAAGAGTAATTTATAATTACTTACTGCTTTTTTTTTCTGTTTTCCATCCGTCATCGTCAGCTTTATAATGTGCAGTCTTCTCTATGTCCAATTGTCCACGTAGCATATATGTAGTATAATAGTAATGTGAACCATCGTTTTAGGGTGATCATGAGATTTAGAATTAATCATCATGCATGGTGACTAATCACTAGAAGCTTTTTAAAAAAAAAATCACTAGAAGCTAAATTTCTCTTGGATGGATATGAGACAGAGACAACACACATGGGCCCCGTGATCACAAAGGCAAGCCACCTCATGACGATCGTATTTTCAGTTCATGGCCATAATATAATACTATAACAGTACGGATCCATGTCGTCGTCGTCATCATGCCGTGACAACAACAATACGTGGGTCTAAGTTCTCCAAATAAAAGTTAAAGTAGAGTAAAAATATTTCTTTGGTCCTACTGAAAGTTGGTTTTAGTTTCTTATAGTCTCTTTTAAAGTTGGAATTTGGTTAGTTGGTTCAGCTTCGAGTTTTGGTTACTTTTCTTGGCCATTTCATCGGGTTCCGTGACTTAACGGTGTTAAGTGGTACGTGAAATGGATGTTTTGCCCCCAACACCTAATCAAAGAGATCAACAACTTACATTTATTTTGTATTGTTTATTTAGGTTGCTTAGCACTAATATTTTATAAAAAAATATCCACAATAATTGAACTGTGTGTTGTTGATCTCTTTCATTAAGTCATGAAACTAACGGAAGGGCCAACAAAGTAACTAAAACTCGAAATTGGGCCAAACCCAAATTCATTCAAAATAAGGCCAAGAAATTAAGACCAACATTAAGTAGGACCAAAGAAATAATTTGCTCATAAAAGTATATTCCCTCCGTTCTAAAAATAGATATCATTGTGGCATGTGTGGTAGAATTTCTCAACTTTGAATAGGTTTATATAGAGAAAAAGATGCAAAATTTATATTTCTAAACAATTTTATTATAAAAATATGTTATGATCTATCTAATGATACTAATTATATATTATAAATATTAATAATGTTTAATATATAATTAATCAAAGTTTAATAAAATTGACTTTTTAAAAAGTGAGAATGACATTTATTTTTGGGTCGGAGGGAGTACCTGCCGGCCTGCTGCCTTGCGCTCTCTCCGTGTGTGTGCGCGCGCGCGCGCGCATGCTGTTGGATCAACAACGTTCAAACGATAGCATTGGGAGGGCTACTAATTAATCTGAAACAAGGGAATTTTCAAGCTGTTTTTGGAAATAAAGCACCCACCTTGCTTTGTCCTATACGGCTATAACAACCGTCCACGTGAAATATTTATGTCCAATTTGCCTACCTGCTGCAAAGTCAGTGATCTGGCTCATTTTACACGTAGTACGGATGACTAAATTAGACAGAACCGAACCAACAGAGAATGAAATGGATTGATTGCGTGGAGTAAGAAGGATCGGACCACTAGCCGCTGGCGTCCTCGGTCGATCGGTTCAAGGGTGGGTTTGGTGAACACTGACGTATGGCCTGTAGACACGTCGGATCCAGCCTGGCTTTCCTATTTGTCCCCCCATGATAAACTGTGGTTAACGACCCCAACCAATCCCATGATCGATCTACACCAACTCCAAGCAAGGACCTACTACTAAAAATCAGTACGCTCGTATCATATATATATCATCTCAGAACAAATGGGATAGAAAACTCTCTCCTCATCAAAGAACAAAAAACAATCTAATGAAGAAGAGGAGTCTCCAGTTTTATCAGACAACAGGAGAAGAGATTCTCATATTCCGCGGTTACATATTCTTGGAATAAGCAAATAAAACGAACATATGTATTATAAGTATAATATTAAGCATCTAGCTAGATGAAGAGGCAGGCTTAGATCAGCATTGAAGAAGCAGGTTGCTTGAGGCATGGAGGAAGCATATATATATGCGCTTTTTCAAAAGGTTCTAAGAGAGGAGCTTATACCTTGCTTTGTAGCTACATAGATTAATTGGCGCTGATGGATGGGTGGTGAACTTATCCCGAAGCCAGCAAGCTACTTCACTTGTCCAGTTCAGGATCTACCTGCTACAGCACCATCGGATCCTCTCTCTCTCTCTCAACTTATATATATAGCATCAGTGGAAGATGAACGATGATGCGAATCATATTGTGGATGGAAGCTTCCAAAGTAGACAAGGGATTGAAGAGATAGCCTGTGAGAAGTGCTGACTGTAGAAGCGAGACGACTGAATGATTGAAGTATTCAACTAGAAGGATTTATATTATGTACGAAAAGCCCATCTCGTTTGTATAGTAGAAGCTTCACTCCATAGCATATCCATTGGCATACTCAATTACTCATCATCAAAACACACTATAAATATATAGTCGATCATGCAAAAACGTTGCGTGCTTGCATGTATATTCGCGCTCCTATTTCAGGGTTAAAAAAAAAAAAACTATTTTTTTAGCCTAGCTAGCTAGTTTTCCTTCTTGGCTTTTGAAGCACGCAAATTGTTCCTCTGAAACAGAAAGGTTATCATTGGTTGGCTCCGTCATCAATTGCTGCATATGCCCGGGGCCCCAGGGCCGTCCTATACGTGATGCATGCTGTGATCGATCGGATCATCGTGTTAGATGCATCCGTGACCATGAATACAGTCGACCACTTGATGACAGAGATGTTTTAACTTTCTTTTATTCCTTATTTCATCACGAGAGATTCTTCGTGTCTTTAAGAGAATTCGAATACCTATATTTTAAGAGATTCTAGCCACGTACGCGACTTAATTTAGTGGTATCCCAAGAGGTAGCCAACTGCATGGTTCTATACGTGTGTCAGCGCTGTGCTGCCGGATGTCGTTGCACGGAAGCTAAAACACTGGTGGATCCATCCCAGGTTGCAGTTCCACGCACCCAGAACGTGCTGCCTGGTGGAGTAGGTTGCTCATTGGCTGCCCGTCTAGCCAGAGGAGCACCGGCCCTGTCCGCTCGGGATCAGATCCACCACAGCTCAATCAAGGTTACCAAAGAGCTAGCGATCCCATCTGATCATCAACCAAGGCGGGCGGCTAGGCCGGTGGCGGTGGCGGGGGCGGCCGACCAAGTTCGTTCATTGGTCTTGTCTCCTTCCAACTCTTATTCATCAACCACAACCACCGGCATGATCCTTCGATTCCTTCCATTGCTACAGGTTTGGTGCACCGTCTGCGCAACCGTACTGTATTTGCAACAGGGAACAAATTATATATAAATTTGCATGCGGGAACAGAATGTCATATATACAGATGCGATGACCAAGTATCAAGGGCACATTTTTTTTGGCCTCAACTTTATCCTATCTCTATCGGAAACGACCAATCAAAGAGCGATTTCGAAACGAGCCATTTAGATGGTCCTGAGATAATAAGATGTCATTCTCATGCATCATAACGATGGAATAGTACTAGCTCTCTCTCTCTCTCTCTCTCTCTCTTAGGGACTCAGTGGGGGTAAACACCCACTACACCACAACACTTTTTTAGGGTCAGATATCTGACGCTAAAAAATATATTTGCAAATGGAGGGTGTGTCGCTGAAGATTGCTTAGAGACAATCTGACGCCAATTCCTTGTTTAGCGACTTATTATCTGTTGCTATAGGTATTCATCTATAGCGTTAGCCCATCTGTCGCTAAAATCAGATGTAGCGTTGCTTTATCTGACGCTAAAAAATTGGCCCCACGTCCACTATGTTTTGGTGGTCAGTTCCATATGCGGGCCATGCCCATGGTCGGCCCACATATCCCTCCAACCCTAGGTCGCAACACACACGATACACCCATCTCTCCAGCCGCCGCTCCCGATGCCCTTCTGGTCGATCTCACCTGCTCCCTCTTCGCAGCTCTCCCAACCCGGTGCTCGATCTGTTCCTCATGGCGGCCTCCACCACCACCGTGCACCCTCTACCATACTTCCACCAGATGCGAAACTAGGGGGCCCCTTGCGGCGGCCCTCGCCGGCGGTAGCGGCCCCTCCGACGGTGGCAGCCCTCTCCGGCTATGTAGCCCCTCTGGCGGTGGCTCCCCATCCATCTTGCTCCACCAGATGCGGCGCTTGGGCCCCTATGGCTACAGAGTACCTCTAGTAGCGGGTCCCCTTCCATCTTTGTCGCCATCAGAAGCGAAGCACGAGCCTTTCCTATTGGCGATGGTACCTTCCCACCCCCGACTATGGAGCTCGACCGATCTATCCCCTCCACCAGATGCGGATCTACGAGGTAGCAACACCTTTCTCTGACGTAGCAACACCTTTCTCTCTGGTGTTGAACTCCTTAGTGGATTTTGTGATTTTTTTATTTCATTTTTGTAGCAGAGATAGACTTTGCAACCACCGAGGATTGAAATGGACACTAAGAGAGTAGTACAGTTGGGTAATGTTCAGGAGGCGATCTAGAAAGTGGTCAATCTCAACCCCAGTTTTGATTCTCTCTTCCTATCAAAATTAGTTCTACCAGAAATTTGGAATGAATGAATAGTGACTGTGATGCACATTTAGGTATTTTAGTATTGTGCTATCGAAGATCTTGAAGTAGGTTGTTCTTGCTGGGTTGTACAGTTTCAGTTTCCATCCTCCCTGTAGGTATGAAATAAATATGGTTAAATAGAGAATCACTCAGTTATGACGTGTGGGTAACTTGCACTTATTGTCATTGTGGTTGCCTGCAATTTATAGATTGAACAAACAATGAATCATGGTTTGAACAAGCTAGATTGTAGACAAGTCTAGTGCAGGGAAGCACCAAAAGCACCTTCATTTATCTGCTTTTGACTTTATTTAAGAATCTATCTTGTTCTGTAGTGAAGAATTGAAAGTTATGTGAGTCTGCACTTCCACAGAAACAAAGTGATATCTGCTTAGCTATTTGCACCCATTGATCTGATTACTTTTTGGGACCTGATCTAGACCAACAATACATACTTGTGCTCATCTTTTGTGAACTAATGGTTTTTATACTATAACTGTAAGATCAAATTTATGATGCAGATCAATGCATATACTTCTAGCCGGTTGAGTTTTATGTCATTAAGGAACAGTTGCATCAGTATAACTTCTAGCTCGTTGGTTTTGGTTTCAGGGTCTGCTACTACTCAAAGCTTTTTTTGGATACAATATTGTGTGATGGTACCTCATAGTATGGACTTATCATCGATGAATTGAAGTTTCATGTTTGTAATGGCTAATCTGATCAAATATGTATGGATCTATGAATGTTTGAACTTTTGAATGAATCAATTTGTATGGGAAATGCGTTGTCTAAAATGTTTGTATTAAATTGCAGCCAAATGATATTTTTTTTTTTAAAGCCATTGAATTGACTCCGTTGAACCATCTATCACTGAAAGTATTTATAACATCAAATTATCTGTCGCCAAAGACTGGCAGCGGACTGTCTGTCGCTAAACAATAGCAGCCGGCTATCTGCCGCTATTTGTATACCGGGCATCAGACTGTCTGTCGCCGAAAGTGTTGTCTAACGCTACAGATTTTTAGCGGCAGGACTTACACCGACCGCACAAGTCTGTCGCTGTAACTTTTTTTAGGGCCGATCGTCATTTGTAACCGCTTTTACCGTCAGATCGTCCATCCCTAAAGTTGGTGTTGTGGTGTAGTGACACCCCCCCCCCCCCCCAATTTTTTTTTTTTTCATTGATATAAGTCAAAAGTAAAGTACAAGCGCACGAGTGGTGCAAATTACAAGAGCTTTCACAAGCTCAAAAAAAAAAAAATGGAAAACATTAAGGGATACTCTCCAACCAATTCTTGAGCAAACCAGCATAGCTGGGTTTAGCTTTGATGCAAATCAAGCTAATTTCATCCTTGAAACTTCGACCTCCAAGAGGAGACTAAACATGTCTTGGCTTCAAAGATTGGATTGTTTCTAGAAGTCCGGACGCCCAAACAGCGCAATGGTCACTTCCCCGAAGATAATGCTTCCAAAGGTTGTTCTTGATTGAATTACCATATCAAGAGGGGGGAGGGTCAAATCCCAAGTTACACCAATGTTGTTCTAGCAGGATTGACTGAAGGGGCATTTAAAAAAGAGGTGTAGAATAGTTTCTTCCATGTCCAAATTGCGAGATAGCACAAAAAGCTGTAACTTGGGAGGTGCGAGGTGCATGTTCTTTCTTCTCAACATATTTCTAGTGTTAAGCCTATTCTTAAGAAAATTCCAGAAAAATAATTTGTGCTTTCCAAGATTAGATCCTGCCCACATCCACTGAAATAGGGGAGAGGCTTCTTGAGTACCCTGTAGTAACTTATAGGCTTTCTTGGAGGTGAAAATTGTTGAGGGTGTACAAATATAGACCCAATGATCCTGTACTTTAGGGTTCCATTGAAGGGAAGAGAGCAAAGTTTGAAGGTCTTGCAGTTCAATAGCTGCAACACTAGACAAAGGCAAGAAGAAGTTTCTGCTGGTGTCATTTGAAAGGAAGTGTCTGATGGAGCACTTCTTTTTCTTGGCATAGGAATATAATATAGGATACATATCTTTTAGACATGAGCCATTCCAAAGATCGTGCTAGAAGAGGTCCGAATTAGTTGGGTTTTTAAAAAGCCATCCCTCCGAATTCTAAACTAGGTTTCAAGATGTCTTTCCACCAAAAGGATCGCATAGGACACCATATTGGGGTTGGGATATAATTTGTCCCAAGTAAGCTTAACCCAAGGAGTCTCTGCATTGTTGTAGAATTTGTTTAAGAATCTCATGAGCAATGCCTTGTTCTGGTTTTGGATATTAGTAATACCAAGAACACCCTCTTTTTTTTTTCTACAAAAGTGATTCGTGCAGACTAAACAAGTGCCTCTCCTATTTATGTATCCCTTACTCCATAAGCAGTGTTTTCTGTATTTATCAATTTGCTCAACAACAGGAGGGGGCAGGGTAAGGGTGCACATATAATAGGTTGCCATACAAGAGAGAATTGAGTTTACCAGGAGAAGAATAACAATTGTACCTTCAGAAACCCATGTTCCATTCTGTCCTAGAAGGAAAGAATAATGATGAATCTTAATCCTAGTCCGTTTGTATGTGGGCTCTTACCGAACTCTTAGACTTTGGCATGACTATATATACGTGGGAGCTCTATATTGTAATAAACAATAGTCTCCCTATCTTGTGTATACTTGTTCTAAACTTTCATGTACTGTGTTGATCATGAGAGACGGAGAGGGGAAGGTTCTAACCGCTGGCAACATGTTTTATAACACGTTATCAGCACGACAAGCTCTTCGTCGACATCGTCATTGAAGCCACGGCCGAGCTTCGTCACGACTGACGCTCATGCCAACGCTCCGCTGCAACTACTTCAGTGACGTCGACATCCCGAACGTTGTTAGCGGAACGGATCTGCTACCTCTACCTTCTACTAATCTGCATTGCACCAACTCATCATCACGTCTGCAGGTTCCCACGGCCTAGCCGAACTATCGTTTGCTTCTTCTCAAATTCAACAACAAAAGGTACAAAAAGCACGTCTCTCAGATTGTGTGCTTATCCAAGCCATTGAGTTAGGTTTTTGTTGGTATTTTTAGTAAACTCCGTACATGCATGAAGAAAATTTGTACGATGGGCCTAGTAGCGACCACGATGCCATGCAAATTAGGATTAGAGGCCGGTCCTGTAAGATCCAACTCGATGAAGAGCCATGGGCTATGAGCATATGCCGGCAAGAAGTCGACAACAATTTAGTTATTGACGTCAATCTCAAAAAAAAAAAAAAAAAGTTATTGACGTCCTAATCGAGTATGGATGGCATCCGAGTCATGCATGACTTCAAATCCAAACCATCGATCAACAAGTTGTTGCACCATCGTCCCGAAGAACGTATACATGCATGAGAGTACCTGTGTATATATGTTGATTGACTTGCACGTCACCAACTACAATCCACAAGTTTCCCTAGGGTTAATATTCCTGGGGAAACCCTAAAAACGGTAGAGAAACAGTTTCCCTAGGGTATTTCGTGGGGAAAAGGGCCCTAGGGAAGAATTCGACGGGAAAGAAAGCCTTTCCCTATGGTTTTCGCCAAAACCCTAGGGAAACCCCTAGAGAAACTTTCTCACATGACAGAGCACAACTTCCTTAGGACTCTTTCCCTAGGAATCAAAACTCTAGGGACACATTATATAATAAAAAAATATATTTATATTCAGATTTAAATGTACAAATATTTCAAATTCACATGGACCATAATTAAGCACTCATTTCATTCAGTCCATAACCACAAATCCATACCTTTAGATTTATAATATTATCATAAATTCATAACCACAAATCCATACATTTGAATTTAGCTACTATATACAACCATGCAAACATTCTAGCAGTCAATACAAGCAGAGATTGACAGATTGTCATGCAACCATGTTAACATTTCAGCGGTCAATACGAGAAGCAGAGAAACAGACAACACCCACGGCAGCGTCAGATGTAATCGCCCTGTACAATGTTTCTTGTGATGTACTTCTCCATGTAATCGAACCCGTGTGAGTAGAGAGCTTCGATGTCTGCACGCTTGCCCCTCTCCACCATCAGTGTCAGCTCAGCTCGGTGACTCTCCTATAGCCGAAACCACCATAAATCATATGCAGACATATAAGCACCTTAAGCTAAATCTATTCCGGCAGCCCCTACTGGGAACAATACTAATTATTTAACGATGTGAGGTCATACTAACCTTAATTTATGACATGTCGCATTATTAGCCATGGTCATATTAGTTCGACATTCAGATTGTTCAGCAACAAACGTTAGATTCTGGGCAATTAAGTTTTTCCATACATGGTGAAATTGAGGTAGCAGGTAATTCTTACATGCTGACATTTTGGAATGTGAATTATGCTTGCAAGAGACCATCAGATTGCCAGAGTTTCATATAAAATCTGCACAAGATTCTAGCAGGTGGTTAAAAGAGAGCAAAACAAGAATACGTGTAGACGTGTAGTATGGATTTGTCTTCGTGGCTGAATTCAGCGTTGCACTAATAGCTAGCACTTTGCGGCCTGTATGCTGCACCGAGCAATGTTGCCGTGCCGAATCACAACTACGTCGCGTGTCACCGTTGGCTTGCACGCCAGCATACTAACTCGTAAGTCCAGCTGACCTCGAATGAAAATCAACACCATGTATCCTCCGCGGTTGCATGTCGCTGAGACATATCCTTGGCCTGAATGCCGCTATCTCTGAAATCTAAAGAACTTTGCATTAGAGGAAGCAAAACACAGCATGAAGCTGTGTGTACTGATATTGGCTTGATCTCGTTGATCATACGGTTGTTGGCCGTACTATTGATTCTTGTTTATGTTCGGCTTTGAAAAATTTATAACCTGTAGTTTTCAACATGCATGATGGGTGGTTTAGCATGCAGCTCATCACCGTGGCTAACCGGCAAAGCTTGCCGTACTATTAATTACACCAAGTTGATTTTCTAGAAGAAAATTATACAAGCATTTTTCAGTAAATATTTCTATTTGAGTATATTTACTTGTTTATTTCGTGTTATGTATTTGTGCCATGTGATATTTTTATGCTCTTTTGAATGTATTAATTTATCACACACAATGAATTATATATCATGCAATTGTAAGTAAAAAATCTTGAATGATTATACTAGAAACATGGAGCAAGATATATGAAAATCTCTAAACCCTCCGGCGTGGTTTAGACCTTCTTCTTAGTTCACCTTTGATAGAGGACCTTCAATCGGACTTTGTTTCTCGCCTCGGGAGGAGGCGTCGCTGGTGCAGCATAATGAAGTTTTTGGAATGAATGAATGCTATGTAATAAACTATTGAAAATTTAGGCATATACCACGGCTTTGGTGCTTGTGTTTCCAAATCCTAAGAAATGCTAGGATTTGTTTCTCCTTAATGAATTTTTGGAATGAATTTTGAAAATTTGCATATACCATAATCCTAAGAAATGCTATCTTTAAGAATATTTTGCTAACTCCACTATCTTTTTGCGCTTTGCTATGTTTACATGTAGTAAACTTATATGCACATGGTCCAAGTTATGTTAATATGCATGCCTTAAAAGAAGAAGCAATATTCGAATTACTCGGAAGTAAAAATATTTGTTACGGTCATTATTAAATCCATGTAGGATATTCTTGCTACCATTGAAGTTCCTAATTACTCTCGCGAATGAGTACATGGCCAGTAGAAGTAACATATGCATCGTGGGACTCACTTTGCATGAGTAAATTACGATTCTGAGAATATTATATTGCATTGAAAGTCAAATTTTCAAAGCTTGCCTAATCTTGCTCTATAAACAATAGCTTGAAGCTTTTTTGTACTACATGTCTAGAAGACATTATGGTAAATAAAATTTTGTCAATATATATTCTTGAAGAAGTGTCTCTTGTGTATAGAATATCAAAGAGAAATACTTGAAGTATTAGAGAATTCACCATCAGAAATTACTCAAATAAAATTGAGTTGGATTTTTTAGACAACTTTATAAACCAGGAAATTGTCTATTTCAATAATTTTGAATATGGCTTGTATATGTTACACTTCTTGAAGGATTGTGATTGTATATCATAACTCTTGAATATAAAGCATAAAGCTATCGCTTGTCAAGTATACAAGTTAAGACATGCGAGAATATATATTATTTAGAACATAAAAAGTTTCTCTTGAAGAAGAGCTTCACTTTGACATTCATATCCTGAAGTATTGATAGTAGTGGTGGTGGTGCATTAAATTTTTAATTCCGTTGAATTAAGTGGTTAATGGTTAATTTGTTAGCTTGAAGACTAATATGAAAATTTTAATATTCTTAGCCTCATTTCTTACTTATCATAGATTATGAAGATCAATATTTGCTAAAACATTATAGTTTATGCATAGATTATGAAGATCAATATCTATTCATGAAGAATCGAATATCACGAAGAATATATGACCAAAAAGGTTGAACGTTGAGCTCTTTTTTTTCTATGTCAATTTTTCTTGAAGGTTTCTCACACAAGATTTTTAATGAGGCGACATGTGCAATACAATTGCGTAGGCAACATATCATGTGCAACTCGGCTTCATGTGCAACCTATGCAACCTCAATTAAGGCCACAAGATGCGGATCCAACACTTGGAGTTTTTTCACTTAAACACTCCCACCTAGATACAGATGGTTAGATTTAAACCCCACGGGTGGAGGGGTTTAAGTGAAAAAAACTTCAGCGTTGGATCCGGATCCCGTGGCCTTAATTGGAGGTTGCATAGGTTGGACACGAAGCTGGGTTGCACAAGATATGTTGCCATTAATGTATGAGATGTACTCTTTTCTTCAAGAACCGTTTTTTCCCACTGGGTTTTTTGGATTGAGTTTTTAGTGAGGCATGTGCATACCGTGGTAATCGCCCAAGGTGGAGTGTTGTAAAACACACAGTTCTAGAAGGAAAAGATAATGATGAATCCTAATCCAGTCCGTTTGTATGTGGGCTCTTACCGAAACTCTTAGGCTTTGGCAGAACTATATATATGTGGGAGCTCTATGTTGTAATCACCAATATTCATAGGAATAAAGAATAGTCTCCCTATCTTGTGTCTACTTGTTCTACTCTTTTATCTACTATGTTGATTATGAGAAGCGAAGAGGGTTTTAACCGCTGGCAACATGTTTTATAACACCACCAACCCAAAAATTAATTTACTTGAGCTAACCTTGAAATTATTGAGCTAGATTGATATGGCAATGTAGAGGCTCATATGATTATTATTCAATAATAAAAACAATGCACATTCACTTATGAACAGACAACAGGGGATCTAGGTACTATTAGTAGCAGGAGTAAGAGTCTGTGTAGCATAGGGCATATTAGGTTTGTGTGTATTCCAATTTCCATAGCGCACTACGTCTGAGACTGAGAGCTCAACCAAGCTGTGGTTGCGGTTGCGGCCGCGAGCAGCGCCGCTGCCGGCGATGGAGGCCCCAGCATAGGACATGTACATGACGACACGTATAGATCCGATAATTCTTGCCAAAAAAACGTAAATAAATTAAGAGATCGATAGATCCGAATATTAATACATCTCTCTCCATCCACGAACGTATACGGAGTTCATGTCGAAGCCCATGTCTGTCGAGTCCGCCACAGAAAAGGTAGTGTTGTTTCTCCGATCCGCGGTCCCAGCAATGTCGGTGCCCGTGAAGATGTTCTCCCGATTGTTGTTAGGCCAGGAAGGTACCAGCCAGCTAGTCACCTTCTCAATCATCCAAGGTCACCGAGACGATGACCACGGCGGGGGCCGCCGCGTTGTGCAAGGATTCTATCGCTTTTACATCTATCTGATATTTTCCCCATGGCTCGCCACGCCAAGCGCCACCGCCAGATGCTATGCCGTTAGGAGCTCGGCCAGGCGCCTAGGGGGGATGCGCGCAGCGTGGCCACGCCGGACGCAAGCCGAAGCTCTCTGCTCTAGCTCTACTCCCTGATTTCGGCATTACATCATTCTGACATCATATACATCCGTCTCCCATGGAAAATAAAATTAAATACACTAAAGATACTAAAAGCAATCCACACAAGCCGTTCAGCTCTCGATCAGGCGGCCAAGATCAACAGGCTCATCACCGTGGCCACAATCCAGCGTAACTTGTCGGGTGTTTTTATGTCATGCATGGCACTGTATATCTCCGTGTTCAGCCAGTTAATTCAGTAATGCTATGATGATAGTGATCATAGCCGCACTACCAAATTCAACCAAATTCAGAGCTACAGGCACTACCGGACTCAACTTATATATATTGTTTTTACTTTGTGAGTGTAATCTACCGCGCACTCGTCAAAGATCTGCTTTGCCGAGTCTTCGATAGATTACCCTCGTCAAAGCTCCTGGCATTTGGCAAAAAAAGGGATTACGGTAGTGCGGGAACTAAAATCATTATTGGGGCTTTTATTTTTGGTTATTTCGATTATAATAAAGTTTATTGTCCAAATTTTAGTTTAATTTCTTAAAGATGTAAATTAAGGTGGATAGTTCCTAGATTGTATTCCTTTGGAGTCTCCATGTTTATCTCTCTACTTGTCAAAAGTAAAAGAATAAAATGCTATGTCAAGATACCAAACTATTAAACTTTTGACCTTTTGGTAAGTTGTTACTATTAAAAATATGGTTGTTCCAATAAAACCAAGCTTTAGATGAACACATGATTTCTATTGCAATGTACAAATACACTTGCTATTTGAACAAATATACTAAATAATAAAATTGTTCATCACGGTGCAATGCACGGGCATGTTTTGCTAGTACAGCATCAAAAGTTCAAAACGTCCTTCGGATGCACCAAAATTATGACCCGATCATTAACCGAATTGTCAGCTCAGTGGAACAGCGGCAAGATTCCCCATTGATGCAGGAACCCTTCACCGGTGGTCACTTCCAGGACCAGGAGAGCCAACACGGCCAGCATGGCAGCACGGCCATTCCAGGTCTCTGCGCTCTTCGTCCAGCCCCACTCCCACACGATCACAGGAGGGGGGAGCTCATCGCGCTTTGAGTCGTATGCTGCTAGCAGCTCCTCCACGCTCCCGAGGGGTACGAGAGACTGCAAATGCAAAACCACACCAAATCACTTCAAACTCAAGCAAATTGTGTTACAATACAGTCGGTATGATGTGAACTAAATGATGCCACATCATATAATTGAATTTGGAAATAATTTAACCTATTTCAGCTCACAGGACATTGTCTTAACAGCCAAGTGACCTAACGTATTATTCACATCTCATATTATTCATTCAAGACGTGTGAGCAAATTGCAAGGAAATCGTGTAAGGTGCTGGACGCGTGATCCTGTCCAAATGCATGTCCTTTTTTTTTTTTTTTTTTGGGGGGGGGGGTGGGGGGGGTTGTCCTAAAACTCATCTATCCAACAAAGCTAGCCTTATTGTGTGATGAGTATATGGTTAAATGCAATCTCGATGTGTTGGCCAAATAACTTGGAAAAGCGGGTAAACTCAATTTTGGATTCCGTTTAACCAAAGTACCATCTAAACTCTGAACATATTGTTAATGTAAAACACATGCATAGTTCAAGCCACCATTAAGTTAAGCACAAAACACCAATACACAAAACCAATATTCTTTTGATCAACCATGAATGAGAGAGAGAGAGAGAGAATTTTATTTGCCATGTGCTAGTTGTTACCTGCCGAGCCTCAAGATTGGAAACTGCCATTGCGCCAACATAAGGTAGGCTTTCAATAACAGCATCAGCAAGATCTGAAATGAATGTCGGTTCGCAACATAATGCTGGAACTCGTCCCCAGTGCTTGATGCCAGATTCTAAGGCCAACTCTTTGTACTCCACATCGATTTCTTCCAAAGTTTCAATGTGTTCGCTGACAAAACTGAACAGGGAAGACCATGAGAGAAAGAAAGATTATCTGAGTCAAATTGGCGGGAGAGAGCAGTCAGCAGCAAGATAACAGATGTGAATGTTATAAGAAGTGTAGCACAGACAGAACAACAATTCAATCGGAGGAGTTGGAGTAGTTTGGTTTGCTTTTGTAATGAGAGGATGTAACTTGCTTTAGTATCAATGAAATTTTTCCTTATCGCAAAAAAAAAAGGAGCTAAGTTGAGAGAAATAGTACCTAATGGGAACAGCAAGCAGGCTCTTTACCCCTTTCTGCCCAAGCTCAATAATTGTCTCATCAGTGTATGGTTTCAGCCATTCCACTGGTCCAACTCGGCTCTGTCGATTCAGAACATCAATTAGTAAAAAGAAGAGCAAGCACCATATTTGGCTAATGCCATTCCAGTGAGATCTGCACTGACCTGATAAGCAAGTGTGCACGGATTTGTTATTCCTCTTTTTTCTAGTTCTTCCATGATAAGATCTACACACTCTTCCATTTCTGCTTTATATGGATCACCAGCTTCTTCAACATATGCCAGAGGAACTCCATGAGCACTGAAAAATATCATAACCTGCAAATGGATTTATCAAATTAGATGTACCTAGGTCTAGATAGCAAATGAATAAATCAAAATGGTTTTGGACAATATTTCTTGTTACTAGAAGCCATCCTCACTCCAACATTACCACATTATTTGAGGAAATATTCCCCAGAGGAAAGAAATTTTTAGAAGAGACAATTTGCTTGGTGTCTAAAGAAGTCAAGCCTTCTGCCCTTTTTCTCTTTTAAGATGATATATCCCAGCCCTTTTAGCAGCGCTGAGAGCCTTCTGCAAGCATTGGCAGCTTGGTGGAAATGAAATTGTGCTTTGTTTGAAGAATAACAGGATAAGAAAATTGTTTCTACACAAGAGATAGCCTTGTATAATGACTTGTAGCACATAAAGTAAATTTCCACCAAGTCCAATAACTTCCTACCATTTTGGCTCAAGAGAGAACCACAAGTGCTCAAATTCGTGGGTCATCTTACCTTTTGGGGTTCTGGAAATTTTGTCAATTCTTTCTCAATCAAAGTTGCCATAGACTTGATATATCCTTCACGTTGATACCAGGAAGGTATAACTGTATGTTGCATATTCACGAGATATTCATCCTCTCTACAGGAAATTGGAAGTGACATAAGTACATAAGTATCAATTCTCTAAGCATCAGAATACAGGTATCTGTAATTCCAAATATACCTGAATATGCTCTCCAATAAACGAAGACTTGAACCACTAGTTGATATGGAGAACTGAGGGTATAGAGGCAACACAACAAGTTTCGTGATTCCATCCCGTTTTATCTAGAATGCAACAAGAACAACATTATTGAGTTCAGAAATGTATTTTTCAAATAGATATATATCACATATGAACACTGAACCACCAGAAAGTACCTATTTGTATGTCTAGAATAGCATTCACATAGCAAATGGTGTCATGAATACATTGCCATAGTTATCTAATGGCCTCGTATCTAGAATAGAAGAGCATTCATGCTGCAAATGGTTTCATGCAACTATTGAAACTGCAATCTGGACTCATATTCTTCTGCAAATGCTACTATGGAAAAATGTTTCTACTCTCTACAATCAAAGATCTAATTTGAAACAGTGTTGAACTCAATGTACTTGATTGATTTTATGGCTTGCATTACTAAAGAACAACGGAAATGTACAGGTAGAATTTTGCTCTAAGATGATTAAAAAAACCTGAAAAAATCAACAGAACACAGAAGTATTTTGGGTATATGCCAAGCCCCTACTTGTTCTATGGCTTCTTCAGTGAAGGGATGCCAATACCGCATTCCAACATACACCTTGGCAGGAACATCTTTTCCACATAATGCCTCCCTCAGTGCTTCAGCCTGCACAATTCATAAAAAGCCATCAAATGGGAGCTCATAGTGCAGCTTAAGACATTAGACATTTTACGAAAAGTGGAGAAAATCGTTAATATTCTCTAAACTGCTACTTTCAATAAAGTAATATAGCAGCATCCATTCAGATTCTAATCCTATTGTTGTCCAATGTAAAAGCTGAATGACCAGAATCATACTAAAACCTACTGTTTCACAGTATAAGATCACCGTAGTGGCAATGAAGCATAGGTGAAACACCAAATGCAATTCTGCGTCATCCCAGAGTACAATATCACGAAGGCATACCTAACCTTTGAGTCATCACAATATCAATCCAATTGCTGGGAGAATCATTTGTCAACCAAGTGAAAAGCAGAATGCGATTATTTGAAGTTCCACAAAAACCCCATGTGACACTAATGGATGGGGTAATTCATTATGTGACAAGAATATTGGCTATGGAATTAATCAAGAGAAAATTAGTTTTCCCATGACCCACCTGTGTCCTCTGACTCTAAGGAAACGAAAAATACAGAGTGCTAAGATTCAATAAATGGCAGTCATGCCAATTGGCAATTTTAAATTAGACCACAAAATGTCACAATATACCTGTGCGTCAGTAATTTGTCGGAGAGGAGAACCACCTCCTATGGATGCATAACCCTCCTTGCTCTTTGGTGCTCTCGCTACTGATATGAATTTTGCAAGTGGCTTCTGCAGAAAGCGAAAGAGCCTAGGAAGACGGATAATGTCCTGCGATCATGCATGATGGGATACATAATTAGAAGGAAAAGACCTGCATTACAATGTAGTAATATGCATTGAACCTGCCTTTGCATCCATCTTTCTATCTCAAACATTCATAGAAATGGTGTTAGAGAATAGAAAGCTAGGGTCAGTGTTGACTAATGAATACAAATAAGCATGGCATTTGCACCAAAACAGTATTATATAGCTGGACTCTGCATATCAGCAATATATTGAACTTGGTGCATATTCCAGTGAAGATTTAAGTAACTGAGCATTAAATATTTTTGCACCAAAATTGATAAACCTGCAGCTCAATACTAGTATGAAAAAAATATAGCAAGTCAAAAACTTAGAAGCCAGTGTTGCTTTGCAGTAATGTTAATTACCGGATCTGCAAAAAGATTAAACAAGAAAGGCTGCACGTCGTCAAGAGTCTCTGGGCCCCCAAGATTCAGCAAGAGAACACCGATTTTTTCATTGCCAACAAAAAGCTTTCTCAAATCTGATTGGGCGGTAAGAACTGCCTCTGATGGTGATGAATATCCTCTAAAGTGATGCCTCAAGTCAGGAGACGGTTGAGAAGACCACCCCAAGCTGCATTTAACATAAATTCCTGAGCGTTCGCCAGCTGAGCAAGGTTTAACTGGGTGTGTCCTTGATAGATTGACCCTGTTAGGCACAGTATCTATGTTAGGTAAAAACATTGAGCATGGTATTTCATAATCATAGATGAAGTATTGTCTATGCCTATCATCACTGCCGCAGTTCAGCAGAAAAGAGAGCTGTGATGCAGAGAATCGGATACAGGTGCCTGCATCCCTTGTTATGCTCACACACCAACATGATCAAGCATCATATATACTAGATCATTTACTTATTAAAAAAAAAATACTAGATCATTTGTGCAGCCACAGCAGGTGAATGGTAGGAACTAGGAACACGGTCGCTGCATGCTACGGGAACGACCTTTTGACGGGTCCGAATAGCACGTATGCCGCACACAAAGTTAGCAACCATCGAGGCAGAAGAGAGCTACAAGCAGATCTAGTGCATCCTTTTGCATTGGCATCAGAACAGAGAGCATCTGCTGCACAACTACAAACCTGGCGGAATTCCGGGGCGCGGGCCTCTTGGGGAAATGCGACGGCCCGGCCTCCACCCTCCCCATCTCCACCACGCCCCTCGTGCTGGCCTGGCTCGACGACCACATCCTCTCCCTCCCCTGCGCGTCAAAATGGATCCACCCGCGTAAAACCCCACCGCAGAAATTGGACCAAACATCCCATCCCCGTGAGCGTCACGAGGCTTACCTCGGGCGGAGGCCGAGAGAAGTGCCGCGAGAGGGACGGATCGGTCGAGGAGCGTCGGGAACGCTCGCCGTCGCCGGAGACGGTGCGGCGGGGGTGAGCAGGTGGGCGCTGGGCGGCGGGTACTGCAGCCTACAGCGAGCGGCGTGTCGCGACCTGGGACGCAAGTGACGAGACGAGACGAGACTCGGGGCGGGGAAATCATCCGCAACGGTTGGTCCCTGGCGCCCTGCGTTTTTTGGAGGGTTTTAGCTTGCGTGGAGCTGGTGCCAAGTCACTGACTAGTGGGTCCCTTGGGTCCACAGGCCCCACTGCTTAGTGACGCTTTCAGCCCTCCTAGTCACGGGGTCCGGGCGGGACGTGGAATGTTCAACGCCTCGCGCGCACGGAGAGCAGAGGAGAGGAGAAAAATTATCTTGGCAAAGTTTTACGGTGCAGTCCCTGGGGAACCCACTTATTCTGTTTATTGCACAGTTCTTCTTGTTCTTGCTGCTGCTTTCCTGAGGGAGACTGGAGATGATTATTCCTTCTCCTGGGTCCCTTTCAAGTTTCAACAACGCAAGGCGAAGTGGCGGATATTGTGTTAGCACCGGCTGACATGTGGGCCAAGATAACTGACATGTAGGCCCAGGCAAGGCTGTCAAGTGGGGGCTCAAGCTACAAAAGGGAAATCGGAGGCGGAGACAAGGCATCGAAGAAATTAACAGAATCCCCATTCCTTTCTACTGTTCATCTTCCTCCCCAAGCAATCCTCTCTCTGCTACCCGGATTCCCTTGCTGCTGCTGTTCATCTTCCCCTGAGATGTACCCCTTCTAGTCTAGTTCCTCAATCTCGTGCTTGCTACCTCCCCAAATTCCTTACTCAGATTGTATCGAACTGATTATCAGTAATATATTGGAGTGGTGTAATCGGGTTGCTAACAAGTGGTACCAGAGCCAGCGATTCTCGGAATCCTACCACCATGGATCCCCCTGTCGTGCTCTCTCCTTCTTACCAGATCCTGCTCGACGAAATCAACAAGCTCTTCGACAAGTACGATGCGAAGTGGGACGCACGCCTTGCACGGTGGGGCGTAAGTGCAGACACCACCACCACCGACTCCGTCGCCGTCCCTATCGCGCTACCCAACGTCGCCCCCGAGCCCGCTCCCGTGCTTGAAGCCACCTCCACCGACCAGATCCACGATGAGACGATCACGCAGCAGGAGGCCGAGCGCTCCGAGTACCTCGACGCGCGTGCAGAACAGGAGAAGCGCGCCGCAATCGTCACGGCCGAGGGCCTGCTCCACGACCGCCTCAGCCTCCTCCCCGACGCGGTCCTCCGCGACATCGTCTCCCGCCTCCCCGTCAAGGATGCCGCGCGCACGGCGGTGCTGTCCCGGCGCTGGAGGCCTCTCTGCGCCGCCCCGTCCGCGTTGCTGGTCCGCTCCGACCCCATCTTCCGGATGCTGATCCCCAAGGGCACGATCTCCGACATCGACGGCTTCCGCGTGGATGCCACAGCAGATGAGCTCGTCCGCCGCTCCACCCAGGAGGGGAAGCTCACGGACGAGCGCGAGAAGATTCGCGACAGCGAGTTCGTCGTGGGCGCCCTCTCTGCTCGACGACCACCGCGGCGAGTTCCTCTGCGCCCGCTCCGCCGACCGCGGCGAGCTCCTCGGCGTCCACATCGGCTTCGACGACCGTGTCGAGTTCGTCCGCGCCTACCAGGGGCTCTGTCCGCGCTCGCCACGGACTCGCGGACCGCGTCGTGCACCTCCGTGGCGGAGGCGTCCGCTTCGGCGTCTCGTATGGCGCCCGCCCTGGCGTCTCGTTTCGTTCGATCGGTGTCTGCGACGGCGCGGCCATTGCGTCCCCGACAGCGCACTCCGCCCGGATCCCGAAGCCGGTGACGCCCTCCGCGCCGGGTTGCAGCAGTTCCGGGAGAGGAAGCACAAGGCGCTGCTCGACTTCCTCACCACCGCGGGCCGCGGTCGAGATCCGCGTCGGCGAAGACGGTCTTCACGACTCCTGGTTCGCGGCTGCCGCCCTCGACATCGAGCGCGCGCGCTGCTGCCGCAGACCGGCGTTGTACGCCATCGAGTACGCGCACCTCCTCGCCAACGTCGAGGGCGTGCTCGCGGCACTCTTCGCGACATCCACGGCTGCCCCATCGTCACCAACCTCGGCGACTCCCGTGACGCACTCTGCCGTGGGCCTGCCGAGACGTACGCCTCGGTCACGCCTGCGCCTTCGGCCACCGCCTCGGTCACAGCTCCAGCCGCCGACATCTTCATTGCGCTGCTGCAGCCGCAGGCTGACGAAGCGGAGTCGTCCGAGTCAGAGGTCGTGGCTCCTTCCGTCGTCGACGTCCGCGACGAGACGCTCCCTCCGCCTGCCATCCATGACAGCGTTGTGGGGTTGGTGTCCTCATGCACAGGCGTCGACATTGGCCTCCACCAGATCGACATGGTGCTCGTGTCGCTAGGCACCGACGTTGCTGCTGCGTCAACCAGGTGTTCGACACATTGCCCAAGTGGATTCACCACCTTGTTCACCCCGTCAACAAGCTGCTCTGCAACTGAGAAGTACTCCAAGGTTTACATGAGCTTCGAGCACAGGTACATCACCAAGCTAACCCCTGCCCAATCCCCTTGGTGGTCTTCTGTTGTCTCGTACACAAGAAAATCATGAGGCCTCGAAGGTGTCTGGCAATAAGGTCAACCACATGTCTGTGATTCTATGGCCTTCCTCTCTGAAGAAATTTGACAAGCGTCCATGGCCACCACCCCTTAGCATATGGATATGGTTTCAACTTTCTGCAAATTGCATGCTTAGCTGTTCAGTGAGCAAAATTGCAGCTGCCAATTTTCCATTATGTGAGCTGTTGGGATAGTGTTCATTGCTCAGCTTATGTGACTATCATTCCCCTGCTAAGTCGAGGAAAAGGATTCAAGTTCCAAATGCTGAATGAGGATGTGTCTTGTGATGCGGTGTTACAGAGATATCAGGAAATGGCTGAGTCGGGATCGGTGATGTTGGAATCTGATGTGGGCTTGTGGTCACCATGGCCTCCACCTCGATCATTCTTTGTGCAGATTGCAATCCAGAGTGTGGGAGTCAAACTCAGATCAACACCTTGGCCATCTTTTTATTGTTATGCAGCTTTGGTGCAGTGGATTAAATCACCGATCATGGCCAATGCAATCCTGCCAAAGCCTCCCTGGTTGGCATTTCACTGGGGCACCTTGTTCTCAGTTGAGTGCAGCTGCAGTATCTCTATGGTGGATGTGGCACAATTGGGACAGTTTCCTTCATCTGATTGGCTTGAGCAGCAACCATGGCCACCACCACATGTGCAGTTCTGTGATCTATTGGGGCATGCAGTTCAGTGTGGGTTCAGCAATCTGTTCGTCAAGCCAAGCCGATGGCTGTACAGCTGCAAGACCGAAACCTGCATGGGGAATATGTTGACCATCCTCGCTGTGCAACGCTACAAGTGCTCCGCTTTGCAGGCTTCTACATCACCTCCAGCAAGCTCTTCCTTGTCTATTCTGCATGGCAGCGACAGCGTGGTGTGGCAGATGCAAACTCGTCAAGGAACAATACTGCGACTTGAGGGCAAGTCGCAATTCAAGGGAGGGAATGTTAGCACCGGCTGACATGTGGGCCAAGATAACTGACATGTAGGCCCAGGCAAGGCTGTCAAGTGGGGGCTCAAGCTACAAAAGGGAAATCGGAGGCGGAGACAAGGCATCGAAGAAATTAACAGAATCCCCATTCCTTTCTACTGTTCATCTTCCTCCCCAAGCAATCCTCTCTCTGCTACCCGGATTCCCTTGCTGCTGCTGTTCATCTTCCCCTGAGATGTACCCCTTCTAGTCTAGTTCCTCAATCTCGTGCTCGCTACCTCCCCAAATTCCTTCCTCAGATTGTATCGAACTGATTATCAGTAATATATTGGAGTGGTGTAATCGGGTTGCTAACATATTGCTTGCGCGCAACGACGCAGTTGCTTCCACAGCACCTGGATCAGATTTTGTATTGTACCTATTTTCTGGATGGATATCGTCTCGTTTGGTGAGGAGGATGCGCAGTAGACATGCCTTCCACTTCACCGTTTGGACCTCAAAAATGCTGCTGCTGTTTGGGACTGAATGAATTTCAGATAGGGATGTCCATCAGATATTCAGATAGTAGCACACGGCCTGAATGCCAAGCCATCTCTTCTTCCTGCAGTGGCAACTTGCTCTACTTTCAGTTTGATCAGTACATTGCACTCGTACATGCCTGCTGACTGAATTTCAGTTTACCCCATTCAACCACGCTGACAGCATTGCCCTTCCCAGCCCCAACCAGTGTCAACCTGCAACTATGCGGTAGTAGATACTACTCACTCTGTTCCAAAAAGGTGTGTTGTTTTAGAAATGAATACATACAAGTGTTCGTCGTGATTCGTTTCCTGTGATGGACGGAGTACATACTGTTCATCGACAGTAGGTGATGACAGTGCACTTTGCACCTGCCCGACTCACTATCAGTGTTGACAAAAGATGCCCAGGCATGCCCCGCTGCGTCGTCCTGTGCCTGCATTATTCAGATTGGACCACCTGTTACCACAATTGGCACTTGACAACGAGACTTATTCAATGATCCTTTTTTTTTTTTTTTTTTTTTTTTCAATTCAAATGTGCTTCTGCTTCACATTTTTCAACAAGGCTGGTAATAGAAAATGCTTAGATCCCATTTGGGATGACATATGGTTTGCGAAGGAATATTGTAGGATTTTTTTTTTTTTTTTTTTTTTTTTTTTTGCGGAAAGGAATATTGTAGGATTTGGAGCTCCCCATTTTAAAAGTAGGATTTTTTTTTTGCAGAATTTGAGCCGTGGCCCTATTGAACAGATGATTGGCTAACTTGAAATTCTATGAAACTAGTTACACGCCCGTGCGTTGCTTCAGGATAATAAAATTTTATATAAAAACATAGATCGTAGGGATAAGGTAACAATACTATAAAATTAAATAATAATATTAAAGTGACATTATGAACTACTACATGGGATTGAACATGTTTTCAACAGATCATTTAGAACGGGAAAGCATTTGTTAACATTCGATCAACCTTACCATTATTCTATCACTCTTATCCGACAAATAAACCGATGCGAACTACAAAGGTCACAAAAAAAAACGAACTTTTATAATAAATCTTAAAATATATTCAATAAGAGTGTGTCTTAATGTGAAAAACTATACCGCAAAGTGCAAATAATTTGAAGGGAAGTTGTAATCTAAATCGACAGAAATTTGAGAAATTCATTTCAAGTATATATGTGTATTTCTACAAGATTTTCAGATTTATGATTCTATAAGAAAACGTCATATTGCATGTACATGATGTCATATGACATCACCAAGCTAACAAGGGAAGAACGTGCATCCCATCCGTTAGGTGGTGCTTGCTTCGCTTGGTCATGGCGCTTACACGCCTGCGGCGCTGTGGTACGCCTGCGGCGCGCCTTTGAGGGGGTGAGGTATGTGAGGCGGCCACTACGCTTGCCGGGCTCGGGCGCCGAGGCTTCTTTGGAGTAGCCGGGCGGTGAGGTCCGTATGTGGAAGAGTCTACCATGGCTTGGGAAAGTCTAAAAAGACATTGTTTGGCTTCCATTGAGAGATCGTGGAAACTCCGGAGGCGGCGCGGGGGTTTTATCGGCAAATGTAAGCGAATGGATTGAGGAAAGGCGAGGTCAACGATCGCAAACAACAAACAATGTCGCAGGTGATCACAACGATCTCCCCGTATCGTCGCTGTGATCATACGCTGGCAGCGGCATACCGGGCGTTGACTCGCTAGGTCTCGATGGCTTCGCTTCGCGCCGCCACCGCGGGCGCGAAAGCAAGACGCTGCCGAGCCGTGGGCGGGGCGCGGCAATGCGACGAGTTACATGGCAGGAGTGGTAGGTGCGGTGTAGGGCGTTGTCGCGTCGAGGCGAGGTCTCCGGCCGCTTTGGCCGGGCAGGGGAGGTGTGGGCGTCGCCGCGACCGACCGATCGCAGGAAGAAACCGCATGCGGGGGAAGGGGATGCGATCACAAGATTGAGTGGTTGCCTAATATAAATCGCATGCGTGAGGAGACTCGGTGGTTGTCTTATATTATTGGCATGCTTTCCATACAAACGTTGATTGAGTGTTGCCAAATATAGATTGCATATGTGAGGAGACCGCGTGAGAAAGGCGTGTAGGATCGCATGGTGGGGGTGAAAGGTGAGGCGAAATTTTTATCGCACCAAATGACATCTTCCTTTTCGTTCTTTTTATGTTGTAGAGATTCTTAGGGATGGCTCATGCCATAGGAATTTTGAAGGAAATTGTCCTATGTGTATATCTCACTCTTTTTTAAGGGCATGTTTGGTTTCCATAAGTCGTGACTTATAAGTCAAAAATTCAAAATAAGTGACTTATTTTTTTAAACAATAGGGACTTATAAGTCATTGGACTTATAAGTCACTTGCAAACCATTTTCTTCTTTTTTTTCACCCCGACCCATTTTTTCTCTTTTTTTTTTTTCCTTGACTTATAAGTCGGTTGTAACCAAAAACAGAGATAACTTATAAATAATCGATTTTTAGTCACCGACTTATGAAAAACCAAACATGGCCTAATTCATGTGTTTTGGGAATTTTGTGTTCCAGAAAAAAGCCCTTAGTCACCACTCACAAACAAACCGCCATCTACCATTCCAATCACACAGGCTGCAACACTGTTTTTTTTTTTTTTTCTTCCAAAAATGGCCATTTGAGAAGCTTCATCAACAAATAAACAGGAAACAAGTTACAGTTACAGCTGCATCGATGTGTAAGCTACCCAAGAGTGGCACGAAACCATCAAGAATTTTTGTTCTGTATCGTGACAGCGTTCATCTAAATATATGTGACAAAACGAACAGTCAACACAACGCGCTAAAAGCCTCTCAAGCGACGAGGTCATACTCGTCGCGCGCTGGCGGCACAACGTCGAGCCGCATCATGCTCCGGTACGCCGCGGGCACGGGCGCACCAGCCTGCACGCACAGCTCCACCACCGCGGGGCCTTGCCATAGTACCGCTTGAGCTCGTTGGCCAACGCCGGCGACCCGGGGTCCGCGACGTGCCACACGTAGTTGGGCGGGACCAGGTCGTCCACCGTGGCCTCCTGCCACGCGTGCTGTCCGTCCCGCTGCTGGTGCTTGGTGGCCCTGCACATCCGCACCTTGTGCCCCTTGGGGCCGACCTGCACGTCCGGGCAGTAGCCGCAGGTGTGCACGCTGTACTTCCTCATCAGCCTCGCCGCGCCGGACCTCATGTCCAGCCACGATTGCAGCGTCCTGGACGCTAGCTCAGGCACGGTGATCTCCGCATCGTCCCGCTCTCCGTTGACAACAGCAGCAGCGGAAGAAGAAGAACCGATCGCGACTGCCGCCACTGGAGGCAGCAATGGCGTGCACGCTGGCGGTTCAGGTGACGTCGCAGCTGCTTCGTCGTCCGGCTCGAAGTCCACGATCCTACCTTCAATGGAGTAGACTGGCCGGGTGCGCCGCTTGGTCGGGTAGCGCTGGACGTCGACGCCGGCCTGGATGCAGAGCTCCATGACCGCTGGCAGCCTCGGCACGTCGTACTTCTCCTTGTGCACGACCCTGGGCTTCCCGACGCGGTCGAACAGGTGGTAGCAGTAGGGGAAGCCGACGACGTCCCGCACCGTCCCCGGGCGCCACACGTGCAGGGAGTTCCTCGCGCCGCTGTTACGGCCCTCGCACGTCCTGATCTCGTGCCCGACGCCGCCGATGTGCACCTCCGAGCAGAACCTGTCGAGAAGAAGATTTCATGACGCCATAATTCCATCACTGCTGACTGATGCCATGAGCAGTGGCGCTTCCGAGCTCTAGAGTGTCCCTCACCTGCATCGCTTCACCGGGATGGCACCCTCGCCCTCGACGAGCCTGGTGAGGCCGTCGAGGAGCACCTCCCTCGCGGCGTGCACGCGTCGGGCGACGTCGACGAGGTGCGGCACGACAAGGCCGTTGTCAGGCGGGTGCTCGAGCACGCGGCACGGGTTCTCCCGGCGAGCCTGCCTCTCCTCCTTGGCCCGCCGGATGAGCACCTTCATCGGCGTCACGTACGGCTTCCGCTCCCACTTCCTACCCGGCCGAGGCACGTCGGCGTACGGGGCCGCCGCCGCCTCGTCCTCCTCCTCCGAAGCCCCTTTACACCTGCCGCCGCCCTGCAGCCATCTCGCCCGCGCGGTTAGCTGCCGCGGCAAGAGAACTCGCAACGACGCGCGCGGTGCTCTGCATCGGACGCCGAGGGTCCCCTGCATCTCTCAGACGTGCGCGGCGAGGCTAGTGTTGAAGCGGCATTCTGTCGAGCACCTGACGGGCGCGAACGAACGGCGGCCGCGCCAGACGGTGAGACGGAGATGGCCAGTCACGCGCCGCTATGCCGCCCCTCGCCCACTCACCGCTCGGGGCCTCGGCCCTCGGGTGCCCGACTCGCCTTCAACCTCCGGTCACCGTTCGGAGCCTTGGGGCGGTCGCCGGCCAAGGGACTGCCGTAGCGGCCGGCGGGGAGAGGCCGCTGAATGGAATGGCGATCTCGAATCTTTGTCGGTTCTAGACTTCTAGCCGTGTATTTTTGGTGTGGAACTGGAAGGATGTGCGAATGATAGGTTGGTGACAACCATCAACTATGGAAGATGCTCAAATCAGTGAGTATTCCATTGATCGAGTTTTATCACATTCGCGTGAAGAATGCTTTCCCAGAGAATTGCAAAAAAAATATTACAGAAAAAAAAATCAATCAAAAATCGTGGTCGGCAGGATTCGAACCTGCGCGGGCAAAGCCCACATGATTTCTAGTCATGCCCGATAACCACTCCGGCACGACCACTTTGCGTGTTTTATTCTCCCCAACACCTTACTTGTCTGAAATTACAAACAACAAAGCCATCTTCCCCTTTGCATCGTCCTCTCCACTCCTCCTCTGACTCCGCAAAAAGACTAGTCTCCTGCCGGCGGCACAGCAACCTGCCGCTTCCTTTCCTCCGGCGATGGCGAGGCATCCCAAAGGTAACCTGCGGATCTCACGCATCTACGCCGCTGGCATCATCTAATCATCACCGATCGATCTTATGTCCACCTGATGTGAATCACCCTCATCTCATCCCCTACTGCTGCTCCCAGATGCCGCTCCGGAAGTGGAGGAGGAGATGCCCGCAGCGGCGTCCGAAGAACAGACAGCAGCCGCAACGGTGAAGGTGCTCTTCTTCGCCCGCGCGCGCGGACCTGACGGGCGTGGCGGACTCGGCGGTGGAGGTGCCGCCGGGGAGCACCGCGGGGAGTGCCTCGCCCGGGTCCTGGCCCGGTTCCCCAAGCTGGAGGAGATCCGGGGCTCCGTCGTGCTCGCGCTCAACGAGGAGTACGCGGCCGAGTCCACCGCCGTCGCGGACGGCGACGAGCTCGCTGTTATTCCGCCCATCAGTGGCGGCTGACGTTAATCGCGAGCCGACTTGTGAGGAGGTGAAAAAGATATACTGTATTATTACACATAAATCATTGAGAAGAAAACGAGAGAAAAGGTTCATCTTCTTTGTTAGTGCTTCAAATGATTGAAGCTATATGCTCGGTAAAATAATCTCTTGTTCTTGATTACAATTTTGTCCACATTGATCAGTAATATTTGTTGTGAAAGAATTGATGAAATGAATGCCACTAAGCTTTGTATGATGATACATGTTTTGCTCGCTCACCACTCATCACTGATAAACAGCAATGGTAGCATGTAAATACTGAAATTTATCGTTTCACAATGGTACGCAATGAAAAAACAGCAGTGGTACGCGATGGAGCTACAATCCAAACAAATTCTTCAAGAAAATTACTATCATCTTTGCAGGAAAGTAAATAAAATTATGAATGAACCAGTAAAGATAAAGTAGAGGCTCGATGTTTGCCAGACGCAAAATATGCTCTCCTTGGTGTGATGGTGTTCATGTCACTGATGCTGCCCTCTTTATGTAACTTTACTAGTATAGCTCTTGATTACTCAGCTATATCTGTTACTCCTAAAATAAGTAAGTTCTGTATTTTTTCTGGAGCCGGCATTGTTAAAGCCAAGAATGACAATGCGATCATATTGGGTTGGGAAAAACTCTGTTCTTCACTTATTGGAATGCTAACATCGACTAGGGGCTGCTCAGTTCTGCTCCCTGAGTACACCATAAATTTTCAGTTCAGAACTCTATTATGGTACCAACCCTGGCTTTCTTAGCCCTATGATGAAACTTTGCGCACCCAGAGGTTCCGTGTAAAGTAAAGTTTCTAGTAACAGAAACAGACAACAGAGGACCAACACAGCTCTTCTGATCAGACAACACTGCAGGCATTGGACCGTGAACCAGCTGAGATCAAACAACACTGCAGATCAGCTTTCAAGCTGCAGCACCCATTCCTGCTAGAACTAGATGTAGAGGCTAGAACTGTTTTGCATTGAGGTTGAAGGTCGGGCGCACGGGAAGCCAACATAATCATCATCGTGTACACTGTACTTGAGCAGGGCGATAATGGCAAAAGAGAGGGCGATAATGGCAAAAGAGAGCACATGAAACCTGAGCACACTAACATCCAAATTAACAAGAAAAGAACATGTCTGTACGAACGATATATTTAGTACTCCACCACTGACCATGGAGTAGTAAGAGCTAAAAAATGATAACCAGGAGCACAGAATTGGTTCCTAAGAAAAGAAAGAAAAACTATAGGAAAACCAAAAACAAGAAGAGAAAAAAAGACCAGTGACATCAACATCGGCATCCTCCTTGATGCGTCATCTAAAACAAAAGGTATAGGCAAAGCCAATTCAGATGCTCGTACTGATGTTCATCGTCTAGAATTGTTGCTTGTGGGAACCTTCTTATGGAGCTTTAAGCAGCAGCTTCACTCATCTGTCCTGAACCATTGACCATGGAAGCGTAGCACCAGATGATGTTCTTAGCATAGGTACACGTCTCGCTACCAGGAAGGCTTCGTTGAGACGTGCCGCACGATCAGCAAACTGGGAGGCCCTCTGTATTTTCACACCAACAAGGAAAACATGATTAGACACTTCCTGGCAAGACAAGTATGGTCATGACCTGTAGCTTCTGATGAAAATATAATGATGTCAACAAAATAAAACGCCATCAAGTATGACCACTGGCTCATTGTTTCAACACGCTGCTTAGGCACAAGTCATTTTACTACCTTGTCATCTTAAATGCAGAAAGTGAGTGCCTAACCACTAGTCAATTTACTAGCATGTTTTCTATGCTTCACAATAATTGTTCCCTGGTGTTCTTTCCTGTCTGAAAATGGTGTTATATCAATTTGAAAATGACCAGCGAGGTGAAATTGATATCCCCTACTTCTCCATGATAATAGGACCATGCATTTTGGGGTTTCTGAGTGTGAACACTATGAACAGTAGGGCAGGTATTATTGTTAACTTTCATATGGACACCAATCAACATGCCTCAACTTAGCTATAGAGAGCCATGACTTCCATTCTGAAGAAGGGGGACAGAGAAAGCTATGGTATGATAGTACCCAAATTGAAGTATAACGACATATTATTATTTAATCTTTGGTCTGATTTAATCTTTGATCCTGGCAGCCAGGACTTACAGGGGAATCAGAATCAGAATTGTTCAGAAAGGGCTTTGCTAAGATGTCTCCCATACAGCCATAGTCCAAAAGAGAAAAGAATAATACACAAAGCCCCGGAGACATGGATCATAGCAGACAGTTGTACAATAACGACCACAATAGAGTGCTGAATTTTCGGAAATTATCTAAACCCTACTGTCAATATAATGGTCAAAAGAAACTCCCTGGACATATACTGCATTGTTTCACCATTCGAATGATGTACAAAGAATACTCTTCTCAAAAGAATGGAAGTCTTAAACTCTACCATTCATTTGCTCATTATGTTATCCTGCCAATAATTATGTACTATTGGTGCTTAAACTCTTATCACTGGAAGCAAGTTCATCCATAAGACCATGCAAATCAAAATTCATGAAAAAATTGCAGAGAATACAGGTTGTTATCACCTTTACAACATAAACGTAAACTATGAGTCATACTTATCTTGTTTTCCATGGTATTTGTATGTGAATATTATATTCACTAGCTGTGAATTTTCAAGTTAATGACTGGGTCTTAATCATAATTCATCGATCAATTCTCATAACAAATTATATCCACCAAATAAACTAGTATTCATATCAGCTATATATGCTACTTATGCATTGTCCTGGACTAAAATACAATCATAATCAGGTCCATATAATTCTAATATAGGGACAAAATGTATTCAACAGTAGCAAAGAGCTTACCTTATCATCAAACGCAATCTTAATCTGGGGCAAGCCCCTTGCCTTGCGCTTCATCCTGTACATCCTCCTCCCCAAAAACAACCAGGCCTAGGAAAGCCGCGGCTATGGAGAAGGACCACACCGGCTTCACCTTCCAAGCACAGTAGTGCAGTAGCCTGAGCGGCAGCCTCCACCAGACAACAAATCGCTTCTCTCCCTCCTCAGTACCTGGCGTGTGAGCCAGAGGCAAAGCACCATCCTTGGCCTCTCCGTCTGGTTGATCACAACCAGTGGCAGCATTAGCGTTGCTCCCTTGCTCCTGCTCTTCTTGTTCACCATGAATCCCATCACTTGACACAGCATCCTCAAGGCACGAGCTATCCACACCCGCACCAATTCCTCCATCGTCAAATTGCACAAGAGAACTCTCCAACACCTCGCTTTGGAGCGAGGCAGCTGTAGCTGTAGGTGTAGCAGTATCCAGAGTTTCTCCCACCACGCCATGATGCACCGGCTGCAGCACCGGGCACAATTCCCCGCAGCTAATCACGGAATTACTATCCTGCTCAATCTCGGCGTCTACCACCTCCTCCGCTTGATTTCCATCCGCGCCACGCGCCAGGGTGGCTTGAAGAATCGAGCCTTCTTCGCGGGCGTTATCGACGCCGCCGCCTATCGGCGGCTGCTGGCTCCTAACACGAGCTGCGGGATTGAAACTTGATTCCGGAATCGGATCGAATCCATCCACCAATTCTAAGGCGGCCCCGAGGCTCGACCACGTGCCCTCGCCGTCGTCGCCGGGGCAGGCGGCTACGGAGTCGGGGGTGAGGGCGAAGTGGTCGAGGAGAACGTCGCCACCCACGCCCCCGCCGGAGACGATTAATACCTCATCGTCGTCGCGCAACCCCGCAGGCGGAGGTGGCAGAGAGCACCTCCCAGTCGCTGCTGATCTCCGAGGCGGCGTCCTCCATGGCCGTGGTGGTCTGCCCGTCTCTTCCGGGGGAGGAAAGGGAAGTGTGGGGAAGGGGCAAGGGAGGGGGGAACAGCGGTGTGGGGGGATTGCCGAGCAGGGAGAGGAGGCAGGCAGGTGGGACCCAATGATGGCGGGACCCAGCGGCATAGACTAGAAGGGTGTGGGTGAGAAAAAAGCTGAGTGGGGGAGGGCCAGGTGAGACCAGGCCTGGGTGAGACACGTAGCAGACCCGCGTGTCGCGGGTAACGAGAAAAAAGAGCGCGCGACTACGCTCACGCAGCAGAGCCCATTGGCCTGACTGTGGAGTGGGGCCATCCAAATGTAAATCAGCAGTGGGGCCCAGTTGTCATAGAGCGTATAGCAACGCTCTCTCGGACCCTCCTAGTGGCTGTGGGGCGGTCTTCGCCAGGGCAAAAGAATATCTCGTCAACGGTAAACGGTAGGCTACCACCGCAGCGCCGACGTGGTATATCTTGCTGACACGTGGCGCTCTCCAGATGCTGACACAGCAAGCCACGGCGACAAGGGAGAGTGCAAATGTGCAATATACTCCTAATTTAAAATAACCATTTAATTTCCTAATTTAAAATCTGATTCTATTCCCCTATGATTAAGGGTGGGCTCTCGATTTCTCTTATCTCCACGAAAAATACGGCAAGTGTTGAACCAAGTACTTCTATTCAATAAACATTATCCAAAATGTTCCCGAATCCTTATATTTGGTAAATTTTAATAAAGGCTATAATGCGCTACTAATCTACTATAGTTAGAAAAACCAGCTAATACTCCTTCAAGGCGGTTTTCTTAGGTGTATCATCAAAATCTCGGATCACCAAATACGAATCACGTGGGGCTCAATACATGCAGTTAAAGAAAACATATGGTCATTAAATGCATGCATGCAAAAGCTTAATATAGCAATACGTACAAATAGCACCACCACTTTCGGTCTCTTGGAGTCCCTATGCAAATGCGAATTCTCACCCAACGTCATGCAAACCCATTTAAACTATGCTGGAGCCTAATATAGCTACCAAACTCCAAAACGTGAGAAGCTAACAAAACCGTCCGGAGGGAGTAGCTTTTACGTAGGTGATTGGGCTATAAATTAGACTATAAAAGTTAGACTATAAACAAAGCTATTAAATGGCTCTTAGCGGTTAACAAAACATATTATGTGCTTGTGTTCTGACCACTGTTTACGAACTACTAGACACAAGGTTCATTTGGATACAAAGACTAATTACTCGTTGGTACTAAAATCACACATTTACAGTAGGGGGTCAGACCCCTCCTGTTTTCCTTCAAACAAAACATGTGCCTCAAAGTGTGAAGACAATAAACTACATATATAGAAAGGCAAAGGTGTTCGGCCAGGGTTGAGAATGATTACTGATCATTGGATTTATACTAGATGGATGGTATTGGTCGCCTGGAAAGAATGTAAAAATCAGGGGCATGTAATTTAGCAACTCCTAAATTAGCTGTAGTTAGCTAACATCACCACTTTAATACTAAGTCCATCTATAGGCACTAGAGCTAGTAATTTTTAACTGTCTATCAATTCGGTTTTTGTTCGCTTTAACCACTTTAATAGTCTATGTTCGCTCTACCGCTTTGCTTATCTGCTTTTGGCTCTAAGGGTATCACTCAGTCTTTTTTCTATGTTTTCAAACTATTATTAGGATTTAGCTTCTCAATAGGACTCTAGCTACAAAGAATTGCTTCAAATGTTTCGAAAATGAAAATTGCTTCCAGTGGTCCCGTGTAAACAGAGTTTAGAAGGACTGACTTTATGGTTTCCGTATCTGGCACTGCTCAATCGTTTGTGCAAACAAGGGTACTTCCGTTCCTTTCATATCCTGTCTTGCCAAAGAAAGCGCAATTGAACAGGCCAGCCTCACAATGCATGCCGGCAAAAGAAAGCTATTCTGGGTATGTCCCTTTCGCATATAACAGCAACAAACGGGACAGCCAGAAATGTCACGGCCTCAAGGGTCGTAACGACAGCACTGCAAGAATCCATCGCAGCCTTTCCATATTCACCGTGAAAAAGACGAATTCGTTGCATTATATTCTCTTGTGGCTGTTGTTGGATTACAGCACTGACGACAACGCTTCCAACATCGAGGGGATCTGCTCTAGATTCACGTACAACAGCAAACAGCCAGCCACTGCGCATCTCTCTATGCGACGACCTACAGTTACAAGACAAGGCATGTCTACTTGCTGTATGAACTGAAGCTGCTCTTGATTGCCGGTAAATGGCCGGCACAAGGGCACTGTCTCAATTTCGTGTTGCAAAGCTAACGAGAAGTTCCAGGTGATCCAAACAAAAAGGTACGCTTCTCCAGCACGAGGCCGTCCAACTGCACCAACGGCTTCCGGCTGCAATCATCGCCCATCGTAGCCTCTCTCTTGCCTGCAAAGTTGGCAATCATCGCCATCGTGGCCTTTCTTGCCTGCAAAAGATTGGCCGGTCAGAACCATTGTTAGGAACAGGTGCTAAGTGCTGACAAACACAAGCTAGCATAGGCGTCCACGAAGATTCTGAGGTTAAAGACATTTGGATCACGGTTTGAAGCTAATACTAAATGTCTGGATGGTTGCAAATGGATGTGCTGAGCAATCACTGGGACCTTACCGTGGCTTGTTCTTAGTCAGTGATGGGCCACCCTTCATATTGCTCCTCGTGCTTGATTCCGCCAGGTTTCCTGTGTTCAACGGATCACCTGTAAACACATGATGCATCCCCCAACCAATTTTAGTGTGAGGAAAAAGAAACTTTAGTAGCACTAAAGATGGATCAAGCATAAGCATAAAAAAAAAAGCATTAGCTCATGATGGCATCAAGTAAAGAAGAAGGCTCATGCACCAACCCCAGCTTAGTATTCAAGATCATTGACAGAAGGAAATGCCCAATAAGGAAATATCCAACCTTTCTGTTTTCTTCATTGCAGTTTGCAGAGCACTTTGCCGACATATTTCTTCCTCCAACGAGATTACTTGATGTTCTTGACTTCTGCACAACTTCAGTCTACAACAAAGTTCAATTAATCAGGTAAAGAAACAAAACAAAACACTATGAACTGGCAGCATCCCTCCACAACCAAAAATAGACCCCATCTCAAGAAGAGATTTAATCCCATCAATGCTTGCAAAAAGATACTGTGGACCACCACGTAGGTTCTCAAAGGTATTACCTTGGACACAGGATTCATCACATTTGAAATCTTAGGTGCCTTTGCAGCACGAGGGAGATTCTCGGAGCTGCTTCTGCAAAGGACCACGGTAGCTTAAGATTCAGATTAAGTGAATATCTATTAACAAACCACTCAGCAAATTGGAAACAGTTATACCTTGCATTTGGAGGTGCAGATCTGCACATATTCTCTCTTTGGGTATTTTTCGTCCAATGACACCAGTGTGTACTTCCTGATCATCAGCTCTATTAGTAACAAATTTTGTGTAATATTTCCAGTCAATGTGAAACAGAGAGAGAATTAAAGACCTTTTATTTTGTGACACATTGTTTACGCTAGTAGGTCCTGTTGCTCTTTTCAACATAACCTGCAAAATTATATTGACCTTGTTACAAATGTTGAATCAACAAGTTTAGGGTCAGTAAACTTATCAGGATATCCCTTCTGTCACTTCACAGGACTAGTATAAAAAAACAATAATATGGTACATTTATGGCATCAAGCAATTGAAGTTCTATTTTGCCATGGGAAAAATGCACTCGTGCACGCATAACATATTGGACAAAAAAATTCAACCATTTTAAGTTAATAGAGTTTTGTTGATGGGGCAAAATTACCTGAGCAATCCTGGAAGTTTTTGCACTAACTTGAGATGAATTGTGCACCCCCAAGATCTTGGCAGCTGACTTCCCAATTGCAGTACTGTTGCTATGGGGTATGGCATCTGAACGCTGCACACCTTTAAGATATTTATGAGAAGCTTGAGCAGATAATTTAGTAGGTCCTAAGGCTCTACTAGTGTTCTGACACCCGCTGGATCTAGAAGATATTGCTAGTCTATCTTGATATGCAGCTCTAGATGAAGTCATAGCTCTCTCAGGAGGTTGGTAAGAAGCTGGTCTAGTATAGGCTGCAGTTCTAGATGAAGTCATAGCTCTCTCAAGTGGTCGGTAGAAAGCTGATCTAGTAGAGACTGCATTTCTATCAGCATCCATTCTATCAGATAAAGCACGCAATTTCATCTCAACTCTCTTGTGGAATGGATCCTTTAAGTCTCGAGAGGATCTGTTTTCCGAATTCCTTCTTAAATGTACCCTTGGAATGTTGATAACAGAAGTTGGTAGGTCCTGAGATAATGTAATAGACAGAGATGTATCAAATAAACAAAGTCCAAAACTTAAGTTTCCATAATATCTTATATCAATCAACACAGAGGAGTATAAGCGTGAAAAGCTTCTTTAATATTAGGAAAGTTGCCAAGTTTGTTCACATTTATATATAGAACAAAGATTTATTTTAGTAACTACACCATCCCTAATACATTAAGGATGGAACTTCAGAACTTGCTCAAAGCAATGATCATCTCTGCACAAATCATGTATTTGAAGTAAATAAATACTTACATGTACTTTATCACTTTTATGATCCCTGCTAAAAGGTTGTAGTTTATCCATGTAGCTATGCACTAAATCAATATCCAAATCTTGTAGGTAGGTAACGATCAGCACCATTAATGTATTTGAAGCAAATAAATGAGGACATAGGTGAATAATACTTTCGATAACATTTGTGTGAATCTACATTCTACAAAGTAAATAGTCATCCAAATCTTGAAGTATGTAGCCATGCAGTAACACCTTTATTATTGTGCGATTGTCATGAATTTTCTAAAACAGAATACCATTATCCAGAATTCTAGATTAGGCATGCCACTATAGTGGAAATCAAGACAAAATAAAAAACATTTTCATGACATTTGATATCAAGACATTACCTTTGATACCTTTCTTGACCTATTAACAGTAGGTACATTTTTGCTTGCCTCACTCTTCTCATGATCAGCACGTCTTGGTGCAAGAACTTTTCTTTCAATAGCTTCACAACTGAATCCATGCTTTTGACCAGAGCTAGACCTGTCCTCCTCCTCTTGAATGTTTGGCAAGCCTGCTGTCTGAGAAAATAAAGGATTAAATGTCAAGTACCCGAGGTCATGGGCATCTTGGCATTTGCTCTCATTTGATGAGCCAACTTCGGTGGAAGGCTCAAAACTAGTAGAACTTGGAGCACGGGCTACTGGATCTTCAGACATAGCTGTTGCATCTGCTTGGCTGCTATTGCCAAGAGTACTGTCGTCCTTCTCCTCCATTGTGGCAAGAGTACTGTCGTCCTTCTCCTCCATTGTGGCTCCAGTCTGATGTAGTCCCCCCTGAGCCTTGAGATGCCTTGCCCTCTTGGAGTAATATTCTTCAAAGAACGCCTTCTTTTGTGCAACAAGCCAGGGGCTGTGAGCTTGCTTAGTTCCTCTTTGCGTCTGTTATGTTCAAACACTGATCTTTTTTCCCATGACAATGATTCAGCAGCAAATCTACCAAATGAAACTGAACCATGATCTAGCACCATTTGTTGAACTGAAGAATCCTGAAAACCATGCGAAAACAAAAATAAATGAGAATTCAGGATATTTGATTAACCAAGAGAGCTGAATGATAAAGAATAATACACGGGTCTGTTATCTAGACTTATAAGAAAACATAAGGGAAGTACAAAGCCTGGATCTAAGTAGCATCAATCTGTCATATCAAAATATCTCCTAATCACATTTCAAATTTGGGAACTACCTACACAGCACAGGTCCAAGATTTCAGTTGACAGTTGTAAGAAATTACAGAAGAATGAGTGATTAGGAAAGCAGAACGCAACCTGTGCATTGTGGTCGTTGTAAGGCAAATCTGAGTATGACCAGCCGTTGAATCGGAGCCCAACATCAGCAGCCATTGTTGCTTCCTGCTGCTGTTACCACCTATCTAGCCAGCCACAGCTGAGCAGGAACGCACAGATATCTGCAGCACCAATTTTATACCATCACATAAGCACCGCATTGGGGACACCAAGGTATCAGGATGAGCAAACAAAAAACCGCCAGATTGAATAGAAGACAAGATGTGTGAAACCCAAATCCACAAGATTTGCTTCTCGGCCTGAATCCCTCAAATCCCAAAACAATTCCACGGCAAATTGAGACAAAATCACTCGCGTGTCGCCTGCTGGGCCGCTGACGCTAGTATGAGACGGCAAATCAACATGCAGCAAATTCATGTGGCAACGGAACCCAAACCAAAGGAAGACACGGTTGGCAAGAACCGGGGCGCACACAGCCATCCTCCCTGACCTCCTACCTCGAAGAACATCCAAGCCACAAAAGCTCCGCGCATGAACGCACGCGGTAGTAGTAGTAGTACACTAGTACCCCCACAGGAAGCGGGGGAATCCGGGAACCCACACCACGGCACGGCGGCGCTTAACAACCGAAGGCCGCGCGAGTCCCAGTCCCAACCGCAGCACTAGCGGCCGGGAACCCACCGGGGCAATCGATCCAAGGGATGCGGCGGGCCAGATCGGAAGAGCCGAGGTTGAGTGCTCACCTACGGGCACGCCGAGGAAGGGTGCGGAGCGGAGACGGATCGTAGGTGAGGAGGCTCGCCTTCGCCCTGGCCCTCGCCCTGGCCCTGGAATTAATCGGCGATCTTAAGTGCGGTGGCGTTGGCGAGGAGGAGGCGGCGGGGCCGTGGGCGTGGGCGGGGGCTGCTCTAACGGCTCGCAGCCTCGACGGGGACGGGAAGGGAAGGGTAGGACGGGAGGTGACGCACGCTAGTTAAATGCTGTCGCGGATTTTTTCAAAATTTAACCCTTTTTCAAAACTATTTTCAAATCTATCCCTATTTTGAAACTATTTACACAGGGTATCCCTTTTTTGTCGCCAAAAAATAATAAAGCGATTAATTACACACGCCGCGCCCTACGCGATGCGGCGCGACATGTCATGCCACCACGCCGGCGCCGCTGGATTGGCCGCTTGGCGTGGTCGCCGGCGAGTTCCACCATGTCGCGCCTACGCATCTTGGCCTTGGCGAAAAAATCGCGCTGATTCGTCGGCGCGACGGGCCCGTTAGGGTTCTATTTGGGCCTCGTCAGAACGTGGGCGTGGGCACCTTGTCGGCGGCCGATATGTTTGGCGCGACGAGATGGTATAAATCTTTGCCGGCCGATCTACTTTTTGTCCCCCTCTCTTCCCCACTCACTTTTCGAGGAAGCACGAAGGGGACCAGGCAGGTGAGTCTCTTGGAGCCTTCTTTGCACTTTTTTCTCCTCCTAATGCTTCCAAATGTCTAGTTTGTTTGCTAGTTGACTTTGCTTTTGTTAAATAGCTTCCTAATTGTGTCATCTAGCTTCCTCATTTCCTTTTCATTTGGTGGAATTGTGGAATTGAAACCTAACCCTAAATGACATCATTTGAATAACATTTCCCATGGTGGATTTCTTTGTTTATTGAATATTTGATCATGTATTATGGGTTGCTAAGGGTTCATTTAGGATTGCTTGTTTTGAAAATTATGTTTCATGTCTTATGGTTTGACTAGGATGTTTAACCATGTATGGAGATTAGTGTGTTTGATTGTTTCATAAGGTTTACTTGGGATTTTTACCATGTATCATGTTTAGGGTTTATGAATATTTCGTATTTTTTTTCAATATTTTTAGTTGTGACTATGTATAAAATAGATGGATGTAGTATTATGTTTATGGCTAAGTAACAATGAGATGGTTAAAATTTTTAATATCAATCTTGTTGTCTAATAATCTATGGTGTAACACTTCACAATTTGTATTAGTCGGAAGGTCGGTAACGCCTCCATGGTGTGTTATTTGTGTTGCGATTATATGTAATAGTTTTCATTATGGTGGTTTTGCTAGGTGTCATGGACTTGTCCTTTGTTTGTGCACCATCCAGGAGGACCATGATGGGGATAGTCCATTCCGCCACACTGTCGGCCGACGCCGCTTTGTCACTTGTGGGTGGCCGGCCAAAGTGAAGCGATCCGGGCATCAAAGTCCGCCCGGTCGTGCTTTTTACATTTGCCCGCTACGGCGTGGTCCTCCGGGATGGATGGGCGGAAGGATGCAATTTTTATCGGTGGATCGCCGGTCAAGAACGGGTGGATCATTCCATCTTGTTGTTTCCATATGACCCTTGGAAGACCGTTAAGTTTGAAGAGTTCGAGCGGTGGGTGCCTCTCCGCCCGAACCCACCCGAGATGACCAGAAGAGGAGAAGGTTGTGGCCGCCGCGACCGCCGTCTTGAGAATCCTCCTACATGCCATTGTGGGGAGAAGGCGTTCCTCCAACTTCCGAGCCGACCCAGATTTGTTCACTCCTTTCTATCGTTGTGGTCCCGCGTACCACATTGCATCAATAAACGGCCCAATCACTTATAATTTCACATTGAAAAATAGAAAAAATAACAAACCCTAAACCCTAATGCATGCATCAATGAACTACTCTCATGCAACTCGTTCTCTTAACCAAATCCACGGACAAATCGAATCCTAAACCGATTCTACGAACCACATTGCACCATTTAACGCTCCAATCACTAACAATTTCATTTTAATCAAAAAAAAAACCATGAACAACTAACAAATCAAGAAATGGGGGTAGAAGAGAAGGGATTAGCACCTTGTTGGAGAAGAAGGGGGGGAGGCCGTGCCACCACCGCCGGCCGGCCACGGGCCTGACGGCCGGCCACCAAAGGCCGGGGCCGGGCCGCTGCCTCCACCCGCCGGCGCTGGTCGGGGGGGGGGAGGCCGGCGGCCTGGTCCGGGCGGGAGGCCCAAGGGGCGTCGCTACGGGGCGGGGACGGCCGGTGGCGCGCTGAGGGCGGCGGTGGTGGCGGACGGCGCCGCAAGGGCGACGGGAGGAAGAAGAAGAAAGAAAGAGAAGAAGTGAGGAGGAAAGAGAGAAGTCGGGCCCCGACACCCTAACTTCTCCCGTCGCGCCTCATGCGTCGAGCGACGTGTTGGGCCCCCCACGCGCTTCCACGAGGGCAAACAGAACCCTGACCAGGCGTCGCGCCGACGCATCGGCGCGCGGTCGTGTATCACGCCGCATGCGTAGGGCGTGAGCAAGGTGGGACTCCACCGACGGCCACGCCCGCCGCGGTCAATCCGGCGGGTGGTACCATAGAGCACACGTCGCGCCGCATGCTTAGGCGCGGACGGTGTGCAAATGTCGCGCCTACTAGTTTGGCGCGACAAAGGGATACCTGGTGTAAATAGTTTCAAAATAGGGATAGATTTGAAAATAGTTTTGAAAAAGGGTTAAATTTTGAAAAAACGCTGTCGCCTACGGTGGGGACTTGGGACTCCTCCAACGTTCGAATTAAAGGCGGCGCGGCTCGCCAAGTCGCCGGCGTACCGTTTCGACGCACTCGTGGGCCTCCTGGGCTTCGGGTTCCGGAATTGAAAATTGCCTGGGCTCTTTGCCCTCGCCGAGGACGGGCCTCGGGCTGTGTGCGCGTGGGCAGGGCCTCGTGGGTGCTAGTAGGGCTCTAGGCCTCCTCGGCCTGGGGATAGAGCATGTGGCGTGTGTTTTGTTTCTTTGCGTTCTTCTTGTCGCATTGCATCGACTCGTTTCAAAGCGTAAGATCGGGGAAGGTTAATATTCATATTCACTTGAATAAGACACTCTTCCTTTACGCCCCAAAAATAACTTTGTCTTCTCTAACATTCACTTGAATAAGACAAGTGGTGGTGTAAAACAAAGTCAAGCGATTTCTAATTTGAGATGGGGAAGGTTAACTTATGAAACTGGTTGAAATTGCTCCAACAGTTTCAATAACACTTTTGTTCAATGTGAAACTTGCCGATTGTTCTACATCGCCATGCTAGCTGTGAGGAAGATAAATCGGCTATCTTGGTAGTTCAATTGAGGCTTTAGTCAGATTTAAGTCATTCACATTTTGTTAATAATAAAGCATGCCACAAGAAAAGAAGTGTTATTTTTGCACAAAATTTTTAATAAGACGAGTTGTCAAACTTGGGGTTGAAAAAAGTCAAGCGAGTTATAATTTGAAATAGAGGGAGTAATTTACCCACAGAAGTTATGCAAAATAAATTATGAGAAAATTACCTATACTTTTTTAAGTTAGATAATTAAACTAGATTCAAGATGGATACTCGATATATGCTCTATTTTTATGCTATAACTAATATTGTTAGTCAAATTTCTTTCGACGTAAATCTACTGGACCCTAATAAATTGCAAAAATACATGTTTTTAGGCCAAATCATTTGCGAGCACGCTTAGTATATGAACTAAAACTGGTTGCACTTGCGACAAGGAGGATGCGATGGTTCTCACAATTTTTTAACCTAAAAAGTTTGTTGTGTTACCTAAAAATTTCGCAAGGTTCATTTATTATCCACAAAATGCCCCTAAAAACCCCATGTGTTTTTCCAAAGTATTGAAGGAGGGGCTTCCACTTTTTTGTGAGTTACGCTTCATGAAGAAAAATGCTGGCAGGGGAAAAGAGCCTTGGCCTCTTGGGTGCGGCAATTTGAATATCATATGTTTTAAGTTCTCAAAGAACATTCTACCACTAGGGGAGGATGCAGTACTCAATCAGGCCTCTAACTAATTGTTAGTAGCATAATTTTTCCATTTACTTTGATGTATTTCAGATTTTAATATTTTTGAATCAAGGTCATAGAGACGTTAAAAAATACCTATGTATGTTATTCCTATGAATAAGCTAAAATGGTCCTTTGTTTTCCACATTTCTCCAAATTTAAAGTATGTTTGGTTATTAAAGGGTTAAAGTAGGGCTAGTTTTTAGCCAAGCCTCTAACTAATTGTTAGTAGATTATTAAACTAGCTAGCGAATTCAAACATGCCCTTAGACAAATGAATGGTGAGTAGATGTGGAATACAGATATTCGGGCATCCTAAAAAGGGCATATTTTCAAACAAAGGCCCATCGAAGAGGCGGGCCCGGCCCATAAAAGAGCGGCGGGATGAACCCGCTCGCCTCAGTGCGAAACACGAGCTCGATCCGTGGGCATCTCCCGTCTCGAACGAGCTCTACAGGGGACGAGCTCTGCGGCAGCGCGGGCTCGAGCTCGGCTCATCGACTACCCTCCGCCTCGAGCGAGCTCTCACGAATATAAGCTCTCCCACTCCCATACGAGCTCGAGCTCGGCTCACGGAAACCTCTCCGTCTCGAGCGAGCTCTCGGGTCCGCCCGATTCTCCTCCAGATAGAGAGCTCATGCGCGGCGGCCTGTCGATGGGCGCCGCGGTTATCCCGTCGGGAGCCCGCGGCCTATAAGAAGACACGTGGGAACGAAATCCCCGTAGGCACACGCTGGTATGGGCAGCCAAGTCACGCGCCCTGCCAAGCGCAACGGATCGGCGACTACAAGACAAACAAGACTCGACGACGCCCGCCGAGCTCTCCGGCGAGCTCCCGTCCACTCATTCTTGCGACGTCAAGACTTTCGCATTTACGCCCAGCGGCGCCGCGCTGACCGCATGAGAAGCAGCGCGGCCCGATTATTGATGGGACATATTGTCGACGACATGGGCGCCGGCTGAAGCTTCTACTCCTCCACGACCAAACCCACCGAGCTTCGAGCTTCGGCGACGGGCGTCGGACATCGAAACCGGAGCCGCCCCTACAAACCTACAACGACCGGCAAGCGGACTCACGGCGTAGGGGCGCGACGGGCGCAGCGCACACCGGCAGTCCGGCCGTGCCCGCAACCTGCACCCAATTTCCCTTTCACTCCTCAATTTTGTACTCCTCCTCCCCAAGTCCTTCTCTCGGTGGTCTCTTGTATACCCCCTTGCTACTATAAAGGGACTTTGGCCAACGGGAGAAGGCGGGTTCACTTGCTTTCAAGCTACCGCCCCCCAACACACACACCCACACCCGTTCCACAGAGACTTGGGAGCTCATCTCCCTCTCTCGCCCGCTTGTACTCACCCCGATGCACGAGTTCTTGAGCTCGGATAGTGCATACACTTGGACTAGGGTGCAGCGACCTTGCCCCCGAACCAATATAAACCCCGTGTCATTGTCCCCTTGAGCTAGGCCATCGTTGCACACATTAGCGGATCGACATTTGTGACCATGGTATACAACCATGGCAGTTGGCGCCGGTAGGGGCGGCGCTAGTGTGGCGACCACCACCGATGGCTTCCTTCACCACCTCTCCCGTCCGTAGACCGATGCGCCGGGACCTTGACTTCACCGGCACCAGCTCGAGGGCTCCCTTGTCGAGGTCATCTTCCCCGGCTGGTGCGCGGGACGAGATAGCGCCATCGGCCCGATCAGCGACGCCCGCCCGACTCGTGGTGACTCCCCGCTCCGGCCGGATTCGACTTCCGGACCGCTAAAGCCCGATCAGCGGCGGGCCGCTTCTTCGCCAGCATCGCGCACTCGGCTTCCCGCATCACGGGCCCTCCGAGCCGACTTCGGGGAGCTCTTCCGCGACGTCACCTTCTCCATCGCCTTAACGCCGCCCTGCAGCTCGCCGGCCGAGCCGCTCTCGCCGCCGAGTTCCCCGCCACCTACAGAGATGTACCCTTAGGGACGGCTCTTCCGCCGACTCCCGAGCAACGGGCTCGGGATGGCCGGCCTGCAGGCCGCCCTCGCAGCTTGAGTCTCGCAGGGCCGACCCCACCTGCGCGAGTGCTACATGTGCCCAGACCGAGGCATGTGCGGTACGGCGTGCATAGCGAGGATGACTCTCCCAAAGACACCCTGGCGCATCGGGAGCAGGTGACAGTCGCTTGGGCGGCGCCCGCCCAAGCGGATTCCACGGCGCCCCTCGAGGGCTCCGAGAGGAGTGTCGCGGAATCGCGCGGGGAGCGACGCGCTCCCTCGAGAGGAAGGGCGATGCCGAGTTCGAGCTCGAGGAGGGACGCGACGCCGCCATCGTCGGAGGAGCGGGGACCGCCACCCGTCCGCCGGCCGAGAGCAACCCGTAACCTCGCGGCCGCCTCCGCGGGCTTCTACACACGACCTCCCCGAGCCGGAGGGCACGGAGGCCGGCGAGTCCACCGGCGGCTGCGATCCTCATCGAGAAGGCCACGAGCAGCGGTGGAGAGCTCGGCGTCCCACCGTCGGCCCAGGAGGGCACAGGCCTCCTCCAACCCAAGGCCGGCACGAGGAGACTCCCCTCCACGGGTTCACGCGCGGCGACGAGTCGATTCGAGAACCCCGCGACCACGGGACACCATCAGCAGCGACGGCGGGTGTGCTCGGAGGAGCGGCCGGCCGTCGGCACCGGACCGGCGCGACGACCGCCCGCATGCTCCACAACAGCAAGAAGGAGGGGTGGCGCTACGACGGCCAGGAGGACCATAGTCGGAGCCCAACGCCGGAGGTGAGGAGGCGACAAGCGCGCTCTCCCGAGCTCGCGACACCGAGCTCGGGCGCGGGGCTCGTGGACAGAGTCCGACCGGACGGGAGGCCTTTCGGTCTTCGGCTCCCGGGTCCACGGACGCGCCGTTCCCCCAACGCTCGAGCTCGACCTCCCCGCCCGTAGTACAACGGGAGACAGATCCCCGCGTGGCTCGAGGACTACCACCTGCGTGCCAGCGGGAGGAGCACGACGAGCCCCTCTTCGTCATCGCATCTCCCTCGTACCTTTGCTAACACCGCCGGGTCGTGGCTCGAGGAGCATTTACCCGCAGTCAGATCGATAGCTGGCGCGACCTCGCTTGCGGCCCGTCGGCAACTTCCGGGGGACCTACTCCCGCCCAAAGAACACGTGGGATCTCCGGTACCGCAAGCGCCGGGAAGAATGAGAGTCTCGCGCGACTACATCAAGCGCTTCTCCAAGCTTCTCGCAACGAGCTCACGGACGCCACCGACGCGGAGATCATCACCGCCTTCACCGGCACGACTTGCGAGACGCTCATCCGAGAAGCTCGACATCCGCAAGCCCAAGACGGTGAAGGAGCTCCTCGACCTCACCACGAACCACGCCGGGGGAGGAGGCCATCTCCGCGTCCTCCATGGCACCATCGGCAAGGGGGCAAGGAGAAGACCGCCGACGGGGCGCCGAGGGGTCGACGCCGCGCCCCCAAGAAGAAGAACAAGAACAAGCGCCGCCGCAACGAGGATGACTTCGTGGCGGTGGCCGACAAGAAGAACCCGGGCTCCAAGGGGCGGGCCGAACGCCCCCAAGGACTACTTCAAGAAGAAGCTCGAGCTTCCCTCGCCCCAACCACGAGGGACTGTCAAGCACAAGCTCAAGGATCGCAACCTCCTGCGGAAGTTCGTGGCCGGCATGAGGCGGGCGGCAGGCGAGGGGCGGCGAGCGGAACGGCGACGAGTTCGATGAGCGGGGCGGGCGACAAGGGCGTCTTCTTCGAGGACGGCGCGCGGTCAACGTCGTCTTTGGGGGCCACCGGCGCACGAGTCCAAGCGCCGCCGAAGCTCACACGGGCGCGAGGTTCTCTTCACCGAGCCCGCCGCCGCCGCCCTACCTCAAGTGGTCCGAGGCACCGATCACCTTCGACAAGAAGGACCACCCGTGCACATCCCTCACCGGGCGGTTCCCGCTCGTCGTTGACCCCATCGTCGGCACCAAGTGCACGGGCAAGGTCTCGATGGGACGGCGGCAACGGCCTCAACCTTCTCTACATCAACACCATGGAGGCTCTCGGCATCACGCGAGCTCGTCTCCGGCCTCGGCGGACCCCATCCATGGGGTGGTGCCGGAAGCGGCGTTCCCACTCGGGGCGGATCGACCTCCGTCACCTTGGGCGATCCGAGCAACTTCCTCCGGAGGTGCTCACCTTCGAGTGCTCCCCTTACAAGAGCGATACCACACTGTTGGGTCGGCCGTGCCACGCAAAGTTCATGGTGGTGCCCAACTACACACACCTCAAGCTCAAGATCCCAGGCCGAAGGGGCGTGATCACCGTCAACTCCACCTTTGAGCGCCTTCAAACTGCGACAAGGAGGCCGTACAGCACGCCGACGCCCTCATTGAGTCCGAAAAGCTCATCCCCGAGATGCTCGCATGGGTCCGGCGGAGGACTCCAACGAGCTTAAGAAGGCAGCGAGCACGTCTAGCAAGGTGGCGAGCTCATCTCGGCAGCTCGAAGAAGGCGGCGGGCTCCTTCGAGCCAGACGAGGACGCAAGATGGTGACGATCGACGAGAAGGGCGCACCGTTCGCGTCGGTGCCGAGGCTCACTCCCAAATAGGAAAGCGAGCTCGTCGACTTCCTCCGCCGAACCTCGGCGTGTTGGCGTGAAACCCCCGGACATGCCGGCATACCGAGGGAAGTCGCCGAGCACTCCTTAAACATCAAGCCCGGTTCTCGGGCGGTGAAGCAGCGGCTCCGGCGCTTCGACGATGGCAAGCGGCAGACAATCGCCAAGGAAATAGATAAGCTCCTAGCGGCGGGCTTTGTTAAGGAGGTGCTTCATCCCGAGTGGATAGCCAACCCCGTACTAGTTAAGAAGAAGAATGGGAAATGGAGAATGTGTGTTGATTATACGAGTCTCAACAAGGCATGCCCAAAGGATCCGTTTCCTTTGCCGCGCATCGACCAAATCGTTGACTCCACCTCCGGGTGCGAGACGCTCTGTTTTCTTGACGCTTACTCCGGCTACCTCGGATCATGATGAACGAGCTCGATCAGCTCGCAACCTCCTTCATCACCCCCTTCGGCGCGTTCTGCTACATGACCATGCCGTTCGGGCTAAAAAACGCTGGCGCTACCTTCCAGAGGTGCATGCAAAAAGTCTTCAAAGGGCTTCTCGGGAAGCGCATTGCGGCATACGTCGATGACATCGTAGTCAAGACGAAACACACGGGAGAGCTCATGCCCGACCTCGAGCAAGTCTTCAGTAAGCTCCGCGAGTTCAGAGTAAAGCTCAATCCAGAGAAGTGCGTTTTCGGGGTCCCTCGAGGGAAACTCCTTGGCTTCATAGTGTCCGAGCGCGGCATTGAAGCCAACCCCGAGAAAATCGAGGAAATCCGAAACATGGGCCCTATCAAAAACATTAAGGGCGTGCAACGGCTCACAGGATGTCTTGCCGCGCTTAGCCGGTTCATAGCCCGGCTCGGCGAGCGCAGTCTTCCGCTCTACAAGCTCCTGAAGAAGTCGGAGCGCTTCGCCTGGACCGACGAGGCACAGGCCGCGCTCGACTCTTTAAAGGAGCTCCTGGCCAATCCGCCCGTGCTCACGCCACCTAAGCTAGATGAGCCAATCTTGCTCTACATCTCAGCTACCTCGCAGGTCGTTGTTGACACCTGTTATAACATAATATTATTAGTCAACTAAACATGAAATAAGGGCTTAAAATGAATATCAACATAAGTCTAGGGGTCCAACTGACATGTTTCCACGAGTTTTGGTATTCCTTGACTTTGCAGGGACTGAACAGATAAAAGCAGATAAGAACGGTGAGAAACCTAAGAGTTTACATCCCATACGATGACAAGACTTGACCATGAGGCAACTCAACCCAAAAAGTGGACTAAAACATTCTAGAAGACACCAGGAGAAACCTGACACGGTTGTGCCACAGGACCCTGGCGGCCGCCAGGAAGATTCACGGCGACCGCCAGGTGGGTCCCACCTGTCGGCCTCATCTTCCTAGGTCGGTTTACCACCGACATTGAGGTTGTATCTACACCGTTATTGAAGGTCGGTTTGATCCAAGGGTCATCGTTCATCGCCGAGGGCTATATAAGAAGACCCCCGACGAGGGGTTAAACCCTAATTCATTATCATTCAAGTATCAATAGGCCGAGACCACGAGTCTCCCTCTAGGTCTAGATAGAACTAGAACTAGAAGAGTTAGCATGCAAGAGAGGATTAGATCTAGTCTTTTAGATCAAGAGAGATAGAGAGAGGAAGGGGACTGGAGAAGGTCTTTGGCTTTGTCGGCGCCACCTCCACAACTTGTACCTCGGTGGAAGTTAACCTACACTTGGAATTACTACGGTAATCTACTTTTTTCTAGTAAGTACTAGTTCTTATTGTTCTTATTGTTCACAACTCTTGTTTTAGTACTTTAATCTGTAGGACCCTATAGATTAGAGGAGTAGCTTAGGTTTAGGCGTGGTGCTTAGACCGAGGTTACTTGTGAATGCACCCCTACATTCCGGGTCGTGTGGTAGATCGCGGGAGTGGCAGATCTGTTGAGTCCTTTGGAGTCCACCCCGAATGATAGGCCAAGCGGGGACCATGTTCCCCGGAGGATTGCACGTTTTTCGTCCCCTTCTCTCCTTTGAGTACGTCCCCTAATACAATATCATCATAGCTTATCGGGATAAGAATTAGATATCTTAGTAATCCTCTCTACACTCTCAACCTTCTTAAGTCTTGTGCTACTCCGGGTTAAGATTAGATCGTAGTCTCCCTCACCCGTTTCCCTGTGGATTCGATATTAAACCCTCTCCCGGGTGAAGTGCTTGCGGATTATACAAATTATAAATATTTCTGTAGGCTTAGTAAATACCAACAAGCATTTCTGGCACCGTTGCCGGGGAAACGGTTGTTGAGTTGACCTCGAATCTACCTTATCCTTGTGTCATATTCTTTTATTCTTTTATCTTCTTATCTCTTCTATTCTTTTCTTTTCTTTTTCATTATGGATTCCATGCCTATCTATAAATATCATATACCCACAAGCGAAAGCTTTAGGCAACCAGAATCTTCAGAGCCTATCTTAGCAAAGTCCTATGAGCTATGCTTGGGTTATATAAGAATGGTTCAGAAACTAGCCTTCTCGGGAGAAGGCGAGGCCAACCCACACTCACACCTACAAAAGTTTGAGGAAATCATGGGTTGCCTTCGTTTAGAAGGTATATCCGATAATACCTTACGCTGGAAGTTCTTTCCGTTCTCTTTGACGGAAAAAGCTAAACAGTGGTATTACTTGAACGTGGAGAGAGTGAAAGGAGATTGGGGAACATTAATGTCCAAATTTTGTACATATTTCTTTCCCACCTCCGAGTGGCCCGTCTTCGTATAGAACTTCTAACTTTTAAATAGAATAAAGAAGAGTCTCTTACTTTGCATCATGGGGTCGTTTTAATGACCTCATCAACACTGGCCCAAACCTTGGTATTTCAGACCCAATCCATCTTCAACATTTTTATCTAGGTCTTAATAAGGAAGATGCAGGGGACCTTAGTTGTAGGGTCGAGATGGGGACTAGAGGGGGGTGAATAGTCCTTACTAAAACTAATTGCGATGGCTAATAGAATATAATGCGGAATTAAAACTATTCGCTTAGCCAAGACTTCACCCCTCTAGCTATGACTCTAAATCACCTCACAAAAGATCCTACACAAAGCAAATGAGGTGATAAGCCTAGCTTGAGCTCCTAACCGTTTTCTATTGCAAGGTCACACAAACCTATGCACTAGTACTTCAAACAAAGGTGAGCTCCTACACAATTCTAATGAGCAAAAGCACTAAGCCAACCTAAGCTCACTAGATGCACAATGGACAAGGCGACACACGCCTAACCCAAAGGCTCAAATTACTTAGCTACACAAACTAAGCAAAGCAACTAACAAGCTACACAAGCTAGTAATTGCAAGAGCTACTCCACAAGCACAAGCACAAGATATATATGAATGTAAATGCAAAGCTTGTGATTTGGAGAATGCAAACCACCGAGAAGAGTAGACAAGTTGACACCGGTGATTTTTACCGAGGTATCGGGAAGCTTGCCAACTTCCCCTACTCCTCGTTGTGTCGACCAACACCTTGGGTGGTTCCTTTGGTGTTTCACCTAGATGGTTCTTTGGTGTGACTCTCCGATCACTTGCCTCTCAAGGCACGCCCATAAAGGCACCGCAAGACACCACTCTCAAGTGAGCCTATCACAAGGCACCGCAAGACACCACACACGCAAGGGAGGTACTCACCGACACGCTCTAGTAGTGATGCTCTTCACGATCCCCGCGAGGTGAGCTCGAACCTCTCACAAGTCCTCCGCCGAACACCGCACAATCTCCGTTGCGTGCTTCACGAAGTCTCTTGCCACCAAGCCGTCTAGGAGGTGGCAACCTCCAAGAAGAAACAAGCACTCCGGCTTGCAACACGATCACCTAGTGCCACACGATGCAATCTCTCAAAGCAATCGCACTAGAATCGCTCCTCACTTTGATTTGGATGAACTCTATCAATCACAAGTGAGTGGGAGGGCTCTCAAGCACCACAACACAAGCCACCAAGGCCCAAGTGTGCTCGCCCTACCGCCATGGCCGACCAAGGCAAGTATATATAGGGCCCAAGTCAAATAGAGCCGTTGGGAGGAAATCCAGCTTCAGCGCGATCGGACGGCCGACCGGACGCACTGTGAGAGTCCGGGTCCAGCGTCCGGTCGCAGCCGTCGGTCACAACCGACACGCTTCACGCCCACCGCCAACGGTAATTTCGGCGGCGGTGCATGCTTCCGGTCATCACCGAAGCTTCCGTCGCCCGCGTCCCGCCGCGGCGGCCCGGTGAAAAACGCCGCTGCGAGCAGACGCCGCCGCATCGGCCGAGAGCGCCCGGCCGAAAAGCCGAAGGCCCGGTCGCGCTTCCGGCCGGGCGTCCGGTCACCGTTTTCCAGCGAAAACTCCACCGAATCACCGACGCCTTCTCTTCGACATGCTACCCATCAAGTATACCAAACTTGAGCACGAGGAATAGCATGTTTTCACCTCCAACTTGCATCCGGCGCAATAGAAAATATGCATCACATTTTTCGAAGGCGCGAATCCCGCCGCAAGCTCGGCGGGAGGATGAGCGGTTCCCAAACCCAACTCAATCCTCGCAATCACCGCCGCCTTTGCAAATGTGCCAACACCACCAAGTGTACATCACCATGTGCATGTGTGTTAGCATTTTCACAATCATTTCAAAGGCCCGGTTAGCTCTTACCACGCCACTCGATCCTAACACATCGCAAAGTTAGATCGCTCAAGTGGCACTAGATGACCGATATGCAAACAAGTTTGCCCCTCTTGATAGTACGGCCATCTATCCTAAACCCGGTCATAAACTTCTCTAAGCTCCTCATGACCGGCGAAATGAAATGCCCTATAGGTTATACCTTTGCCTTGCGCATTTCCATTCCGCTCCATCTCCAAGTGCCGATGCAACACATGCACCAACACGATCACCAAATGATATGATCCACTTCATATCATCACGTGACACTATTGGTCCATCGATCTTGACCTCACTTGCTCTTCACCGTTGCGTCGGTCCGTCGGGCGCCAAGTCTTGCCCAAGCTTCACCGCCTCGCGGTCCATCGCTTCTTTGCCTCGACTTGCCCTTCACACTTGCAACCGGTCCATCAAGCCAAGCCTTGTCTTGATCTTCACCACCTTGGTCACATGACTCCATGTCATGTTTCATATGCAATAAAGCTCCTTCATTGCGTCATCATGAGTGAACTAATCTCCCGTGTATTATCTCAATCACACATATTAGTTCACCTAATGTTGACACTCAATTACCAAAAACCGAAGGGACCTTTCATTAGTGCGGCTTCGGGAGGCGCATTCCTTTCTCTATCTGATAGAGAAGCAAGAGATGTCCGTAACAGATGTTGTGGATACGCCACCTCCACTAGAACTTTTCCCGAGAAAAAGGAAGAATCACCCTCCGATCAAGGAGAGGAAATTACGATAGCTCATTCGCAATAATTCTAATCCCAAGACTTAGCTATCCATCCTGAACCATCAACATCCTAAAATCCCCCAAAGGAAGAAGAAATTCCACCTTTGGAAGACCCTTATGATTTTAGCCTTAGTGATTTTGGGAGAATAATAAATTCTCATCCCTACAAGAGACCTCTAAGTGACCACAATTCAGATTCTTTTGAGAAGTCTCTTATTGCATGTGCTTATACGAGATCTCCAAGTGATTATAATTCAGATTCCTTTAAGGAGAAGTCTCTTATTGAATATGTTTATTCTTTCAAAAGACATTGGGAAGAACCCAAGGATGGCATGTCTGATCGTGCCATAGAAGGAGAGCAAAGCTATCTAGAAGACAATCTTATCTTCTCCCCTTCTATGCCTAGACAAGATGATTTATTCGAACCCATCTCTAAACCCATCCCTGTCCCCGATGAATCCACATATGCTTCCTTCTTTGAGACTCATGATGACCCTAAAAATTTACCACAACAACCTAAGCATAGGAATCATCAAGACCACCAAGAAGATCCACAACAATGGCTTGAGAGTGTTAATAACCTATGTGCCACGGCCATTGATTGGATGGACGATATTTTAGATATTATTAGCCTGAGAGACACCAACCCAAGAGATCCCTTAGACAGCCATGATGAATTAACCTTGGAGTTTGGGAAAGAAGACAATATCAGTGAGTATGAGAGCTACTTCATAGACACTTCATCTAGTCCATGTTCACATGATCACCTTCCTGAATCACCTAGTCTCTCTATCACTATCACACACGAGATCTTCAACCCCCTCATTCTCTCTCCTTCTATAGATTTTGAAAGGGTGGTTGTAGATGCATACATCTATAATAAATATTCTAGATCTCGTTGACATAAAATCTTGAGGTAGATTGATGTTGAAAGGGAAACCACTTCATCATCATGAATCATAATTCAATGGTTTCCCAAGGACGAGCTTGCTGTCCTTAAACAAGCACTTCTTGAGAAAGGACATGAGTGTTTACCTTATTGCTATAGTACCCTTGTGAAATAAGCATAGAGATATAAATGAGGAAATATTCCTTCGGGTATTTTTGTCACTAACCATTTCAGGTCTAGAGCAAGAAGAGCGAAGGATGACAATATAAGGTATGTCCAACCAATTATTTGTGCAACATGAAATCATATGTATAGAATTATTTACACGTTCTTTGCACTATCTTGGTTGCCTCTACTTTTTGAGACATGCTCGATTTGCTTAACAACTATCATGCTTTTCATCTTTGTTTGAGTAAATCTTTTTATAGTGCCTTCATGCTACCGTTTATGCCTTTAGTATGCTCGGGTTTGGAATAAGTTCATACATCTCTTAAATGAAGCATGGTGCCTAGTTTAGGAATTATGATCTTACCTCCAAAGGCCTTTTAAATTAAGCATGGTGCTTAGGTTAAAATGCCCTCCTAAGTCAAATTAGACGTGGTGTCTTGGTTGATTTTTGAGCCTATGGTATGTTATTGTGGATATTGGATATTTTGCTGGACTAACCCCTGCAGAAAAAGACAAAAAGAAACTCTGAAATAAGCTTGGGGGAAGTCCTAAGATGAACTCACACGAGAGAAGAAGCAAGATACAACAAACCTTTCACAAGGAGGACGCGCTCATTATACGGAAGAACCTTATGGAATAAAGAGGAAGAAGACAAGTTAGGAAAAGCTACACAAGAGGCCAAATCAAGAAAGCTTCAAGCAGAATGAAAGCACCACCACAAGTTGCTACAGTGCCATCACACTCCAATAATGAGGTAACATCTTGAGGTGAGTTATCAATAAATAAGCTTCCCCTTAATTATGGCGTGTTCATAAATAAAGAACCAAACATGTTAGAGTAACACCACGGCTTGATCCAACTTTATTAGCTCAACATGTTTTGTTTTTGTTGTAGTTCCTAACACCACCTTCTTGATCTCATAAGTCCTAATCATACTAGCAAAAATATATTACAACATTCATGTTCCATCTTCTCGATCTTATCACCCTTGTTATAGAAAAGGAAACACATAAACATTAATTTTATCTTGTTTGATGTGCACGAGGTTTTAGAGAAGAATGTACTTTTGGTTCTGTTGGTGTTTTCCCACCAACGGGGCCCATGCACTTGATCTCTACCTTGTCTTTGCACGAGGACACACTTTGAGCAAAATATGGAGGAGCCTTCACTCCCCCAAAATTCTACAAGTGAATGGCCTGAACCCATAAAGTATGCACCCGAAACAAGAAGTCTGCCAACCCCTACTATCAAACTTTCACTTCTAAATGTTGGACCAAAGAAAAGAACATGTGTGACACCATTACCAAGATCAGATGATACACTCAAGGAGTAACCAAGGTAAGTAGTCCCTGTTCGGAGGACTAAAAACATTGAACCCTCGCCGAAAGGTAACTCGGTAGTTATCCATATTTAATTCTTGGAATTGCATATTTAGTTGTATAATCATATTTATTTTCCTGCATCTTGCATCAGCATATTTACTTCTTTGCATAATCATTTTCCTTTAGCATATTTAATTTCTGCATTAACATTGTATTGAAAAATTCTAAAGCCCCATGTGAATAATCTTGTGGTGTGTAATAACCCATAAGGATATTCACCGTGGTGGCATAAAAAATAATTATTCATTCATCTAGTTGCATTTGCATCATAGTTCTTTGCATGCATATAAACTCATAAAACTCCAAAAAATATTTTTTTGCTAAAGTTTTATTTAGAATAATCATGATCCATCTCTAGGCACATGAAGCTAATGTGGCTAACCCCTAATGCTTAATCAAGTTCCACTAGCTTTGTTGTCTATTTGAGTTCAGCAGGATGCAAAGGGAGAGAGACATGATAGGTCGACATCATCATCGCCATCTACCTCAACTTTCTCATCATCAATAACCCTACACTTCAATTCAGCTTGGGGAGAGCACCCCGATTATCCCGATAAGTATCTCTACTATAGTATTATTATTATTAGTTAAATATTTAGTTTGCTTGGTTTGCTAGAGAGTTTGCTAGGAGTCTAGTTTTATAAAAGTCTAGTCATTTAAAGAATCTTTGCTAGAGTTTGAGAATAAATAAATAGGAGTGTACAGAGGTTTTCTTTTCCACCTACATAAAATGATCTCTAAAGCTAATTCTCATGCATGGAAATGATGAATAGTTGCTCCGTTGTAATTTCTTTTCAGTACTTAGCTTTCAAGCTTAATTTCTCTTGAGCCTTAAATGCAAAACTGCTTTGACTTGAGAGTCTGAGCTGCTATTTATCTTACTCCTAGTGATACTAGATTTCTGGAGATTTATTTTGAAAATTTAAAAAGTGCACATGATAAGTTTCTGTGTGACAGAGTGTTGAACCTCCTACCACAGACCATATATACATGCTCTCTAGATTAGAAAAACCCTTTGACATATATATAGGCTGCTTGCTTTGCATTGAGTTTGTTCAATCTTTGTCGACCCTTAGAAACTTGTCATGCTAATCATGTACACTCCACCTCATTCCACCTCATTCCACCACCATTCCACTCTATTACACTCCACTCCACTCGACTCTATTCATGTATATGCTATTTCCACCCTGGAAGTACGCATCCACCATTACACCATCATATATACCCATTATGCATCCACTATATCCACTAAAAATGTTCTACTCCTATCTTGGGATAGAGCAACCAAAAATATTCCCTACACCCTTCCACTCTTTTATATCCAGCCAATATCTTACGAAGCTCCATTACTCTTGTCTATCTCTCAAAAGTTATTGCAAAAGAGATTTAGGTTGTATTTTTTTTAAAAAAAATATATAGAATAAAAGAGAGATGAAAAATGGACAAGTGTCCTACGGGCGAGAAGAGCCTACCTCCCTAAGAAAAAGAAAGAATAAAGGAGAGTTAAAAAAATGGACAAATGTCCTCTGAAAACAATGGGTACTTAGATGCTCGCCTCTCCATAAAAGAAAAATAAAGAAAAAGAAAGAGATACAACCCAAGTTCTCATAAAGTTTCCAGAATCCAAAGAGAGATGATTCCTCAAGGAGCAAAAGTAGAATTAGGCTTTCTCCTCATGCATTCCCTACCATCACTTACCACCATATTCATTCCACTATACACATGCATCACTTGATCAGTATGACTCGTGACTTTAGATCCATTGCTTGAATTTATAATATATGCTTAGTAAGTAAATATAGTTTCTCCCACCTAGAACTCTAGATATAAGCCTTAGATATAGGGTGAGAGAGAAGACGGCATAGTGTCCTCTTTGCCTTAGCTAAAAATACCACATATTATGAGAGAAAGGCAAAACAACCTTGTTGCCTTAGTGAGGATCCACAAATACTACAAATGAGAGACATGAGAGAGTCATACCAGGAACTTTGAGTTTTATTTCAAAAACTAGTAAAAAAAAAACTCTCCAGAATGACAGTTGAACAAAGAGTTTGAGATATGGTGCTTGACTTGATTGTTCTATCTTTCAATTACTCAAGATCCCAAGAAAAGGCTATAAGCTCCATGGTTGAAGGTAATATGGGTAAGTTGAAAGTTAAACAAGTTTATTCTTATACGGAGGAGAAATTTGGTTTGAAAGCATGTGTACTTTGAAGGCGTGAAAGCGTTGCGCGACAACCGATCCATTGCTAAGTTTGGCTTTGCTAGGGACTAGCAAAGGGTAAGCTTGGGGGAGCTTGTTGACACCTGTTATAGCATAATATTATTAGTCAACTAAACATGAAATAAGGGCTTAAAATGAATATCAACATAAGTCTATGGGTCCAACTGACATGTTTCCACGAGTTTTGGTATTCCTTGACTTTATAGGGACTGAACAGATAAAAGCAGATAAGAACGGTGAGAAACCTAAGAGTTTACATCCCATACGATGACAAGACTTGACCGTGAGGCAACTCAACCCAAAAAGTGGACTAAAACATTCTAGAAGACACCGGAGAGAAGCGACACGGTTGTGCCACGGGACCACGATGGCCGCCGGGGAAGATTCACGGCGGCCGCCCGGTGGGTCCCACCTGCCGGCCTCATCTTCCTAGGTCGGTTTACCACCGACATTGAGGTTGTATCTACACCGTTATTGAAGGTCAGTTTGATCCAAGGGTCATCGTTCATCGTCGAGGGCTATATACGAAGACCCCCTGACCCCAGGGTTAAACCCTAATTCATTATCATTCAGTATCAATAGGCTGAGACCCTGAGTCTCCCTCTAGGTCTAGATAGAACTAGAACTAGAAGAGTTAGCATGCAAGAGAGGATTAGATCTAGTCTTTAGATCAAGAGAGATAGAGAGAGGGAAGGGATTTGGAGAAGGTCTTTGGCTTTGTCGGCGCCACCTCCACAACTTGTACCTCGGTGGAAGTTAACCTACACTTGGAATTACTCTGGTAATCTACTTCTTTTTCTAGTAAATACTAGTTCTTATTGTTCACAACTCTTGTTTGAGTACTTTAATCTGTAGGACCCTATAGATTAGAGGAGTAGCTTAGGTTTAGGCGTGGTGCTTAGACCGAGGTTGCTTGTGAATGTACCCTACATTCCGGGTCGTGTGGTAGATCGCGGGAGTGACAGTCCTGTTGAGTCCTTTGGAGTCCACCCCCCGAATGATAGGCCAAGCAGGACCATGTTACTGGAGAATTCTCTCCTATAATGGTGTCTAGGGGGCGTACTCAAAGGAAAACATGGACGAAACGTGCAATCCTCTAGCAACATGGTCCCTGCTTGGCCTATCATTCTGGGGTGGACTCCAAAGGACTCAACAGATTTGTCACTCCCGCGATCTACCACACGACCGGAATGTAGGGTGCATTCACAAGCAACCTCGGTCTAGGCACCATGCCTAAACCTAAGCTACTCCTCTAATCTATAGGGTCCCTCTGATTAAAGTACTCAAACAAGAGTTGTGAACAATAAGAACAATAAGAACATTTACTTACTTAAATAAGAAATTGATCCGCCATAGAAGTCTCAGGATCAGGCGCCATGAGGCCTTTGATCCTGAAGGTACAAGCATAGAGGAGTCACTGACAGGTCCGTTGCTTCCCCTTCTTCTCCTCCACCCACTCTTTAGCTCTCAAGACTAGATCTAGTCACTCTCTTGGGGTACTACTGGATCTAATCTCTCAACTTGATGCTTTGCTCTTCAACTCACTCTAGGGCTTCTAGTTCTACATGGTGTTCTATTCTAGATTGGAACTAGAGAGGAGAGGTCGGGGCCTCGGCACTGTTGAGTATTGAGTTGAATAATGAATTAGGGTTTCACCCTGGGGTTAGGCGGTCTTCTTATATAGCCCTCGGCGATGAGCGGGGACCCTCGGATCAAACCGACCTTGAACAACGGTATAGATACAACCTCAATGTCGGTTAGAAACCGAGCCCTAAGAAGATGAGGTTGACAGGTGGGTCCCCACGGCGGTCGCCATAGATCTTCCTCGGGCGATCGCCGGGACCTCGTTGCACAACCACTTCTGGTTTCTCCGGTGTCTTACGGTGTCTTCTAGAATGTTTTAGTCCTCTTTTTGGATTGAGTTGCCTCACGGTCAAGTCTTGTCATCGTATGAGATGCAAACTCTTAGGGTTCTCTTTGTTCTTATCCGCTTTTATCTATTCAATCCACGAAAAGATATAAATCACCAAAGCTCGTGGAATTATGTCGATAAAGCCCCTAGACTTATGTTGATATTCGTTTTAAGCCCTTATTTCATGTTTAGTTGATTAGTAATATTATGCTATAACAGGTGTCAACACCAAGCTCGCATCAGACCGGGAGCAGGTTCCTCCTGGCGTGTTCGCCCACGATCAGTTCCTTCCCTCGATCCGACTCGAGGGTGAGGGCTCGAGCTCGCGCGCCGACCCAGCCAAGACACCCTTCGTGCCATTCCCCGACAAGGCCGAAATTCCACCGAGCTCGAGCTCACCGATGGAAGTCGACCTCGTCGGCACCGAGGTCTTCGCCATCCCGGAGCCAGAAGCCCCTAGGTCCGACTGGCGGGTTCCCGTCTTGGGCTGGCTAAGGGATGGCGGGCTGCCTACCGAGAAGGAGGAAGCTAGGTGCATCGCTCGACGAGCCAAGTCGTACGTCATCATCGAGCACAAGCTCTATCGACGGGCACGTCGGGGAATCCTTGATGCCGCATCACCTTTGAGGAAGGGCGAGAGCTCATAAAGGAGATACACGCCGGAGAGCGGGCACCATGCGGCCCCACGAGCTCTGGTGGCCAAGGCTTTCCGGCAGGGCTTCTACTGGCCGACGGCCGTCGCCGACGCCAAACAAATCGTGGCGCCCGCCGCGAGGGGTGCCAATTCTTCGCTAAGCAGACACACCTTCCCGCCTAGGCCCTCCAGACGATCCCCATCACTTGGCCCTTCGCGGTCTGGGGGCTTGACATGGTTGGTCTGTTCACGAGGTTGCCCGGGGGCTTCACACACCTCCTCGTCGCCATCGACAAGTTCACCAAATGGATTGAGGTCATGCCCATCATGCGTACGAGGTCTCAGGAGACGGTCAAGTTCTTCACCGGCATCATCCACTGATTCGGCGTCCCAAACTCGATCATCACCGACAACGGCACCAACTTCACGGGGCAGATTTTCCTCGACTTTTGCGATGACTATGGCATCCGCGTCGATTGGACGGCCGTCGGCCACCCCAGGACCAATGGGCAAGTCGAGCGTGCCAACGGGATGATTTTGCGAGAGTGCGAAGCCGCGCATCTTCAAACGACTCGAGAAGTTTGGAGGACGGTGGCTGGCCGAGCTCCCCGCCGTTGTATGGAGCCTCAGGACTACGCCGAGCAGGGCCACTAGGGTGCACGCCGTTCTTCCTCATCTTCGGCTCCGAAGCCGTGCTCCCCACCGACCTCGAGTCACGGCGCCCCCGCGAGTCCGCGCTTACAACGGCGGCGGCAGCGGACCTCCCTCGAGGGACGCTGCGGATCAGCTCGAAGAAGCTCGTGAGGTCACACTCTCACATTCGGCCAAATACCAGCAGTCGATGCGCCGCTACCATGACCGCCACGTACGAGGTCGAGCTTTCAGCATCGGCGACCAAGTGCTGCGACGAGTCCAGAGCACGAAAGAGCGACACAAGCTCTCGGCGCCCTGGGAAGGACCGTTCACCATCGCCCGAGTTCTACGACCGGGCTCATACAAGATCAAGGATGCTAGGGGCCGCGAGCTCACCAACGCCTGGAACATCGAACAGCTACGTCGTTTCTACCCCTAGATGTACTTTGTAAAAACATTGCCATGAAGTTTGAATAAAAAGCACTTTTTCGATTCGATGCAAAACGTGTGCGAGCATTCAAACTCTTTTACTCATTCGGCTGATGAGCAACGGCCGCCCTCTACCTTCAGCGAGGTCCGCCCTTGCTCGGGGGCTACAGAGGATGGGGCGCACACCCCACGTTCTCTACAAACTCTTTTTCGCAAAGTCGTTTTGGCCTCGAGCTCCGCGCTCAGGTCGCACCCACGAACTCGACACACACTCCTCACTCGTCCTCTGCTCCAAGGTCTGCGTGACCTATCAATTGTAAGGAGTCAAAATCGCCTTTATAGAGCACAGCGCGACTGCCTATCGACCTCCCACGCCTCCGCGGCCAGCGAGGAAGGACCCGCTGCTTGTTTCTTCAAGGCACGAGCTCGAAATCAGACAATTGACAAAATACGCAGACAAGGAAAAGAAGACAACTTTCTTATAGCTTAACATGAATTAAGTCATATGTACATAACGCCCCGACTTCGGGGACTGTGCCAAACAAAAGAGGCCTTGCCTCGACCTACGTCTACGCCTGCGCAGGTGGATCCCGAGCAGGTGACTCCTCGACGACTGGCGCTGGACAGATGGACCTTGGGTGGACGGATCCTCCCCTTCTCCGGCCGTGGGCTCAAAGACCTCGAGCTCCTCCACAGCGAGGTCGAAGAGTTTCTTCGCCATCTCCTCAGCACCAGCTTTAGCAGCAGCGGCATCCGCCACGTGGGGCTAGCCCTTGGCCACCAAATTGGTATCGATTCTGGGGTAGTGGGTGAGGACCACGCTGACCGCCTTATGGACGGCCGCGTGGGCATTTCTCGTCACCGTCGCGGGGCAAGGAGCACCCGGCGGGCGATTCTCAGCGTCATCAACACCAAGGGTGTCACAAACCGCCTCGACATCAAGGGACGAACTGCATGCGCTCAGTCCGGGTCGAGCAGCGGACTTCGGCATTTATCGCACGCTGGCGGAAGTCGGCGAGCTCCCCCTCCTTGCTTTGGAGCTCCGTCTTCTTCTGCTGCAGCTCGGTCGTCGTGGCCACGAGCTCGCACGTCCGCTGCAGCAAGTCGTTCTCCTTGGTCTGCAGATTGAGCTGAACGTGCTTCACCGTGGCCTCCGTGAAAGCGACAAGTGAGCCCTCCTTGTCCACGAGATCATGAGCCAATCCCTACGACTTCGTCTTCTTGGCCGCAAAAGAAAAAGTAATTCGGGACCGTGAGTCTCAAAATACGAAGAAGAAAAGGCAAAGTTCATCGCCTACACATCAAAGCTTCATAAAGCTCTTCCGGGTCTCCGGTACACTTGGTTTTCGGCATCGAGCCGACGCCTCGGAAGCATGGAATACCACCCCCAACTCGGCGGATTCGCGGTCATAAACTAAAGTCCCGTCGATCGGGTCGATCAACTCCCAACTTGGAAATAAAAACGGAGAAGAGCTCAAGAAGCACTTACTCTCAAGCTTGCGGTCGCGCTCTTGCGGCGTCCTCGCGCGATGGTGTCCTTCTCCCCGCTCAAGCGAGGCTAGCTCGCTGCTCGAGCCCCGAACGCTCGAGCTCCTTGTCTTCCGGCGCCTTGCGGAGCGTCGCGAGCTCTTCTTGTATCTTTTTCGCTGGCGGCGGTCGGCGCGAGGTCGATCTCTTGCCGGCGGGGCGGCGGCCTCCTCGGCTTCGACGCACCTTAGCGGCGGCCTCCTCACGGACCTCGCGAGCGACGCGCTCCTCGGTCCCACGGATGTGGGCGGCGACGTCCTTTATCCTCTCGCTTATGTCGGCGTGGGAAACATGCATCTGACCAAAACCGCCGCTCACCTGCGACCAGGTCGAGATCAGTTGCCACATGAGCTCCTCGGCTTTGAGGCCGGCCCCACCGCCCTCGGTTATACCCCGTGGTGGCTGGCCCTCGCCCCTGCGAAAGAAGAAATCAGCACCATGACTACACGACCTCTAAGCCATGGTACGAGCAGATTTCTCACCTGAACAACTCGATGGAGGCACTCCGGCGCTGCGTCCCAGTGGCGGCGCTAACGCTCAGCGTCTACCGGCTTCGGCGTCGGCCCCTGCGGCCATTGCCATGGCATGATGGACCCCTAGGAGGCTCCCAGCCCCCCACCCTGGGGATCCGCAGGAGACGCCTCGGCCGTCGGCGGCACGACTCCAAGAACCACACGGGCGTCGGCGGCTACGACGATGGCGACATCCTCGACCTCGAGCTCTAGAGCCACCCCGCTCATCCCAGCGTCGACGGGAGCAACGGGGACATCGTCGCGAAGCTCCGAAGCCTCTGCGGATGCATCACCTCCAACAAGTTCGGTGACCTCGGCCTCCGACGCCACGTCCGTCGGCTGAGCCTGGAGCCTAGAAGGATCGCCCTTCTCCGTCCTCTCCGGGGAGGGTCAAGCTCGATGACCGTCCTCGCCGATGTCGCCTCTCCTGGGCCCGGGAGCTCGGGGACCACGGGCGTCGTCACCATCGCCAAAGCCTGGATCCCGGCGATCGAGCTCGTCACCGTGGCCAACGCCTGTGCCACGGGGACGGTACTCGAGGACGATGCCGGCGCGCTCGCCGCTGGACCAGTCTCACCGCCCCCTCCTCCTCCTCCAGAGATCAGGGAGGCATCGGTCGGAAGAAGGCGCGAGAAGACGGAGAGGATCGGGGCTGCCGCGCTCGAGGACTCCTCCGTCCACAGACGCTTCGAGGGATTCGGGGGTCCCAAAGGCTTGGCCACCCTGTTCGAAAAGGGAAGCCAATACGTGTTAAAAGAAAAGAAGGAACTCGACGACAGCGACAAGAGGCGGAGTTCGAGAACTTACTCATCGGCCATCCGCCTTTTCTTCTCCGCGGTTTTGAGCCCGCGGCTCCCTCCTCCTTCAGGGGCGCAGCCACGCGGCACTGGCGGCCGCGGCTTGGGACCGCGTCCCGAACGAGCGGAGCCGTCTCGCCGGATGGCGGGACCGAGATGACGACGTCCCCGGCCTCCGGAAGTCCCCACCATCTCTCGGCGGCCGAGCTCTTCCCCAACGTCGCCTCAAGCCTCGGCTGCTTGGGCGGCATCTCGTCGAGCTTTCGAACGTCGCTACTCCCCGACGAGTCGGCAGCCTCGCTGGGAGCGGAGCCCGGGGCGACGCCCAGGACAGGCACGGTCCTCATGGGAGGACGCGACGGGGCGAGGTCCACCACTCCAATCTATAGACCACAAGGTCGAATTGGATAGTAGCACAACAATCAAGGCATCAGACGAAAAAGAAGAAAAGAGACCAAACTCACCAAGTCCTTTGTGTCCTGCGAGGGCAGCGCGGCCAGTATGGTGTTGGGCTCGCTGGGGATGCTGAAGGAAGACCCGGTCACCCGGCGGACCCACCACTCAACATCCTCCTTTCCGAGGACCGGTGCCGTCACCGTTCCCTAAAAGGGCTCCTTCTCTTCCGTCATCTCCCAGATGCGGAGAGCTCGCCGCTTCAGGGGAACGACCCCGTGCCCCATCCACCACGCGACGATGAGAGGCTCCGTAAGGATGGCGTCGTGGAGGAGCTGGACCTTCTTAGCCACCTCCCGGATCCGCGGCAACACGTGATAGTGAGGGGGCTCCCTCCATATCTCGTCCGACTTCGGGAAGACGCGCCCTATGTAGCGCGGAAGTGGGTAAGCATCGTCGTTCCTGAGGTAGAACCACTCGTCGCGCCACCCGTTGTTGGACGTGGGGGTGAGTGGCTTCGAAAACTTTGACTTCATCCCCGGCCGTGGCTGGATGGTGACGCACCCGATGGGAACGGGCGCCCTCCTCCCATCAGAGCTGTGCTGGATCTTGGCGTAGAAGAAGAAGCGGAAGAGCTCCCAGTTCGCCTCGATCCCGAGCCACCCCTCGCAGAGGGCGGTGAAGGCAGTGAGGTGGAGAACCCCGTTCGGGTTCAAGTCGGGAGCTCGATCCCCTAGTAGGAGAGGAGCCCGCGGAAGAAGTCGGTGGAGGGAACGCCTAGCCCCCTCTCGTGGAAGGACGCGAGGGAGACGATGTACCCCTCCGGCGGGTGGGGTACGCCGTCCATCGGCGAGGGCACAATCCACTCCAAGGTCGGTCGCTCCGGAGCCCGCCGTCGACGCGCGCGCTCTCGAGCATCTCCTTGGTCACCCACGCCGGCGCCCATGTCCCCATGGTCCCTCCTCGGCCTCCGGGACGGGGCGCAAGGCAACAAGACCAACGACTCCCCCCTCACTTTCTGGTGAACGGCGGTGGCAAAGAGGAGCAGATTAGATCTAAGGAGCGAAGGCGGCGGCGAATCTCAGCAGCAGATGGGAGAAGGAAAAGCTAACTCGCCCCTCTGCTCCTTTCTATTTATAGAGAGCTCGGGGCGGACGCGTCGAGGCGATCGGGCTGGGATGGCCCACCACGCATTACGGCCCCTCCAGATGCGGCCACGTGCCCGCCACGTGTCACGCAATGGGCAAATGCAGTAAAAACGGCGACGGTTACTCCCCGGCGAAGGTAACAGTAACTTTTCTCCAATGGCTATTTTCCCAACGGCTCTTTTTTACCGAGATGAAGATCGCCGAGCTCGTCACCAACGGTCATATTCTCGAGGGATATCCCACGACCACGAGCTCACGTCGACAACGAACTCCGGGTTCGAAGGCCGGCTCCCCACGAGCGCGAAGGCCACCCAGAGACAACCCAAGCAAGGAGCACGGTGGGGGAGCGGCATCGACGGCCTATGCCCTGAGCCCACAAAAGAGCTCGGGGGCTCCTCCCGAAGTGCGCTTGAGTCGCCAGGGGTAACGAAACGACCTTAGGTTATCATCCACGGCGAGGAGGTGTCGAGCCCCCGAACTCCTCACGAGGTCTTGGGGACCGTAGAGGTCGAGCCCCTAGAACATGAGGTCGGTCCACGAGCCGACTAGACGAACGAGCTAGCTGCGAAGGCGAGCTCGGACCTCACTCAAGCCATCCGCTAACAGCTCACCGAGCACTCGATTTCGGCCATCGAGGTAAAATCGAGCTCGAGCTCTCCCCCCTTTACACGCAACGAGCGAGACGCGGGAATGAACAAAGGAACACAAACCGTTATAAGCCTCCGCAAGGACTTCTCGTCCTCGTGGAGCCTCGGGGGCTACACCCGCGGGTGCGCACGCGCGCACCCCGTCCGAGAACTCAGTTTCTCACCTCGATCCGGATACGCCAAAAAGCGCTTGCTGGAGAACTCCTCTCCCCCATGTGCTCGGGGGCTACTGTGGAATACTGAGATATTCCAGGCATCCTAAAAAGGGCATATTTCGAAACAAAGGCCCATCAGAAGACGGGCCCAGCCCATAAACGAGCGACGGGACGAACCCCGCTCGCCTCGTACGAGCACGAGCTCGATCCGTGGGCATCTCTCCGTCTCGAACGAGCTCTCCCCGGGACGAGCTCTCTGGGCACGGGCTCGAGCTCAGCTCATCGACTACCCTCCGCCTCGAACGAGCTCTCACGAATATAAGCTCTCCCACTCCATAAGAGCTCGAGCTCGAGCTCGGCTCACGAAAACCTCTCCGTCTCGAACGAGCTCTCGGGTCTACACAGTTCTCCTCCGACAGAGAGCTCATGCCGCGGCGCTAATCGATGGGCGCCGCGGCTATCTGTAGGGAGCCGCAGCCTACAAGAAGACATCGGCAGGGGAACAAAATCCCCAGAGGCACGCGCGGTATGGCTGTCAGGTCACGCCGCGCCTCGCCAAGCGCAACGGACAACGACTACAAGACAAACAAGACCTCGACGACGCCCGCCGAGCTCTCCGGCGAGCTCTCCCGTCCACTCATTTTCCTGTGACGTGCAGCACCCGCATTTACGCCCAGGCGGCGCCGCCGCAGGCCTGACCACGGACAGTGGCGCGTGCCCGACGGTTGATGGGACATATTGTCGACGATTACGGCGTCGGCGAGCTCGGTGCTCCTCCACGACCGACCACCGAGCTCAGAGCTCGGCGACCAGACGTACGGGACATCGAAAACCGAAGCCGCCCCCTACAAACTCTACAACAACCGGCAAGCAGACTACGGCGTAGGGCGGCGACGGCGTGCGCACGCCGGGCGGTCCGGCGTGCCCTGCAACCTGCACCAATTTCCCTTTCAGTCCTCCAATTTTGTACTCCTCCTCCCCCCAAGTCCTTCTCTCGGTGGTCTCTTGTATACCCCCAAGGGGACTTTGGCCAACGGGAGAAGGCAGGTTCACTTGCTTTCAAGCTTACCAGCCCCCAACACACACACCCGCACCCGTTCACAGAGACTTGGGAGCTCATCTCCCTCTCTCGCCCGCTTGTACTCGCCCCGGTACGAGTTCTTGAGCTCGGATAATGCATACACTGGACTAGGATGCGCGACCTTGCCCCGAACCAGTATAAACCCCATGTCATTGTCCCTTGAGCTAGGCCATCGTTGCACACATTAGTCAGTCGATTACTGTGACCGTGGTATACGACCACGACAGTAGCCGAGTAACATTAAATCCCTATGTTGGGGATACAATTACCCAAAAAACATCATCACATTAACTACTTCCGCGATTGATCCTCATCAGCAAGCCATGGCCATGGCCTATTAGTAAATATCATGAGATAAAAAGGGAAAGCAATGTCATATATATATACATGGACCTTGATGTATTAGACATGATTAATTCTCAATCTTTATAAGTTGGAGGTACAAAGAAAAATATGAAAAATCTGAAATACATCAAAGTAAATGGAAAAATTATGCTACACAGTACCATAGATATATGCATGGAGGAGAACATGATTTTGAGACTGATCAATCCTTAGCTTGTTTTGCCGTGTCCGCCGTCCCGTCTGACCCTGAGAATTAATTCACTTATAACATTCTGATTCTGAAACAGACAACACCCATAATATTTTTATATCGACCTCGACAGATCATCAAAAAGAAAAGCAGCAAAGGAAGCGCCACGTGGACACATCAGGTATTGCAAAGCGAGAGCTGACTTGGCACGCAGCTAGGCTCTCTAGCATCCATCCCACAGGGACCCCTGGGGCCAATGCTGGGAGCCGGAGCCCTCGGAACCGTCGCTGCCATCCGGGCCCCACTTGGGTGGGTCCAGCAGCATGCCCTCCGCCATCTCGGTCCACAGCCTAGGCGACGCGAGGTCGTCGTCAAACTCGTCGCCCACCACTGGCAGGTCGAGGCGGCTGGCACTGGCGCCAGGGACGACCCTGCCGCTGCCGGCGCCGGGCTCGGCGGCGGCGGCAGTGCCGACCAACGCCGGCTCGCGGCGCACGCGCTCGGCCGCCTCAGCCGCGGCGGCGCGCGGATGTCGGCTGGGTCGGTGCTGGCCGGGCGGGGCAGCCACCCCGCGGAGCCCGGGAAGTTGAGCTGCGCGTCCCGCGGGCCGCGCAGGCACAGCGCCGCCACGTCGTGCGCCACGGCCGCGGCCTCCGCGGAGTCGAAGCTGCCGAGCCACACGCGGACCTTGGTGCCCGGCTGGCGGATCTCCGACACCCACTTGCCCCACTTCCGCCGCCTCACGCCCCGGTACTGCGGGGAGCTCGCAGTCCCGGCGACGGCGGCCGGCTGCGGCTGCTGCAGGTGGTGGTGGTGGTTCTCCATGGCTGATCGATCACAATGTGGTAATGCCCGGCTGGTGATGAGAGGAGAAGCTAGCTAGCTTCGCTCCGGACTCCGGTGCAAGTGCAGTGCGGATTCGGGGGTGATCACGGCGCTCTTTTATAGTAGGCGCCAGCGCCACCGGGTAGTGATGATGGATCGGAGTGGCTGTAGTTTCATGCATGGAAATGCCAGAATGAGCTGCCGCCATGCGGACTTATTTCGTGGCCATATGCATCACTGATCTGTCATGGTGAAATGCATGCTTTGCTAGTAGTAATTGACAGGGTTGAGAGGACAGGACGCTGCCAGTGGGTGATCACTGACGATTCATTCGTCACACGTGTACATTGATGCTCCTGGTGTAAGTATAAACTATAGATAGATTTTTTTGCGTTGGGCCGTCTTTGGCAGATATATAGACAGATAGCCTTCCACAGTGTAGTGATGCTTGAAATCACTTTTTAGTCTCTAGGCATCACTTCCCGTGGTGCTTGAACACTGCAACTAGCTAGTGATGCCCAAAATAAAAATTTCTGGCATAGGTGCATGTTGATGTACCGCTGGCTTGCTCCTAAAATAAAATTTCTTGCATCGGTTCTACTACCAGTAAAGTTGGCATTGCTGCTACAAGAGTATGTTCCAATTAAGCAGCACTTGAAGCTTCCCGCGGTTAAAGGCCTAAGATTCATAGATTTTTGTTGATAGCTCGGGGGAAAGGTGAGACGACTATGGAGAGTCCTGAACATCGATTGGGAAATTGACTGCAGAAGAATTCACCTACATGCTGCAGGTGTAATAACCAGCTCCGTAGTGTGTGATGGCGGCACTTGGCCGGGCAGCAGCAGCTGAGACGTCCAAGTGAGGCCCGTTCGGAAGGGCGAAAAAGGCCCTCTCCATCCCGTACTACTTCACGCACATCACCTGCGTCGTACAAATGCTCCCCTGAATCTAACACACGGAACCTTTTGTCATCATCAGTTGAGTGAAAGCGATCTCGCAACCGCAAGCGTTCTAGTCTAGTACGTGGTTCTAACTAATAATGACGATGACGTACATAAACTAATTAAAGCAACTGACACTGTCATGACTTTGACCAAAATTTTGTCACGCTTTCAGCCAATCGAGCAGACAATTATAACCATAATTACTAGTAATAGACATTAGAACCATTTCATTTTCTAAAAATTTAACCACATCTACCATTATCAACAAAATTTGAACCGTTACTTAAAAATTATTTTTTAGGTGTAAAATCTCCCTATAGAAATCGTTAGAGATATAGATTGACCTTGAAAATTGATTTATATGGAAATGATTTTTTTTAGGTGTAAAATCTCCATTTCTCATCGCCCCTAGAAATGCCGCCTATTTTCAAGCGGTGGTTACCGTTACCAACCGCCTTTGTCATTTTAAGGATGATTGCCCTAGAAATGAGGATATTTCTAGGATGGTTCGCAACTCTAAAAGACTCTCTAAACTCTAAAAAGACTCTCTAAATATTTCCTCAACGGTAAGAATAAAGATTTTGGTGAAAAACTACCGTCCAACAACTTGTCTAAATGGTTATTCAAATATAGCCATCTTCTATATTCTCGATTTCTCGCTAGCCAAATATAGAAGACAATAATGACTCTTTAGAGTGCACATTGAGGTTTTTCTACCAAGTGGAAAGATATAGAAAGTGATTTTTTTATGCAAATGACTATTCAAACAGTGATTTAGAGAGTGTGGGATTTGGAAAGGCTCTTAGTGATGCGGTTAGAAACACCAACCACTTCTAGAAATTGTTTCATTGAGCTAGTTGGTGTTTCCATGCGCTACTTGAAATCATGATGCAAAAAAATATTATGTTTTCAAATGAAGTCGGATGACTGACGAGCTAGTTTATTAAAAGTTGTAGAGCTCGATGTGGTATAAAACTTTCTAGTTGATGGTCTTTTTATTTAAAATTGTTTACGGGCCAAACATATGTTTTGTGTTTTCATATTTTGAAATTCAATGTTTTTGAATTTTTAATGACTTTGGACACGCCCTATACTAAATTGTAGTGTTGAACAAGATTTAAAACTTTGTAGTTTCTTTAAATATTTGAGGTTGTTTAGAGGCTTAAATATTCAACCCATCATGTACTTGGTCATAGTGATAGTATGGGGTGGGTGGAGTGGGGAGAGGGAGGGTGAGGGATCTCGCGAGGCAAGAGTTTGTGAGGTTGAATTCTAAAAAATGTATGAAAAAGTAGAAAATACAAAAATAATGAACAAAATATACAATAAGCACAGCATGGATATAGAATGGAAAATCATGGTACTACAAAAAACAGATGCAACAAGAGCTCATATAACTTAACCCTTAAGTAAACATGAATCAAAGCTGCATAATGGACAATATATCTTAAAATTACAAATGGCGGTCCCAAAAGGAGCATTCTCGTGAGATGGAATACAGAAAAATATATATCGTAGAAACTATCACAAAAATAGAAAGGCATGAGCACCAATTTAGTAGAGTCTAATAACCATTGATAATAATAGATATTGGATCTATTTTTTAAAACAATTATCCACCTCTGCCATTATAAAAAAACAACATAAATATAAATATAAGAGTTGCAACTTAAGTTGAGCACAAAAAAAATAGCAACTATAAGTTCAAAATTTAGATTCATGGCGTCACGAGACATGACCGCAATACACAAAAGTGCCATGAACAGGGGAAAAACTATGTATGTGGATGAAAAAAACATATGAATCCATAAATTAATATGTTTACCACAATCGAGTAGAAACTTTAGTGTTTATGAGCATATTATGTTAGAAAATATAGTAAATAAATAAAAAGAAAAGCATATAAATTAATATGAAAAATTTATTAGTTGCATATGTATCTTGTAAGATTCTAGAATGTATGGAAGCATATCTAGTTGGATTAGTAATAATAGAAAAACTAGAATAAAATCTTTGCTATAACTAGTTGGTCTATGGTTGCTAGCCACATTTTAGCTTAGGCATGTATGGCCAAATTGGTAAATGTTTATTTTCCCTATTAAACTTATGCAAGAGTTTTGTTTCTACATATGTCATTGAGAAAAATGTTGCAAGGTTCTCTTAGACATGGCAAAATGTGGCTCTAAAAGCCGCAACCACACTTATCTAAGGTTAATTATAACAAAATATGGCCAAAACTAAACAATCACAATTATTCAGAGGTATGGTTTTAGACACAATTCATTTTAGGTTCTAGATGCTATGGGTTTAATTTGAGTCTCAGTTCAGTTGCCTTTAATTCGGATGGGACCTAATTGGTACCCCCTAGGTGATCAGAGCTGGAACAATAGTTAAGATTGTGCTCCCTTCAAAAAAAAAAAAACACGTAATTTTCACTTCCTTAGAATTCAAGCGACTCCAACTTTGATTAATTTTTTGTAAAATATTATTGACACTTATCATGCAAAATAAGTATCAACAGATTAACAATGAAATTTATTCTCATAATAAATTATATTTGATATATAAATATTTATTAGTACTAATAACTATAAACTTAGTCAAACTTAGTTAAATTGACCGACACTATAAGTTTTTTTTGGGACCGAGGACCATAGCATTGTCCTTGCGTGACTTATGGTGCGGATCACCTGACAAGGAGATATCAGGTCAAAAAGGGATCCGATGTGATCGATCGCCTATTACACAGTAAAAACAGTATCAGCTCAGATGTCGGCCGTAGCACATATATTCATCTGCGAGCTGGCTTGTAGCTTGGTAGTGATCATTTGGGCCGGGCAATGGATTTGAGTTGTGACGGCGAGCACGTACTACACGTTCTAGCCACAAGGTGGAAGAAGGTGACAGATCGATCGATCAGCGACGATTTGATGGATGCGTAATATATATATTGACCAAATGGCTCCCATGGAATGTATCGCCGTGAGCTAGCTGCTCGGGGCCTGGGGCCTTAGCAGTGTGTGTGTCCGTATGTGCGGCGGCGCGCCGGGCGTCCGGGCAACCAGCAGAGGCTGCAGAGAGGCAATCACAGCAACAGCAACGAGCAGCAGCAGCGAAGAGGTCTATCGATCTAGCTGTAGCTGCTGTACCCGACGACCGAGCACGGATCGATCATCGATCCGTCTCCCCTGCAGCGGACGTCCACAGCAACTGCAAGTGCATGGATCTGGGGATCGAGGTCGAGGCACAGACGACGGCGCCCGTACGTGCCCTGCCTAGCTGCAAAGATCCGATTCCAATCATTGGGTCAGGATGGCGTCGATGTGACCGGCCGGCCAGGGACCACGACGACGACGACGACGACGACTGAGCTCGATCGCCCCACCGGGCCGGCGGGGGCCAGGGCAATCAATGCAAATCATTGAGACATGATAAGCTAGTCGGCAAATCATTGGTACACTTGTGGGTTCAGGTGATGAGATGAGCTGCTAGACGCTGTAGCTTCGAGACTGAAATAGATCGAGATCTCAGTTGCATGCACGCAAGATCGAGGCCGGGTCGGCCGGCCGTGTGCATGCATGTATGAGCCCCGAACCCGGGCAAACGGCAACGCAATCATGGGAGATTCGATCTAGCTCATATATGATCGATCGATAGATGGATAGGTATAGCTGCCATTGCTGTTGCTTATCACAAAGTGTCATGGTGCGTGATGGCAAGAGGAAGGAGGGATTATGTATGTTGCCGACACCTGACCTGATCATCCAATCCAAGGGATCGCCGCTCTATTGTACTTTACCATGACATACAGTCCCTAAATAAATCGTTTCAAGGTTTGGTAGCCATTTATACGGATAAATTTATTAAAAAACTAGGCGTAAAGATCTTTTCAATGTCTTAGCTCCATGCCTATAAAATCTTTCAAGGTAGCCAACCAAGAAAGTGTCTACTCCATGCCATAAAACTTCTCCACGATCAGCAAATGGAAGCTCCCCAAAACACGCTGCCTTTGCATGGGCAACCACGTTTGAGACTTCTTCGGAACAATGATGAAATGCTAATTATCTGAAGTAACTTGTGCTGATTGCTGTCCTGTTGCAAAGTTATCGTCGTCCCGATCTATCATTCCCTAGCTAGCTATATAGCTACCTGCTGGCTACTCCGTACTAGCATGCAGCTAGTTCTTTCTTGAAACAGATATCATCCCAACCAACAAAAGAATACATACATAGAGGGATCGGACGCTAGCTACCTGTCTCTTTCCTTCTCTGACACTGTCACACACGCAACATCAGCTTAGTTACTGTCGCGTTTAACTGTGTCTCCTTTGGCTCATCTTTTTGACAACACAACCGATCGCTTTTTTTCGCTGTTTCAGCATGGACTCTCAGTCACCAACACGTGTGACAAGACGTCAGTCGCCACAAGCAAGGACACGTCGTCCTTTCCATCCACTGCCCAATTACAAGGACAGCATTGTGCCACACTGCACGTACTCTTTCTTTGGATGTTCTAAAGCCTCTTTACCCTTTTACTTACTTACTTAGGCCTCCCTCTTGGTTCATCAAAGCCTAATGTTGCTCATTTTTGGCCAATGGTATCAAGGTGTGAAAAAAGAATGGTTGCTTTTGCTTCTTTCTTATCGGAGGCTAGTAGGTTGCATTGCAGCTTACAAATGCAGTTCTGACAACTTTACATACTTTTGCAATGTCTACCTTCTTGTTACCCAAAACAGTCATTAGACTGTTTATGGCGTGGGTTAGATCATCGGAAAAAAAAAACCCTCTAAGGCTGCTTGGCCTTTTTAGTTTTTTACCCAAGGAGGAGGAGGTCTTCTTGATGTCACCACACAAAATGAAAGTTTATTGATGAAGAACTCGCACAAATTTTATAATAAGGTAAATATCCCTTGGGTTCAGCTAGTTTTGGAGAAATATTATTCAAGAGACTAGTTGCCTGCTCATAATGTACCTAGAAGAGGATCATTCTGGTGGAGAGATATCATTAAGCTCATCTCCAAATTCAAAAATCTAGCTTTGGTCACAATTAATGATGACACTAGTTGCTTTTTATGGCATGATCATTGGAGTCCTGCTTCATTAAGGCAAAGCTATCCCCATCTCTACTCATATGCAAAAAAAAAAAAAAATAAATAAATAAATAAAAAATACAGCTATTAAGGTGTTTGTGCCTCATTCAACAACCCCTACATGATTTGTTTCATCTATCATTGTCAGTAGAAGCTTTCACTAAGTATAAATGATTTTTCAGTAATAATTCAAGACAAGCAGATTCAGAATTCCTTAGATATTTGGACATATAATTGGGGTCCTTCCCTTTCTTCAAGCAAAGTTTATGCAGTTTTGATGGGGCATCATCAAATTTCTCCAGCTTTTAGCTGGCTATGGAAATCTGTTGTCAAAACAAAAGAAAGTTTTTCTTCTAGCTTGTACTTCAAGATCGGTTAAGTACCAGAGAATTGCTAAGCCGCCGGCACATGCATCTTCAAGATTACACATGTATAATGTGTCATTTGGGTGTAGATGAAGACCTCTCTCATCTACTTTTTCACTATCCATTTGCAATGGCTTACTGGAATCTAATCTCGGTTATCATTCCTTGTACTTCTGATACTGCAGCTATTATTAAAAACATCAAAGATCAGCTCCATGTACTGTGTTTTATGGAAATTATTGTCACAATGTGTTGGGAAATATGTATGCTTCGAAATGATGTTATTTCCAGAGGTCAACATCATTCTCTTAGACGATTGAAAGATGACTTCAAGGAGTTTGCCTTGGTTAAGCTACGGGCAAAAGAATCTTTAAAATTAAGTTTAGATTTATGGCTAGTTTTCCCTTTGTAATTTATTTTATTTTCTTTCCTTTTTTTGTTTCTTGATTCATTCAATGTAATTTGTTTTACCTATCAATAAAAGCACCGTAGGGGCTCCAACCCTCCTGTTTTCATAAAAAATGCATGGGCGAGCCCCCCCCCCCTGCAACTTCGACCCCGACCCAATGGGCGATGGCATTGGCAATGACGCGCCGACGGCCGAAAGTGTCCGACGGCTCTCTGGTTTTTCGCCGCAGGAATGCTCGAGTGGTGGAATCTAGAATGCAAGGACAATAGCATCAAAGTATCAAACCAAGTAACAACGAAAACTACCAGTGATCCATAATGCTCACAAAGACACCACCACTGTATAAGGGCAGCTTCAATAGTCGGCTTTTAAGCTAGCTTCTAAGCATTTTGATATAGTTTAATGAAAGAGAGAAAAGAGCTAAGCTCTTGATGAACAGCTAAATTCTTATACACATTTTGAGGTTACTAGTACAGACTGTGCGCACCTGCGCATCGAGTGAAAAACAAATAGTGGTGAATATAAAAAGGCGATAGAAATGAACATTATAACATAGCTTTACATGATAAGTTTACAAACATAATTTAGACAACTGGGCATTTACACAATACATTACTGTAGGTAGCAAACAGGAATGACGTAATTTACAAAGATGTAATTGAAGCAGTACATAGGTACCAAACATAGTCTAGGTGGGTCTTCGGTAGATAGGTTTATGTACATTATATGATCCAAAACTTAGCACTCCTTTCGTGATAGGTTGATGTACAGAACATGCACCCAAAAGTTGCCATCCTTATCAAACACCAAATGTTGCCATCCTTCTCAAACACCTAAAACCGAACCAGTGTGACCTGATTGAAGCACCTAGAGATAACACCAGAAATCTCCAATTTAGTTTGGTATCTCTAAATGTCTCTACTGGATGCTAAAGCACAAGGCCTTTTTGCATTTCTTCTTTAAGCATAGCAGGAAGTGAGTGGCTCGGAAGATCAAAAGAAAGGGTTACGTGAAATCCTGCGGTCATATTTGCTTTATGCAGCATATTGTCCCATCCCTGTGGGGTCTAAATGAAAAAAAAAACATTGGTGTGAAGTGGTATGGTGTCAATCTGATTTTCTTTTGTATTCTCAGAGAAAAAAATCTGGCCAGTATGATGGAGAGGCACAGTGGAAACACAGGAGGAAATTCCTAAACATATAAAATATATGTACATTTTAATCTAGGGGTCGAGGAAGAAAAAAGTTGTTGAGTAAACATATGAAAATGTGAACCATGAATCAAACTAACATGTAACCAGAACAATGTAAGCAATTCTTTTAAATTAGACAATCAAGATAACTCATCCAAATAAGTATCAAATAGTGATGGTACCTTTGGATTGAAAAAATCAAATCTGTTACTCCTCATAATTTCTCTCAGTGTGTTTATGATAGACTCTTCGCCTTCCTGCAGCTGTTCTTTGTCTGTCTCTGCATCAAACACCTCATTTGTGCATCCCTCGACAAAACTGTAGAGGACTTTCTAGCGTCAAGCAATTTTGATTGTTTATAGAAACCATGTCCAAATGAAAGGTTGGCATTATCTATATTTGAAATGCCAACAAAATAACCAACAAGCTCATCAGAGCCATCCAGCTGATTGGTGATTTTTACTTGACAACATATCACTGTCACTACTAGGGATGTGCTCATTGATGACGTTCGTCATTCGTCATTGAAGGTGCTAAATTTGTCACCCAAATACATCTGTGACGATTTTTGTGGCGAAACCGACATAAATCATCGAGGTCACGTCACATTTGGCAATGCATGACGAAGTGACAATTTTAGTCATAGATGTGCTTCAATCCATGACCAAACGTTTATGGTCATAGAAATGCTCTCCTTCTATGACCATTGGCTTTGGTCATGGCTATGCCCCTATTTTTCGTCAAAAGCCTCCCGTCGCGGCGATTTCGCGGCACCGTTAACGGCGTTTGTGCATCTTTGGCGTGGCGCATGGCGTGGCAGCCGGCGTGGTGCGTGGCGTGGCAGCTTTGTCGCTTGTTTTTGTAGCCACGCGTGGACCAATTACGATCTGCCACGTGGCTAGTTCTAATTTTTTTTTCGTCACGAGATAGCGCATTCAAATCGTAAGTGAATACCCCAAAATGTTGGTCACAGATCAGGTTTCAAAATCGTCAACAAATACACCATAATTTGGTCACACAAAATCCGGTAAATAATTGAATTGCAAATTGCACACATGCTGATTTCATACAAATTGCAAATAATATTCAAATGACCAAAAGCTTTCCATAAATTAAGAAACTAGAATTCCAGTGACCTTACAACTTAATCAACAGTAGTGAACTCAGCTCACAAAGACCTCACTTGACATCACATTCCAACTACTAGTTCCATCTTAGTTCACATCACACCAAGTAATAAAAGTTGCCAACACCTGCAACTTAACTTAGTGCATACACAACATCACCAACATAGACCAACAGCTACCAGTAGTGCACATGTCGAAGTTGAACGTTACCATTGAGGGACAAGATATGCTTGATGAGCACCGTCTTCTTGTTTTTTTGTCATCTGCTAACCAATCTTTAATACATCTTATAGACCTCCTAATCTATGTAATTATAAACAAAAAATTAAGGTGGGGCTTATGTGGGTCTCTATGTAACTAGGATCCGTAGGGGGGAGGGGGGCTAGAGCCCGGCTTGTTGGCTACTGCCTCCGCCGCTGGGTGGACCAATGGGAGATTTGGGGGCGACATGGCATGTATGGCTGCACAGGGAGCACCTGCTAAATAAATATGGTAAACATTTTTTTTGACAACTATGGTCAACATTAAATGGTAGTTATTTAGGAAACATGAGCGTTGCAGTACATCAGAATTCCGATAACATTTTAATTTCAGGCAATGATATGTAACAAAACCCAATTTCAAAGAATGCATAGAGTCAAAGTGTCAATATTAACAATGTAGCAGATAAGTGCAGGATTGATCATTCATTTACCAATAGACTGATGCACTATATCAAAAATCACCATTAGCTAGCCATACTAATATGAAGAAACTATATATATGTATATTCTTTTTACGTGTAGCGTATCTAATATTGCAACGTGCAATGCAGAGTAGATAAAAAGAAGAAGAAAAAATTGTAGCATCCCCACCTATGCAAGACCAAACAACATCGAACCTTATTGAACTAATTAAAAGAGAAATAAGATACCGAAGAACAAGAAAAGGGCTGACCAGGCAGTAAGCAATAAGAAGCACATGATTATTGGTGCAATAGTAAACAGTACTTCACTGTCGACGATAGCAATTACCCTTGCCAAGCTGAGATTATCTTAGCTGGCAGTAAGCATGGGAAAAGATTACATAAATTAGATTGAGAAACAACAATTATGCAAAGACCATAATATCAATGCTTATTAACCCCACAAATTCTTAGTGTTCAATTACTACACTCACATTTGTTTTTATTTTTTCTAAATTAGACAGATTGGTCTCGATGCAAAGGTCTATTTGATGTATTCTTTCAGGCAAGAGCTTTCTAAAATCCCATGGGAGTCAATTATCCAGCTATGTACCTAGTTATAGTTCAATTTTTTTTTTTTTTTTTTTTTTTTTTCTGATGTTACCCTCAACCAAAAAACCATCAACCAAAAAATAATTTATATTTTTTCCTGATTTTACCATCAAACAGAAAATTAGAATTTGAGTGCCACTTAAGCTATCATGGACTAAATTAACAAAATTAGAACCGCTGAGAAGCAATGCTGTAGTACCTCTTTGGATAACCCTTTTTCATTTGCTCTTTCTGGTCATAAGCAAGCATAGCATGAAAACCAAAGGTAACAATTAGTTTAGACAAAAGGAGAAACTCTCATAAGCTGCACATTTCAGTGGGGGTTCAGTCAAGGAGATGCCATCTACGCAACGCAGAGGAGCGTGTACAGTTCAAAAGAACTAGCAGAATGATATGAAACAAATGTCACCAAAGTAATGAAGCAAGAGATGGTGGGTTGTCAAGAACGAATGGTCGTGGTTGTGAGGTATAAGTGATGATTATGTATGGTTAATTGGCAATTGAAGAAACAGAGAGGAATCAGAACTCCTAAGGTCATGTATCGTGTGGTATAATGTCCTGGTTCGTTGGGACTTGGACACACGTGCCCATATATATTATATTGTTTTGTTTTATTTTATTTTATTTTATTTTATTTTATTTTTATTTTATTTATAGGTTCCCCGGTCTGCGCTGATGATGTCCTGGTTCATTGGGCACTTGGGCCGGACTAGGGGCCTTCGCCCTTTGGGCTGTATATTATATGTTGGTCGAAAGGGGGCGGGAAGCGGATTTCCTAGCACGCCTGCTAATAATCTCGAGCAACACTCCTTCAAATCAAAAAAGAAAAGAAAAGAAATGGGTGATGAATTTTACCCAAGTATCTTTTTGACCGAACATTTTACCCAAGTATCTTGAGGAATTGTAAGCATGATATACATATGGTTGGTGTCTTTACTAAATATCTGAATGAATACTTGTGACCAGTATTATTTGAATCTGGCCTTTCCCATACCTGATGTACGTGTATGTATTTTACTTGTATTTGTAAACCGAGACAAATCCAAAATGTATTTGTATATATATGACACTATCTATACCCGGCTTTATTTGTGTACATATGACACTATCTATATCCGGCGTCGATTTTAGAGAAAAATACAAAAACAAAATGATTTCAGCACAATATGATTACTCCACCATTTGATTTGATGTATTCCTCGTAATAGCACAAGACAATATATTTAAAAAAGAATAGAACAAGACATTTTCTTTAAGAATAAATGGGAAGCTGAAGTCGAATGCCCAAAGACAACCGGATGAAGACGAAGGTTGAGGTAGAGATTTCAGAATCAAATTTGTATTATTCATCTTTATATTGGCTATTTTGCTTGTTGCTCTAAATAGTTTTTACATTATGAAATGTATTGGGCAAAATGGTCATTACATAAATTGAACTAGCAGGTCTTCGGCCTTGACTCAAAATCTATGATCAAGAATCACTTATGTACAGCCCTGCTTGGCAAGGCTTCTAGAGGCGCCGGCTCCTCCTGAGCTAGCTACTGTAGCAAGGAATCATTTTTCCCACTCAAAATGAACTAGGGGTGTGTTTAGTTGGTGAAATATTTTAGGTTGTGACACTAAATGTGTAATAAAAAAACAAATTTTAGTTTGTATTTAGTAATTATTGTCATATCGTGGACTAAATAGGTTCGAAAAAGATTCGTAGCCCAACCAAAATTTTCAATCAAACTATGTAATTTGTTTTTAGCTTTTACCAAATACATTTATTGTCACATGCAAAATGGTCAAAAAAATTTGATGTGATATGATCAAGAATCACTTATGTACAGCCACTTTTTGGAGGCTTCTAGAGGCGCTTTTCAGCAACAAGGAATCATTTTTCTCACTCAAAATGAACTAAGGAGTCCGAAGAAGAAGCGCGTTTTTTGGCTCCTCTGCTTCTCTCTAGCAGTTTAGCTCGAAAAGAACCCCGCGGAGGGCCTACAACAAATTTGAGGGGGTTAGGCCGTTACATTTGTTTTTTTTTTTTTTTGACAACTTGGCCGTTACATTTGTTCAGTGAGGACTAAATTTGTACCGTGCGGATACATACAGGATAAAAATTGATTACTATATTTTTTAGGTTTTTTAGGTGTGGTTACATCCCCTATTGCCTGTGTTTTGGGTGATATGTATTTTAGTGAGAAAGCTACCCAGGAAGGGTCTCGCCAAAAATCCCCTGAAACTCACACACATTATCTATTATCTTTTTTTACCCATATTAGACAAAATACTAGACTTCATAAGAAATGTGTTTTTTTTTTTATGAACCGGGAATTTTTCACTTACCGGCTGAAAAAACCGCAGCTACGTTTACAGCAAGGAATAGAATAGAACTAGATGTCATCTCATTTCCTTCAACATACTCTGCTTATACTCATTGATTTATTTATTCCAAATTGTGGGTCATCAAAACCTAACGACCTCCATCGCTACGCCTACGCCACGTCAGGGCAAATCATGGGAGGCTTCGCGTGCCTATAGCGCTGCTCAGAACGTCCATCCTTGCCTAATTGGGGCGCACGTCCCGCCATGTCCGTCGTGCCCGCCACTACCCGCCCTGGCCACCTCAGCTCCACCACGCCACCTCCAGCTCCTCACTGACGCCCTGGCCCCACCGGCCCGCCGCGAATCCCGCTCCGGCCAACAACAGCCGCTTCCCCTCCCCGTCTCGTCGTCCCCGAGCCTCCCTTTTGTCTCCCGTCCCCTTCGCTCTCCGTCGCTCCCGCGCGCGCGCAGCTGTCCGGCCCCGGCGCCGGATACGGTCGCGCGTGCCCGCCCCCTTCTGTTCAGCCGGTTGCAACCGCCATGCCTCCACCTCCCTCCTCGCTCAACGACGCCTCTCCCGCTTCCTGTCGTCGGGCCCGCTGGCCGTCCTGCCCAGCGTCCTGACTGACCCTTCTGCGGCGGTTCTAGCCTAGCGCGTCGTCCGCTCCTCCGCGCGTTCGATTTGGCGGGAACGCCCGTCCGTCGGCGATGGGCGGCCTCTGCTCCAAGGAGGGCGTCGTGGATGCGCCGCCCGACCACCACCCCGTGGCGCAGCTGCAGAAGGGGTCGAGCCAGTCCCTGAAGCAGCTCATCACGCTCACCGCCAGGAGGAGGACGCCGCCGTCGTGCACGCCGTCATCGCCCGGACCGAGTCCAACGCCAAGGGGCAAGCCCGCGCCGGGCAAGGAGGCCGTGGAAGACCGCGCCTCCCGTGGTCGTCATCACGTCGCTCAGCAAGTCCTACAGCACCGCCGGGGCGCCCACGCACCACCGGGTGGACATCGGCGGCGGGAACAGGAACAACAACACGCAGGCGCTGGCGCCGCAGGTGATCTCCAGCGTGCCGCAGGGGTTCTCCGGCGAGCACGTCATCGCCGGGTGGCCATCCTGGCTGACGTCCGTCGCCGGCGAGATCGTGGAGGGGTGGCTTCCCCGTCGCGCCGACACGTTCGAGCGGCTGGACAAGATCGGGCAGGGCACGTACAGCAACGTGTACAAGGCGCGGGACCTGCAGAGCGGCAAGATCGTGGCGCTCAAGCGCGTCCGGTTCGTCAACATGGACCCGGAGAGCGTGCGGTTCATGGCGCGGGAGATCCACATCCTCCGCCGGCTGGACCACCCCAACGTGATCAAGCTGGAGGGATCGTCACCTCCCGCCTCTCGCACAGCCTCTACCTCGTCTTCGAGTACATGGAGCACGACCTCGCCGGCCTCGCCGCGCTGTCGGGCCAGCGCTTCACGGAGCCGCAGGTCAAGTGCTTCATGCGCCAGATCCTCGAGGGCCTGCGCCACTGCCACGCGCGCGGCGTCCTGCACCGGGACATCAAGGGATCCAACCTCCTCATCGGCGACGACGGCGTGCTCCGGATCGCCGACTTCGGGCTCGCCACCTTCTTCGACCCCGGAAAGACGCAGCCCATGACCAGCCGAGTCGTCACGCTCTGGTACCGCCCGCCGGAGCTCCTGCTCGGCGCCACCGAGTACGGCGTCGCCGTCGACCTGTGGAGCACCGGATGCATCCTCGCCGAGCTGCTCGCCGGCAAGCCCATCATGCCCGGCCAGACCGAGGTTTGACCGTCGTGCATGCCCTTCTTTTGGTTTCCTTCGTTCTCAGCCTGCCTCGCCTGACCTTGACCGAGCAAAAACAGATCGAGCAGCTGCACAAGATCTTCAAGCTCTGCGGCTCGCCGTCCGAGGACTACTGGGCCAAGGCGAAGCTGCCCGACGTGACGCTCTTCAAGCCGCAGCGGCCGTACCGACGCAAGATCGCCGAGACGTTCAAGGATTTCCTCCCACGGCCCTGGACCTCCTGGACACGCTGCTCGCCATCGAGCCGTCGGCAAGGGGCACGGCGGCCTCTGCTCTGGACAGCGAGGTAATTATTATTAAGCAGCTCGATCTCTCATCATTTTTTCCCCTATTATTAGAACAAGAAACCAAAGGAAACTATCATCACTGATTCACTGTAACACTGCTGCATTGCATCTCTGCCATCATCAGTTCTTCAGGACCAAGCCGCTGGCGTGTGATCCGGCGAGCCTGCCCAAGTACCCGCCCTGCAAGGAGTACGACGCCAAGCTCCGAGGCCAGGAGGCCAGCAGGTACGAACCTTGGACTTGGAGCCCTGCAGGCTGATGGCAATGGCAAAACACAGCGGCCAACACCTCGTCTTCTTTTGTAGGCAACACGCCGCGGGCATCGGAGGCAAGGGCTCCGTATCCGTGAAACCGGGGAGAGACGACGCCAAGGGCGCCGCGCCAGCTCAGGACGTCGCCATTGCCGATTACCACGTACGTCACAAACTGGTCTCCTCGTCAGTGACAGATTGCAGTTCAAAGTGTTGTTGGTTGTCTGAACTCTGCAATGGCTTACCTCTACGTGTGTCGTTGCAGAGGAGGCAGGCGCGCACGAACCAGAAGAGCACGAGCCACCACTACAGCTCGCTGGAAGACAGCGTGCCGGGGTTCCGCATGGAGGCGCCGGCCGTGGCCGTGGCCGTGCGCGGGCCGGCGACGCTGCAGACCGGCGGCGGCTTCGGGTCGACGTGGTACAACAGGAGCGAGCAGCGGTCGGCGGTCTCGCGCGCGTCCAGCTCCGTCAGGGCGTCGTCGTCGCACCTCACCTCGCACTCGCAGCGGTCCCGGGGCACGGACCTGCACCCGAGCTCGTCGGCCGCCACCAACGCCAACTCGAGGTACAACCGGCTGGACGTCGCGGAGCCGGCCAACGCCGTCGGCGGCCGCCCCGGCTCCTCCCACCACAAGGACCTCGGCATGAGGGACGCATCAACCGTGAGTGCCATGAATCTTAGTACCAGTTGCCATTTTTTTTTTTTTTTCGCGATCGGGCCATTCACCCGTTTTTCATTAAGAGGAGGAAAACCAAATCCAAATACAAACTAAGTCGGGATGCCGGCGGGACATCGGCTGCGAAAAACGTAAAACAAAACAAAGAAAAGAAAACACCCCAACACAACACAAGGCAAACAACCTAACTCTTCGGATGCAACCCGAAGGCGATTACAAGATAGCCGAGACGCCGACTAGACCACGAGCACTCTCGGGCACCGATGCGCCGCTTCTTCCCCCTTGAGAAGGAAGACCTCCATGGCCTCCTGTTGATCTCGGCGTTAGGGCCCGTGAGTGCAGCCTGCAGCTCAACAAAGGAGACCGCATCCTCACGCTCGGCGCCGACCCCGATCCCCATCTTCTTGAGCATAACTTTCCTTGCACGGTCCTACGGCATAAGGTGCCGGACCCACTCTTTGCGGCGAGCCGTGCCACTGCGTTTTGGCATTAGCTCGAAGCGTCTTGGCGCGGGCGCGTCTTCCTCAAGACCGGCGTGGATAGTATGGATGGCTCCAACGGCCTCGTGAACGCGGCTATGAACTCATCAACCGACGGCACGGGCACCGGTTGGGAGAGTGTCAGTGCACCCATCTTCGGCGTCACAAGCTCCGGGGCCACTGGCTGCCGTGGGAGCACAACGTTCGCGGCCTCGAGCGGCAGCGAGGTTCGTTGTGCTCCTCAACCCGGGCGGCGAGGCTGCGGGGCTGCACGGTGTCGCGTCCACGACGGCGACTAGTGGAATGGCGAACTCGGCCTCGACCAAATCGGCCCACGGTCGACCACCAGCCACGGGCGGTAGCGCGGCAGGGGCGCCCAGAGAGCGGCAGCCACCGTAGGCAAGGGGGCCGCCACGAAATCCTCGGGGAATGTCACCGGGCGCACGGGCGATGGAGGCCGTGAGCTCAATGAGCATCGGGTCAACCCGTGTAAGCGACAGTCAACGAAGCGGGCGACGACGGAAGCGCCGGCCGGTCAGCGGCAAGACGCCGGGCGGCGATGTTGAGCACCCTCGAAGGCCGCTGCGTCGCGCCGGTGGCGGCGCGAATGCGGCACGCACCCCTCGGCGTGTGCACGCCCGACGGCGGCGTCCGTCACCGGTCGCGCCCGCGTCGTCGATGCCTTGGGAGCGAGCGGCGTCTCCGACACGGTTGGGCCGTGTGCGGCCCGGGCGCTCGGGCGCCCGGCGCCGCCACCGCTCTTGGCGCCATAACGTGGCGCGCCGCAGACGGTCGATGAGCGGAGGGCGCGGCGCCGCCGTCCACAGCGGTCGGGGCGGCGACGGCGGCGTCAAACGGGCGGCGGCGAGCGTCGATGTTGCGATCGTCGCGTCTGGTGACCTTCACGCCGGCATCGGAGGGCGCCGACCGGAAGCGGCGATGCTGCGGCAATGGCGTGGTCTCCGCTTCGCGGTTGAAGCGAGAGGCCCACCGAGTTCGGCGGGACGGGCGGCGGTGGCGGCGCCCATGGGAACGACCCACGACGGCGGTAGCGACGGGCGGGCCGCGACCCGGTGTGAAACCGTCCTCGCCGACAAACGCGCCCGACTCGGGCGAGACCGCGACGATGATGGGCCGGTCCAGCGAAGGTGGGCGGGGATGCGTCTGGCGTCGCCGATGCGACCATCGCAAGTCCCGCCCGGTCTCCATGAGGTCCGCCTCGCGACGGCGGGCGGCTCGCGACGCTGCGTGGGAACCAACGACGCCGGCATGACCCACCTCGGCGCTGGCACCCCCCGCCCACTCGATGCCGGCGGAGTTGGGCCCAGCGGGTGCACCCGGCGGCAGCGCGACGGAGGCCAACGGCGGACGCCGCGCCATAGCGGCGGCTCGATGAGGACATCGTCGGCTGGACTCCGAGCACCGTGAGGTGGCCGTCCTCCCAACGTTGTGCTTTGGACCTCCCTGTAGAGTGAGGGAAGAAGGGCGGGGCCATAGGGGAGAGCTTGCTCGGGCGATGGGTGGCGATGGGGTTACCTCGCCATCCTCCAACAACGCCCTCCACCGTCTTTGGCCGCGTCCCTCCATGCTAGGCGTCGGTGAGACGGCCTCAATGGGGCCGCCGGGCGTCGGCGTGCTGTGGGATGTCCGCCGTGGCGTTGCCATGGCGGACGACGGGAGGTGCGGGTGGTGGGGGTCGCCGATGCGGAAGGCGGCACCTCGGCGGGCTGGCGGCGGCTTCCTCCGTAGGCGGCGGCGAGCCGCGTGGTTGGCCGCTGAGACTCCACAGCCCGGGTCTCAAAGGCGTTGGTCGGCGCTCCGTCTCCGACGGTAGAGGAGCCGACCTCACCGCGTCCGGCCCCCAAGGCGACGGACGGCGGGCGACGCAGCCTCGACGCCAAAGACTCAAAGCCAACGGAAGCGCGACCATGGCGGCGGCGGCGGCAAGCAGCATCCGGAGGCGCACCGGCGCAGGAGGAGAGCGCCCGCCCCTGTCCCGGAGGCCGCCGGCAGCGCGGCGAAGCAGCTGGGCGGAGGCGCGCTCCGGAGGGGTACCCGCCTCGAGGAGCGTGGGAGAGGTCCCGCCGGCCCCATGGGCGAGTAGATCGGGCGAAGGGGAGCTCCGATCTGGGCTTGGAGGGAGCAGGTTGGTGGCTGGGAGGGGTTGCCGGTGGGCGGCGCGCGCCGCCGCCAACGGTCGGGAAGGGAGCGTCGGGTGGGTCGGGAGCAGGAGGCATCCGTTCGGTCTCTCCCACCAGTTGCCATTGCAGTCCACATCAGGCCGTGCTAATGGCATTTGCAAACACTGTTTGTTTCGTTGGCAGGGTTTCGGAGGGAGGAACAAGAGGTTCCATTACCGGGGCCGCTGATGCCGCCGGGCGGGAACATGGAAGACATGCTCAAGGAGCACGAGAAGCAGATCCAGCAGGCCGTGCGCAAGGCGCGAGTCGACAAGGAGAAGACCAACAGGCACTACTACTGAACAATGAGAGAAACAAAACAATTGGCATCAAGTTGGCGCGCGGCAGCCATGGCGATCGAATCCCATGGTCCGAGCCAGACGACCAGACCATTCGTTGTTGCCTCTCCATGGAACTGAACAGCAGTGAGATCGTCATTGGTGGAAGGCGAAGACACGAACAGCGCAGCGCTCGGGGCTGCTACGAGTCGGGCTTTTCTTGATCCATCCATGTGTGTAAATAGCAGTGGTAGAGAGAGGCATGAAAAGCCTGAAACTGACAGGGAAGAAACGCCCCCAAGGGAATGTGTGCGCATGCATCTGGTCGACTTGTAACTTGTTGCAATTAGAAACTTTATAACAGCGTAGTTATCATATAGTTCCAGGCTCACAAGGTTTGCAAACTTGAGAACAAGCTCTATATGCGCCAAACGTGTAGCAGAACTGTAGTTGAGTTGAGATGCAAGAGATCGTGGAACACTGCGCGTAGGAAGAGAACACAACGCTAAGTAGTGGCAGCCAAAGTTCAGAACAGAACTCTATATACTTTCAGTAAATCATTGAAATATCACAAAGTATATGAAAGTCTCGAGAAATTCCTAGGACGCCTGAGTACAAAAGAATTGTAATTTTCAACTATGAAAGAATTGCTAAAGGATCAAAGTGTAGAAAAAGAAGCAAAAGAGTTGGTAGGAGGGGATAGATTGTGAGCCCATTGCTCCACGAAACAGGCAGCACCCTTGCTGCCCCGATTCCGTGGAAGCCCAGGCGATCTCCGGGCTTCGGCCGGGGCGAACCCCAACCTCTCACTCTAAACACCCGCCCGGCGATTGCGGGCCTCGGGCCAATGCCAGCCTTGGCCCGGGCGCTATTAGTCGGCGCACGCGCACCAGGATCGGGAGCAGCGCACGCGCACCACTTCCAATACCGGCGCACGCGCACTGGTTCAGATAGTAGCGCACGGCCCGTTTCTCCTGTCAGCGCGCGGCCCGTTTCCCCTGTCGGCGTTCATTGGACCAAGTTTGTACAACCGGCCCGTATTGTTTTACGGTTTCTCCGGCCCGAGCTTCATTGGGCCAAAAAAATTATTGTTTACAAGCTAAAATTTTCGCTTTTGGGACATCGGATTTGTGGGTGAAGTATACGGCGGGGGATGGTTTCACATCCATATGGAAGTGAAAAGTAAAAAACTTTTTTTTAAAAAAACCATATACGTTATGTCCATAAAAAAATACTTATACTATATTAAAGAAAATGAAAAAGTGGTAAAAAAAAAAAAGAGGAAAACCAACATCATTGTATTCCGAGCACTATACTAGCTTTTGCACTTTGGACTAAAAAAAGTATACACGAAAATAAGTACATATTTGTCAAGAGATATATGTCTTTGCAATTAAATAACTAATATAAATCAACATGCGGCTTCTCTTCTTTTCGTACCTAAAAGCCAAAAAAAAAGACAAAAAGGTAAGCAAATTTTAAAAAGCATGAATTTATATTGAAAATTTTACCTTTGTATACATTAAAAAAATAAATTCTAGGCAATTCCAAATTTGATTTTGAAGATCTAAAAACTTTGAACTATTATATTATAAATTTTCTACTTGTTGGTTTACAAATTGATCCAGAATTTATTAAAACTTTGAACTATCAAATCATAAACTTTATACTATGGTTCTAAAACTTTGAACTACTAAATTATAAACTTTATAATCATAGGCTTATAAGTTTACACCCGAAATTTAAAAACTTTGAACTATTAAGTTATAAACTTTCTATTGGTAGGTTCTAAAACTTTGAACTATTAAATAATAAACTTTGTACTCTTTAGTTTATAAATTTACACCGATAAAACTGTAAACTTAATACTATGCTTTTAAAACTTTGAACTATTAAATTATAAACTTTGTACTTGTTAGTTTATAAATTTACACCCTTAAAATCAACACCCATGAGTTTTGGAGTTCTAATTATTAGTAACAACACTTACAACACTATATATTATTTATACCCAAAGTCAGAAACAAAAATTGTACATTACCAAGTATAGAGTAGAAAATCATGAAGCTTACAGATATCTGGACTACTCTACAGCTGCCAACATGTGTCATAGCAAGAAAACCAGCATTCTCATTGTAAATATCAAAACAAATGATTAGAGAAAAGCAGTACCAAGTAATCGGTGCTACCTTAGCTAGATAGCTACACTACACTTACATTGACACTGCAGTTCCATTTGCTGTCCCAAAAAATGCACCCAGTAAAGTACTGATGCCCTGCGCAATTGCAAACGATTTGACCATATTCTGGCCACGAGGCAAAAGAAACAAAATGATGATTCTGGTTGGAGATCAAGCTTGTACCTACCAACAAATGCCACGACCAAGAATTGAAGGAGGTATCATAGTCGCTCGCATATCTTGCCACAACAATGAAGGTCCCAAATGACTGAAAGGGGTAGCAAACTGCTTATTAGACCACTAGTAATTATGGCACACTTATTTTTTCAATTTTGGGTAAAGCTGCGTGGATAAACCTCAACAAGAGCAACAAATGCAGCCACCATCGTTGCAAATGATTCACCAAAGCATCAAACGTTAGGGCCCCCATTAGAAAGGGTATGGGACACTAATCCTACAAACAAATGGTACAGTCAGAAGATGTACAATCAAATGTTTATAGCCACAAAAAAGAATTGAAGGAGGTACCTCTATTATGTAAGAAATTGTACAAAAACAAGGTTGAAAAGCACAAAGGTAATGCAATTGTAACGAACTCCTTACCAAGGAGCTCCACCAATAAGTCCATAGCGATCAACACGGCAATGGACCTGTGTCTTTGTTCAGGCATTCTTGTATGCACCGCTAACCATGAGAATGTATGCATACAACCATACAATCGCAATTGTGAAAATCGCGAGAACAAGTGAAACATAGGCTTTGCGGGGAATGGACAACATGAGGTAAAATACTACACACAAGACAAAATACATCAAGTACATGAGTTTAGCTATAATGTGTATGAGGTGTGTGGAGAGCTATAACAATGGACTCTATACACGAGAAAATCGATCATTAGAATAACTTCTCGAAGCCCAATTTCAACACACTTAGCAACCGATCTTCTTGTCATTAGGAACAGGTACAATTAAAAACACAAATAATGTGACAACCACATCAGTATCTTGAATTAGTGCTTACCCGGAAAACCAAGCTCATATACCCAAAAATCAGCTAAGCGAGACCGGAGGTACAAATGACAATGGGCTTAGCAATCGAGAAAGAGGCGAGAACTTTGTAAATGCACAAACTAAAATTCTATGAAAGCATCATGTTTAAGTAGAAGGTGAAAGTTGGAGTGAAGATCCCTACTTGACGTTACACCAAAGGCCACTAAAACCAAGTATGATCTGAATTGTCGATGCGATGATGAGAGCGCCTTGTGTTCCTCGCATGGTGCGCAAGAATTTCTCGGAATGAGTGAACAAACGCCTTGTGAACTGTACACCAAGAACTCAAACAGATCCACGAGAGGTTGTGTGACAAAGGAGACAAGTTGCGGGGGGAACTCGAACCGAACTACCTCATGAGGGTCCGCCTCATTCTTTTGTAATGGCCAGCTATGAGAATGGAAATGGTGGGCGCGACAATGGTGTGGGATCCACCCATCACTACAAGGAGGCAAATCCCAAAGAATGACGGCGGCACGGCGTGTTGATGCCGACAACGAAAAACACCTTATGAATCACCTTAGCCTTCTCCACCTAGCAAAGAATCAAAAGAACTTTTGATTGACACCACTGGTCACAAACTATCTTTGGCTGCCCAAAAATCTTGGAATCCGGAACATGAAGAGGCGATTGGTTTATTACTCACGTTTCCTCCTCCCATCCGGAGAACAAGAACACTTGGGATGATGACAGATGTGCCTAGCATCACAATGTAGTCTTTGGAATCCAAGGATGACGGCCTCATTTTGCATGTTTCATATTACATTACATAGTTAGGTGGTCAAAAATTAGGACCACCAAACAAACTCAAAAGGAAAAATGAAAGTCAACTAAATAGACACACAGAGAGAGAGACAACTCTGAAAATTATAGCTAACTTATGACACACACATAGAGGGAGAGAAAGGGACACACACATACACACCACAAACATACATACTCACACAAAAACTAGGAAACACACGTAGAGAGAGAGGAATACAAAGAGAGGGAGACAAAGACAAACAAAACATTAGCTGTCAAAGACACTACAACCACATCCACTAACTTGATGACATGTCTGATAGAGAAAACTTACACCACATACATACACACACCAAATCTACATAGAATGCAGCTCACTCTCAGTTTAGAAAAAAAAACTCAAAGAGAGACAAAGGCATTTCGGCTCACAAACACATAGAGAGAGATAGACACACAATAAAACTCAAAAATACGCTCACAGATACGCATAGAGGGACAAAAGACTCCCTCCAACATCAAAATATTAATCAAATACCTATAGAGAGACAATAACCTGTCAAAGACACTACACCAAAGAGAGACAAGCATAGAGAGAGATTGAGACAGAGAGACGGACAAAAGACTTCAAAAAAACAAAAAAAACTCAAAAGGCAAATGCAAGTCAACTAAATAGACAAGCACATGGTTGGCCTTCTTGCTTGGCACATAGAGGGAGAGAAAAGGGACACACACAACACAAACATACAGAAGAGAGAAATACGTAGAGAGAGGGAGACAAAAGACATACAAAACATTACTGTCAAAGACAATGCACCCACATCAACTAACATAGATTCATCAACAACAAAACTATCTAATTTGATGACATGTATAATAGAGACACACACAGAGAGAGACACACACACGGAGACACTACCAAGTTTGTACTACGTAATTTGTAAAACTTTGAACTAACACATTGCAAACTTTGTAATGGTAGGTTAGAAACTTTGAACTATCACACTATAAACTTTGAATTGATAAGTTGAAAACTTTACATTCAAAACTTATACAACTTTCAACTATTACATTACAAACTTTATAGTGCTACGTTCAAAACTTTACACTCGGAATTTATAGACTTTGAACTAGCATATTATAAACTTTCTACGGTAGGTTATAAAGTTTAAACTAGCACATTTATAAACTTTACACTTAAGAATTTATAAAACTTTGAAGTATCACATTACAAACTTTGTACTACTAGTTCAAAACTTTACACTTTCGTAATTTATAAACTTTGAATTATGACATTACAAACTTTGTACTTTTATGTTGAAACTTTGAACTATCAGATTATGAACTTTGTACTGCTAGATCAAAAAACTTTACATGCGAGAAGTGGTAAACTTTGAACTATCACATTATAATAAACTTTCTATTGATAGGGTAAAACTTTTGCTTTTCGAGAATTTATCGCATTGTAAACTTCACACTTTGCTAGGTTGAAAACTTTACGCTCGAGAATTTATGAACTTTCAACTATGAGATTACAAACTTGTAATGCTATGCTAGATCAAACATGTAGGGAAAAAAAAAAAAGATATCTTAATTATTTGGATGTGATGATTGAATAATGCAAAGAATCATTCATTAATGTAAGCTAGAAGCCGAATGGTTTCCTTGTAATTCATAAATAGCAAACATCACTCATGCATGACCAAAAAAAAAAAAAAAGTCATTTTTTATAAGGTTTTCACAATACAAACACAAAAGGGCTCGTGAGTCCTATCAGATTGAAATAAAATTGCTTACTAGGGGGCTTTTATGAAAATAAAATTTCCCCACAAAACAATGCCTAGTAGGGGGCATCCTTTATTTTCTCAAAATTAAAAAGCCTAAAAACACATTGCTTAGTAGGGGGCATGCTCTCTTTTTTTAAACAATTAAAAAAACATTGCATACATCCGAGAACTATGGCTACGAGATGAAGACGACAAGTTATTTCTTGACCACCCATGACATACAATGACTATGAAAGCACACATTGGAGTTGGTACCGGTGAGAGGTAGGGGATCCTAGAGCGGTGGTAAGCCACCTTTGCGCGAACCATAGTCTGCAGTACAACATAGCAACATTAGAATAATAGAAGACAAATCTAAAGGCGTCCTATAGATATTACTAGTCAACAAAATTTCTAGTATATACTGACCTTCCATTAAATAGTACATCAAAAGTTCTAGGACAAATCATGTCAATTACTTGATTCAAGTAGTCGATACAAGTATACATATCTACCATAATCAAAGCCCCTTGTTCCAATTTGCAAAAGCATAGAGTAAGGAATTAGAAATTGCAAAGTTTCCCATCACAGCAAAAGCAAGAATGCACAAACCAATATATGTTAACAATTGTATAATGGAGCTGTAGTGTAACCTATGAAAAGTATCCCTGGAATGCTGAACCATGTAATGATGTAAGATCAACACCAAAAAAATTTTGCCGTTACCAAAAGAGAGCACGCAAGAGCACATAACCTAGATATTGGACAACTACATAAGAAAGAACTTGATAATAAAATATAGACACACATGGAGCAGTAGTAGAGGGTAATTACATAACATTTAAGGTGAAGTTAAAAAGTGATGCTTAATCTTTTTATAAGTTGTATTATCTCGGGTTTGTAAAGTGAAAAGACGTGATGGACATTTTGTGTTCGCAACAGGCTAGCTAATAGGTTTATATGGTTGTTAGAATGAGTGCATGGGATAAAAATCCATTTAGTTGGAGCAGAATGAGGGAATGCAAGTTGGGATTGCTTGGCTGGTCATATGAGATAATATGCACTCAGATTTGTCCTTTGTCAAGTACACAAATTTCTTCTCTTCTAAATCGGTTGGCTAATATTATGCCCGGTTCAAATTGATATAAATTGGATCCGCAAATGTGTGGTTTGAGTTCAGGGCTGAATAGACAAACAGTATGTCGGTACTCAGATGTTCTAAGATAATATACGCAAATAATATGACAAGTGCAACTACTATGTTCTAAGATAATAATAATGTAATGTCAATACCCGGTTTATTTACATGGACAAATATAAGATGCATGCTTGTCACTTATCCAATTAGTTGACAAAAATTTGCCGTGACATTTTCTTGAAATTACGTAGCATTACAAATATGACAAAAATTTGTTGTGACAAAATACTACTCAAATATGAGCATTAGAATGATTTACGGAAGCCCAATTTCTACACACTTAGCAACCCTTTGAATCCAAAATCGATACTAGTTTTCTTTTGGAATTCTAGGAAGAGCTAAGCATTTCTACTTGGTTGTATCAAAAGCATTTGTTGATAACTTGATAATATTTGGTGACGGATACAGTTTTCATTTTTAGCCTAATTTGTTCGAAGCATCTTCACTTACATGAAAACATTTGTTTAGTCGCATCACCATATCCATTTGAAGCGAGAGGATGGAGCTAATCATCTATCAAACAAAAGCGTCGGTGGAATATATTGAGGGACAATATCTCCAAAGCAGACAAATAGTACATATGATGACTACAAATTTTGCCCTACAAATTTGCATTACCACGATTATTCTTATCTAACAAAATAATAGGAAAATCTGGAAAAAAATATGGTTGCAGTTAAAAGTGTTTGCTTCTGAATTTTTAGCAGGATGACATTTTTCTTTGTGAACCTCAAATCTATTAGCATGCAAAACGAACAACCAACTTGCCCAGGACCTCGTGGGTGCCTAATCAGGAATAAACCTCTCGGTCAGCATGCAAATGCAACGCATGCCCCCCATGAAAAATGGAGAATTGTCTACTCTTCAGCTTCTTCTTGTTCCACTGAACACCTGAACCAGGACCACATCAACACAAAAAAACACATGGCGGCAATCAAATCCACACACAAAAAATATGCATCAGCCACACAATCTCATGCGTGCCCCTTCTAAGTTTGCATGCACCCAAGGCCATCCGCATCCATCCATCGATGAATATGCTTGTGCGACGGAAAGTGAATGATAGAAAAAACAGGGTTCTAGAGGATTTGTCGGGGCTCCTCGCTCTCCGGTCGATCTGCATGAATCGACTCACGACTCGCCTCAAATCGAGAGCACAGGGGTGGATCCGCCCCAAATCGAGACCGACGGTGACGAATCCCTACAAATCGAGACCGCCGACGACAAATCCGCCCCCAAAAAAATGTCGAAAAACGGCGGGAAGCACGGTCAACCCTTACCTCGTCGATGGGGGAGGGGCAACGCGAGCGGCGAGGCCTCGCCTCTAGGTAGACGAAGGGGAAGGTATGCTCATCCCGCAATCAAGGATCGACGCCGCCGCCGCAACGGGGATCCACCGACACCTTGACGGGCGGGCCGGAGCTCCGATGTCGATGGGGCGTTCCGTGTTGATGACGCATTGGATCCACCTCCCGCCGGGAAGGGGCGGCTGGATCCGCCACCGAAATCGCCGCCGGCGGGATCGACGAGGGTTCTCCGACGGCCCGTGTGCGGAAGGGGGAAACCAAAGCGAGGAAGGAGTTTTTTGAATTTTTTAATTCGGGTGAGAAGAGAAAAGGGAAGAAGAAACGGTCACGGAGGAAACTAGAGAAGGAAAGCGTGTGGGCCAGCACTTGAAGTAGAGCGCGTGCGCCAAATAAGGTTTGTGCAGCCCGGGACCTCTATAAAGAAACTCCTCTATATATTGTGAATAAATGCTGTGCTGTAACTCCTCAAATAAACAAACTCTCCTCTATATTGTGAACAAATGCTGTGCTGACCATCATCAAATCCCAGAGCCCATGATCATACCCTCAAATCAAAAAGTCGGCCCAACACTCCTCAAAATCAGCATCAGCAGGTGTCCATGTTATCTCCCTCAAATCAAAGTCGGCCCAACACAAATGTAACTCTCCTCAACAAACAGATCCAAGTAATAATCCTCTTAACTGAAAGGAACACAGGGGTCCGAACCCATGTCCTTTTGGTGGGCTGGCAATTGGCATGGGCTCAAACAAACTCCCCCTTGTAACAACTAAGCAGGAGTAACAGGCACACGCCACGATGCTCGGCTGATACGCGCGCTGAGGGCCGCCTGTTTTAACCTGGTTTTGCCCGATGTCCGGTAAGCAGTACGGTGCTAATGTGGGAGCAAACGCCCGGGTGTTTGTGCTGCTCGGCTGCTCCGTCGCGTAGCGGCGTCACACTCCCACAACACTATTCCTCTCCCTCTGCTGCCTAGTGAGTACTGATTACCTAGTGAGCACGAAAACAAACGCCTAGCAGCCCCACCACAATCATGTTTCACGTAACAAACACAGCTCCTCCCGAGTCTTAATCTGAGAATTAATTAGGGTCTCTGATATGGGCCATGAAAAAAATAGCGCACTATCAAAAATCGCGTTTGCCTCTTCTCGACGCTATTGGCCCCTATAGCGGCAGCTAAATGGAGCCGCGTCAGTTACCCACCCACGCTATTGCGCCGCTATAGCGCGCTATGTGTGCGCATGCATCTGGTCGACTTCACTTGTTGCAATTAGAAACTTTATAACAGCGTAGTTATTTATTATCATATAGTTCCAGGCTTACAAAGTTTGCAAACTTGAGGACAAGCTCTATATGCGCCAAACATGTAGCAGAAGTGTAGTTGAGATGCAAGAGATGGTGAAACACCGCACGGAGGCAGAGAACACAACGCCAAGTGGTGGCAGCCAAAGTTCACAACAGAACTCTATATACTCTCAGTATGCATTGAGATCCATCACAAAGTAAAGTTATATGAGAATTGGTAGAGGAACAAAAGAAGAGCTAGTAGAAGAAAAAAAAATGAGATGAACAAAAGAGTTGGTAGGAGGGGATAGTTTGCGAGCCCAATGCTCCACGAAACCAAAGCAGCGCGCCCTTGCTGCCCCGATTCCGTGGAAGCCCAGGGCGATTTATGGGCTTTGGCCGGGGCGAACCCCGACCCACCACCCGCCGGAGATTTCCGGGACTCATCCCGGGCCAATGCCAGCCCCGTGCAGCATCCAATGAAGACCTCTCTCTAACAAATCCGGCATACCTCTAACCCTGTCATAATACCTGTGTAACAATTCTGTGCAGCCCAAGAACTCCGTCAGAAATGTAACTCTGCAGCCCATGAAGAACTCTGTCAGACCTCTAACAATTGTTGTGCAGCCCGTGACGACGGTAACAACAGAGTCAGCTCTATCACAACCTGTCTTGGTGGGCTGGTCATTGGCATGGGCTCAAAAGTAAAGCAAACTCCCCATCCTGACAACTCTTTAGCCCTCCTAAGCAGGAGTAACAGGCACACGCCACGGTGCCCGGCTGGTGCGCGCGCCGAGGGCCTCCTCTTTTAACCTGCTTTGCCCGATGTTCGCTAGCAGTACGGTGCTAATGTGGCCTGCGCTACGCCCGGTTGTTTGTTTTGCTGCTCGGCTGCTCCGTCTCCGTAGCGTAGCGGCGCCACGCTCCCACAACACAGAATGTAGTGCGATGTCAAACAAACACACACACACAGAGAATGTAGTGCGTTGTCAAAAAACACACACAGAGAGAGAGAATGTAGCGGAACTGAGGTTTGTGAAACTTGGTGTCATTTTGGGAATTTCGCACAAATCAAATCAAAATGTAGTGGAGGTCCACGCACACCCAGACACAGAGCCGGCGGTACCGGTGTTTATTATACTCTCTCGTCACGTGAACCCTGTCATCATCTCTGCAGTACACCATGTGCTGCTCCTGCGCCCAACGCCAAAACGAATACGGCCGGTGAGCCAACGGAAAGGAAAATGCTGCTATTCCTACACTAGTGAGTACTCCCTCCGTTCATGATATTTGCGGAATTTTTATTTCGTATAAAAGCGTGTTTTGGCCTCTCGCCTTATTCAACTTTTTTTAATAAATATTACTACTTTTATTATGACTTATTACATCACTAAAGATATTGTAATGACGTTTTGTTTGTTTTATAATTTACATAAAAAATTTGAATAAGGCGAAGCGATCAAAACACGATTCATATGGTCCAAGAGTGCAATGTGGAACGGAGGGAGTAGCAGCAGGCAGCAGACCTCCTCCGGTCACTTTGCACTTTGCAGTCGATCTCGGCAATCATCGATCCTCCATTCCTCCTGCCTGCCATCGTCACTCTGCCTGCAGGCTCGATCTTTCTTGGTTTCAAGGTCAGTCAGCAGCAACTGCAACTTTTCCTGCCCCTTTTTCTCTCTTTTCCAATCGCTTTCACTAGTCAAAAAGGATTTGACTGCCAATTCCAGTTAAACTGAAGTAAAGCAAAATTACTGTGGTTTATAATGTTTTATTTTCTGCGAGTTTCTCAGATCACGAAATTCAGAAAGAATCTGATGCAGCTCGATCTGGTCCAGTAGCTTTCAGGTCTAGGAAAATCTTGGATCTGGAGCCCAAACCCTGTTCGATCTTATGAACTCTGGTAATAAAATAGTACTGTAGTACTTAAATCTGCAATACGCAATCTTGTTACAAACTCACCTGATGATAGTAACTTGAATCTGCAATTGCAATGCTGGCTGCCGTTAGACTACAGCACCACCGGCACCAATGAGGGCGGCAACGGGCGGCAGCACCGCAAGAACCAAGCCGCCGCCTTGTCTCGGGGGCCCAAGGCGATGCCGTCCAAGTGGGACGACGCGCAGAAATGGCTGGTGGGCATGTCGTCGTCGTCCAACGGCGGCCGCGCGCCGGCGGCGGACGGCGGCGGCGCCAGGGTGAAGCCCAGGAACTCTAACGCCGATGACCGGCGCCTCCTCGGCTCGGCATCGCAGAACGGCCGCGTGTCCTGCAGCAGCGTGGACGGCGCGTTGGAGTACAGCATGGTGGTCACCGCGGCCTCGCCCTCGCCGCGGCAGACCGGCGGCGACGACGACGACGTGGAGGAAACCAAGAAGATCGACTGCATGGTGCAGCAGCGGAATGGCTCGCCGCCGCCCAAGGCGGTGGTAAGGTCCGTGTGCCTCCGGGACATGGGGACAGAGATGACCCCTATCGCCAGCAAGGAGCCGTCCAGGACGGCCACGCCGCTGCGTGCCTCCACGCCCGTCGCGCGGAGCCCGATATCCTCGAGGTCGTCTACTCCGGCGAGGAGACGCCAGGAAGGGCCCGTGGGCGTGACCACCGCCGCCGTTGTTGGGAGTACGGCGACCGAGCAGGCGGCGACGGCAGGCATGGTCGTCGGCGAGGAGCGCACCGTGGTTGGTCATATGCCCATCGTCAACTCGCTCGAGTCCCGCGCCGCGGCGTGGGATGAGGCTGAACGGGCCAAGTTCATGGCGAGGTGGGAATGTGCTACTCTCAATTGTTATGATAATTTGTTTATAAGTATTTTCTTGGATTTGTATTAGTACCTCTGATGACTTGTTTTCTGCACATCTGCCTACCATATTGCTAATTAAGTACTACAATTCTTGCCTTCATCTTGTTATTTCAGGTATAAACGTGAAGAGGTCAAGATACAGGCCTGGGAGAACCAGGAGAAGAGAAAGGCTGAGACCAAGATGAAGAAAATGCAGGCAAGCTTCGAAGATGAAATCGTTTACTTGTCTGACATTTGCTTACTTACATCCAGTTGCCTGACATGTCCAACAAAAACTGTGTCTGCAGATGAAGGCCGATCAGATGAAATCACGGGCTCAAGAGAAGCTGTCCAACCGGCTGGCCACGACGCAACGGATGGCCGAGGAGAAGCGGGCGAGCGCCGAGGCCAAGCTCAACGAGCGTGCGGCGAGGACATCAGAGAAGGCCAACTACATCAGGAGGACAGGGCACCTGCCGTCCTCCTTCAAGATTTCTTGCTTGTGCGGCTCAAGCTTTGAGTAAACCATCGATCAGTTGTGACACTCACTTCACCTCTCGATAGCCTCGTCATTTGTTCCTCAACCTCTCACTCTTAAAGAACATCGAGCTGACGGCCGGTCATAGCCCAACGTCTAATTCAATCCATTACCAATTTACCATACATATTTCCTCCAAAAGAAAACCCTCCGTTACCATGGTTGTCCGCGCAATTGTGCAACAGTTTTAGGGTCTGTTTGGTTCCAGGGACTAGGGATTAAGGACTACTTAGGGACTAAATGGAGACTAATTATTAGTCCCTAAAGGTGTTTGGGTCAAGAGACAAGAGAAGGACTAATTGCATGCACAAAGACTATTATGCCCCTTTTATTATTGCACAAATGAGCTGCTGCCCTGCTTGCCATTTTTTTTTTCTGCCGCTGCTACACAAAGCTGCTTCACAGGTAGCACAAGTGTGTGGATGCTCTGCTGCTTGCCGCCTCATTGAAGCACCCCATGCTCTTGGTCATGTCGAGGAAGGCCGACTTGGAGATCTTGAGCTGCTCCTCGGGCTTGTAGCACGCGAACTCGACGAGGTACATGGGCGTGGCCGCTTCAAGTAGTAGATGGTGAGCAGCAGCAGCGCGGTGCCGAGCCAGGCGACCCATGTGAGCAGGTCGATGGAGCAGTAGATGACGTCGAGGCAAACGAATGAGTAGGCGGCGGCGGCGACCTCGGGGATGCAGAGCATCAGCAGCACCGACGTGGTGCTCCCACCGTGGCGGATCCTGAGCTTGACGTACTTGCGCGCCAAATCCAGGAGCCGGCGGCGGATCTTGATGACGATGTTGGGCGCCGGCCCGTCCTCGCGGTCCCGTAGAGCTTCGTCCGCGCCGCGAAATTCCTCTCAGTCGTGAGGTGCTCCCGCCCCATGGCTGTCGGAGGGAGCTGGCTGGGGAGCGCGCGCCGGCGAGCGAGGCGAGCGTGCGTCGGCGAGCGAGCGGCGAGGCCAGCGCGCGAGCGACGGCAGTGCGTGTCTACGACGGCGCATCGTGAGAGCGGCAGCGGCGGCGCATCGGCTTCTGGGCAGAGAGGGGCGGAACAGAGCGGAAGGGTATGGGCTGGACAAATTCTCAACTAGTCCCGACTGTTAGAAGGGACTAATGGACTAGGGACTAATTAAGACTAAAAATTAGTCCATTAGTCCTGCTGTTTGGTAATTTAGGGGCTAATTGAGACTAAAAATTAGTCCTAGTCCCTAGTCCCAAGGAACCAAACAGGGCCTTAATTGACCTGATCAGAATTGTAGCTAGAAGTATTCCATTTATTACCAATTTGTGGGTTATGTGTGATAATGTCCTGCGCATGATGAAACATAATCAGAAGAAGATTATGCAGAAAAACCACCTCTCTTCCAAGCCAGTTCTATGCAAATATAATGCTACTGGGTCCCAAACAAACATGTTCGGCCCGTCAATTTCTTGAGAACACAATGCGAGGCACTGAAATCCATATCACAAAGTGCTGTTCAAAATCTCAAAAAATAAGAACTAACGTTTTACCAAAGTTTAGTAGCGGCACCTGAGGAGTGTAAATTGTCCTGCCAGTTCAACATTTCATTGAGATTCAATATTAAGAGCAAGTTATATATAGCACCAAATTTAAATTTTCTTTCCTCAAGAAATCACACAGGACTGAAATAAGGGTAATCAGTGTACCCAACAACAGGGTCAGGAGTGTAGAACGTGGATCTGTCGTACTTGTTCAAAGGTGCATTCAGCTCAAATCGCTTTGGCAAGTCTGGGTTCGCCAAAAACCATTTGCCGTATGCCACCAGGTCAGTGTAACCTTCAGACACAGCTTTGTTGCCTTCTTCCCTGTTGTATCCTCCACCAACAATGAAAGTGCCAGAAAATGCTTTCCTGAAATGCAGCAGCTTGTAGGGGATCTGCATCTTACCGCCCACTTTGACCACCTCCGGCTCAACCATGCTGCAGTAGAGGACGCCGAGCTTGTTCATGGCGTGGATCATGTACAGGCCAAGTGCGTCTGGGTCTGAGTCCCAGCAATCCAGGGAGTTGGAATATGGTGAAAGACGGACACCAACCCTGTCAGCTCCGACCTCATCGATGGCAGCTTGGATTACCTCTAGTGCAAAGCGGCATCGGTTTTCCATGCTTCCACCATACTTGTCAGTTCTATCATTGACACTATCTTTCATGAACTGCTCAATGAGATAGCCAAATGCACAGTGGATTTCGACCCCATCAAAGCCTAGAATCCATTGATGTAGCAAAATCATCAACGAATGTGTGATGAATGGTTTACTTGCTTTGATTAAAAGGGTAAATACTGGGTAGCTGAATGTGCAGTGGAATTAAACTCTGATAAATCCTCGCAATTGGAAAGCTGTAGGGGTTAACTATGCCGATCAAAGAGTAAAAAAGGTGGAAGTACCTGCTTCAATGCAGTTCTAGCAGCAAGCCGAAAATCATTGACAATTTGGGGGATTTCATCTTCTCTAAGCCTCCTTGGGACTGAGAATGCCTCCACAGTCCCATCATCGAGAACCTTAGGGGTGATCTGTATGTCCGTACAAGAAATTGGTGCTTTTCTATTGGGTTGATAATCTGCAATGTTTTTATTGTAATATGGTTGTCAGGGGAACCTCACACTACATGAAATGTGTCATTCAAGCAAGGAGCAGCATGTGTGAATAATACACACAAGATAAGCTTGAGACAAGAACATTGCGAATGTACAGTATAATTTATGTGGCTTCAGAAAGAACCTTAAGTTCTTTCAGTTCAACAAGACATGCACATTCACTCAAAAACCATCAACTGCATTAGTAGACCTCAGTAGTAATAAAAATTTACCTTTGAGACGCCTAAGAAAATGAATCAGCATAATCTAGATCAAGTATCCTTGAATTTTTTGAAGTAAAATCAAGTATCCTAGATACAAAGTACTGTATGTAATATTATTAGTGATAATTTCTGTGGATCCATTGCAAGCTTAAGTTGTTACAATTCAACAAGACACAGTACAGTAAAAAATTGCTTCTGAACTTGGTAGCCAGGATAGTCAGATTGCTAACACAATTAATCAACATGATGTAGCAGCCTATCATACAACCGTTCTGTAAACAACTATACAAGTTTTGGCCTAGATAAAAATATAACTATCATTCTGCTCTATTTATAAAAAGCATATGAAAGATTAAATTTCTTAGAGAACAACTACTACTATGGTTCTATATATATGCGTAATTCATTAGCAAAAACATATTAACCTGCAAGGTCATAGTAAATATCCAATATCTCCTATATGAATAATTCATTAGTAAACACACAAGGTCATCCTAAAATATCCAGAACTTGAGAAGTGGTGGTACCATAAGTAGAAGCCCTCCCCACGTGCCAGATTTGGCAGAAGAACACTCCGCCCTTCTGGTGCACACCTTCGACGACTGGCTTCCAGGCTTCTACCTGTTCCTTGGTCCATATACCTGGAGTGCTGGGGTACCCCTGGGCAGTCTCCGAGACCCCAGTGGACTCACTGATCAGGAGGCCGCCTTCCGAAGCCCTCTGGGAGTAGTAGAGGGCGACACGCTCACCAGGGAGGTTGTTGTAGCACCTTGACCTTGTGAGCGGCGCATGGACAACCCTGGCATAAAGAGGAGGAACAGCAGATGTATCATCAGGCCGATTGTATACGCAGAATCCAATACCCTGACGTCAGGAGCTCCCTAGGCAGAAGTTGTGCAGACTTTGGGGGGGGGGCAGGCAATTCATCGAGCACCTTGCGGGCGCTAGCCCTAGACGCTGGGACAAGAACCAGCCGGTACAAACTCTGGTCCCGAAAACCAACTGATCAGCAATTCAGCACTAGTTGGTCCATGGGAGCAATGAACTCTTTTGTAAGCAATGAAGGAATGTGGTGAAGCGATCCTACGGCCGCTACAAAACCGAGCCAAGGTGAATAGGTGGTACATGGATGGACGGTGAACATACTGACCTGTGGGAGAGGTGGAACCTCCCCATGGTGTAGGGCGTGAGGAGCGGGATTGCTTTTGCTTCCATGGACGATTGATGCACCCCTGCCTTGTTCCTTTTGGCTCTCTTGGAGGTGATGCCTGATTATTGTGCGTCAGCCGTCAGGGGAGCAGACTAGCTAGGGACGTGAGTGCAGCAACAGCATGGCATATTGTGAGTCCATGGTCTGCATTCCCGTGCAAACTTTTAGTCCTAATATAATTAATGGATTAACACTGGACAAACAGCAGTGTTAACTAGTCAAATATCCGTTTGGGTCATGCTTGACCAGGAGCGCTATCGGTGCTCAAAGCAGGACATGCTGGGACGAGCAGCAACGGTCAGTCATTCTCAAGCTCACGAGGTTTGTTACTTATTGCAGTAGAGTAACAGCTAACCAGAACATAGTAATTCAAATCATCGTTTCAGAAAACACAGATTACACTGAGGAGTTTAGAACAATCAAATTAAGCTTTTAGCCTTTTTGGAAAGTTACAATTAAAACATAAAGCTAAAATTAGAATTTTTGTGTACAGTGAGTAGATCTCAGGGCAAAGGGCTTTTGACCGGTGGAAGCAATGTTGAATTGGCCGGTACCGAAAACTGTAAAAGAATTACGGGCTCTCCTACTCCAACTATAGATGGTCTAGGTCTAGTTAGTTACCATCTTATTTCAAATCAAGAACAAGAATTACCATCTTCTCAAAACTGTACATTAATGCATACCGATTTCTCAAGAATAATTAAAAGAAAAGAAATAATTTGGTACTGCCAGCCTTATGTTTCATGTGATTCTATAAGGGAAAAAAGAAAAAAAAATCTGCCACATATACTGCATATTTTTTTTTTTTTAACTTAGCAGCCATGAGATGATTTAAAAAAACAAGTAGCATGTTTCAGCACATTGGGAACCAAGTCAAACTTTTATTAATCAAATATAATCTGAGAAATCCACTTCATGATGAAGATGTATAGCCAGACATAACCTGCATCATGAACAAGAATACAGGTTATAAATGGCTGAACAAATTGTTTGCTAAGGAAAGAGATCTTCATGCTAATCCGGTCAGCAGCCTGATACTGCAGTAGTAAATTAGATCTTAGCAGCAAGTTGTAGATGGGAATTTTTTTTTTCTACCTCAAAATCTACATCTTCAGCTAGATAATAGCAAGGATCAACAGCATCTCAGACACAGCACTCTGAACCCCAGCCAACTCATGAAAGGAAATTACTCTGCAGGAAAAGAAACAGTCTGGTCTATATTAGAGAGAAATGATCTTAGGTGTGGAGGGCTGGGTTCCAAGCAATTTTGATCACATGGTCTTTTGCAAGAACAAACATCTCACTGCGACTGATAACAGCAATATGAAAATATGTCTCAAAGAATGAGACCATCATAACAAAAAGTAATCCCATATATCAACTATGACTTTGGCATGGGAATAGCACCAATTACATACTACAGTAAGAGGTTGGCAAGATCGATAAACAAAATAACAGGGCGTAACTACAAAATAATCACCCAGGATGCAACAAATCAAAACTTTATCACTGACCACCTTGAGTACCACAGATGCCTTCATGTGATGACTCATTTCCCCAGTTACACCGGTCAGATTGATCTATTAATCTGCATCTACTCATCTGGTGAAGCAGAATATTTGAAGGGTTTCACTGCCAAATCAGGGAAATGGTGGTCACTGGACTCTAGGATATTTACAAAGTGGTGCTGAGTAGTCTCCACAATTTTATTCAGATCTCAATGACCTGAAAAAGATAACACCTTCAATTCTTGATTCCATAGGAACGATTTTCTCACAGCATAAATTGGTTATGAAAACAGAATGATTCCTGTATATATATAACTAAAACCACATCTGGGTGTGGTATATAACATCTAGCAATCAACACACTAAGAAGGTCATTTTATTTGGATTTATTATTTCAAATGTTATGCACATTACATCATCTTAGAATAAATGGTACAAATAAAAGGAACTCGCCAATAAACTTCTTATACTAGGCAATAAGAGTGAGGTGTCCAAATCTGATACAAAGCACTGTTACAAATTGGAAACATATTCTGTTGTCACGGAAGAAACTTATAAGCTGTAGAAGTTTAGCTGCTACTCGGAAAAGAGTGAATATTTTGTAGAAACATGAAGTTCAAAAACACTCTGACAAATTCTTCACAAAATCAAGGGCAGGTCATCACAGATTGAGAGCCTCTAGGGCCTTATCCTCCGTTCCAAGTTCTTATTCCTCACTTTTCTCTTCAATTTCCCTTTTTGTAAGCCTGCAACTGTTCTTTAAATTTCTTGCTCTCTTCAAAGTTGGCCTTTCTCTTCAAGGCTTTCTGGTTTTAAGTGCAGTAATGCAACATTTAGAACAAAGGCGATTTGTTTTAAAAAGAATATTTGTTGTGGTTTAGAGGATAACAAAATAGAAACAAGGGGGTGATAATCACTCACCTCCTGTCGGAAGCAGCGGTCTAGCTTGATTTTAAGGCCTGTGCACTCTCCAAAGAACTTCTTAACCGGGTGATCCAGATGGCACTTCTGGAATTCTTCAATAATCTGGACAGACACATTATAATTGTAGGTTTTATACTAAAGTAATGAAACATCATATATATGAACAAAAATATTCAACAAGGCAAGGATAAAATCAAAACAAAACAGCAAATTACCTCGGCACACATAGGATGCCTATGTAAGTCAGAGGGGGATGCATTTCCAAAGAGAGATATGGGAACCTCAGAAATAAGAACAGAAGAGTTGTTAGGAGGTTAAGACAACAAGTAAGAAATGTAAATGATTTGCCTCAGATTTCATTGCCATTCCATAAGCATGTATCCCACTTGGAGCATAAGGATCACAACTAGGCAGCAAAACTGGTAACAAAGCTCATGAAGGCCATGAAACCATGGCTGGCATACAGACCAGCCATCAAGTCATCTTTGGATGATAACAGTTGCAATGGGCATGGATGTCAGCCACGGCTTAATGACAGTCATGAATAAAATGTGCATATGCCCAGTACCTCACAAGTAGGACATCACAATTTTGGCATTTGTATCATCATAGGCAAAAGAGGAAAACAAAAATATCATCACAGGCATAGAGGAAAACAAAAAACTCATCATAGGCAGAAAGAAGTGCCTCAGCAGATCATATGTAATAGCTGTTCATATCAGTTCAACAGCAAGCCAACAGAGGCTTCCAATATCACAATACCAGAGTTCAGCCCACATTCAGTGAGTCAAAATATAGTTCCTTTAGTTAGCCACCTTCCCACTAACTAAACCCAAAAGGACAGGTGCTGGTCAGCCATCTACCATGCACAATGTCTAGCCATCTACCTCGGCACACATAGGATGCCTATGTAAAGTCAGAGGGGGATGCATTTCCAAAGAGAGATATGGGAACCTCAAACTGCACAACTGCAATACATTTTAGAACCACAGAGGCACAACTGTCTCAATGTTATACTGTTATACCATGGGCAGATCCAGCTGGATGCATGGGTATTCCCAGGAATACCCAATTATTTTGAGAAAAAAAATGAGTATATGTTAGATATATGTATGAATGGGATCCCATGTATGATATATTGCATGGTTTTCAAGTCGTCACCTAGGCGTCCAAATCCTGGGCGTCCCCATCGCCACGACCAAAATCCAGCAAAGCAAAAGAGGAGGCGAGGGAGAAGAAAGGGGAAGAGCAGAGGAGGACCAGCAGGGTTTGGGAAGGCCAAACTCCCATCTGCGCACCATCGGCTCCCATGGCCATGGCAGCTTCCTCACCGGCCAACTGCAGAATTAGTGATGCGAGAGGGGCAGCAGCAGGCCACAACAGCTCTCGATCTGCATAGAGTGGAGAAGATCTGCAAGGGGGCCGCATGGGAGAAGGGGAGGGGAAGCGGCAGAGAGGACCGGAGGAGAGGTGCCGGCTGCAGATGTCAACGGAGGGGGCAGAGAGAGAGAGAGAGAGAGAGCAGAAGCAGCAGCACCAGCATCGGCGGCGGCGACCTCGTCGGAGAGCGAGAGGCGGCACCTAATAGAAGGGTTAGGGAAGGTGGCACTTACATGGCTGCTCGGTGGTCTCGGCTTCCTCAGTTTTTGGAGATCTGGGTTCCAAGCAATTTTTATCACATCGTCTTTTGTAAGAAGTAAGAACAAACATCTCAGTGCGACTGATAACAGCAATATGAAAATGTCACAAAGAATGATACCATCATAACAAAGGTAATCCCATATATCAACTATGACTTCGGCATGGGAACAGCACCAATTACATACTACAGTACGAGGTTGGGAAGATTGATAACCGTAAAAACAGGGCGTAACTACAAAGTAATCACCCAGGATGCAACAAATCATTACTTTATCACTGTCCACCTTAAGTACGTCAGATGCCTTCATGTGATGATTCATTTCCCCAGTTACACCGGTCAAATTGATCTGTGTTAATCTACATCTACTCATCTAGTGTGGGTAAAGCAGAATATTTGAAGGGCTTGCGCTGCCAAATCAAGGAAATGGTGGTCACTGGACTCTAGGATATTTACAAAGTGGTGCTGAGTAGCCCCCACAATTTTATTCAGATCTCAATGACCTGAAAAAGATAATGCCTTCAATTCTTGATTCCATAGGAACGATTCTCTCACAGCATAAATTGGTTATGAAAACAGAATGATTCCTGTATATATAACTAAAAACCATATCTGGGTGTGGTACATAACATCTAGCAATCAACACACTAAGAAGGTCAATTTATTCGAATTTATTATTTCAAATGTTATGCACATTACATGATCTTAGAAGAAATGGTACAAATAAAAGGAACTCGCCAATAAACTGCTTATACTAGGCAACAAGAGTGAGGTGTCCAAATCTGATACAAAGCACTGTTACAAATTGGAAACATGTTTTGTTGTCACGGAAGAAACTTATAAGCTGTTGAAGTTTAGCTGCTACTCAGAAAAGAGTGAATATTTTAGAAACATGAAGTTCAAAAACAATCTGACAAATCCTTCACAAAATCGACGGTAGGTCATCACAGATTAAGAGCCTCTAGGGCCTTGTCCTCCGTTCCAAGTTCTTATTCCTCACTTTTCTCTGCAATTTCCCTTTTGTAAGCTTGCAACTGTTCTTTAAATTTCTTGCTCTCTTCAAAGTTGGCCTTTCTCTTCAAAGCTTTCTGGTTTTAAGTACAGTAATGTGACATTTAGAACAAGGCGATTTATTTAAAAAAGGATACTCTGTTGTGGTTTAGAGGATAACAACATAGAAACAAGGGGTGATAGTCACTCACCTCCTGTCGGAAGCAGCGGTCTAGCTTGATTTTAAGGTCTGTGCACTCTCCAAAGAACTTCTTAACCGGGTGATCCAGATGGCACTTTTGGAACTCTTCAATAATCTGGACAAATACATTATAATTGTAGGTTTTACTGAAGTAGTAATGAAACAACATATATATGAACAAAATATTCAACAAGGCAAGGATACAATCAAAACCAAAACAGAAAATTACCTCGGCACACATAGGATGCCTATGTAAAGTCAGAGGGGGGTGCATTTCCAAAGAGAGATATGGGAACCTAGAACTGCACAATTGCACACCATTTTAGAATCACAGAGGCACAACTGTCCCAATGTTATACTATACATACTGAGATGCAATTGGAGTGTTGAAAGAAAAACTATACACTGATTGACACATCGCTATTGCACAACCATGGACTTGTTTTTATATCATGTTGTAAAAGGTTCCATTGTCATGTCATGATGAACCCAGGAAGAATCATAAAGGTGGTGAGCTTTCTATTCCTTTTATGGTCCTAAGTAAAGTTAATTGATGTCTATAGCTTTCTAGTTCTCTTATCGTCTACAAGAGAAAAACAGATCACTATGAATAATCATATAACCAGCTTAGCTTAGCCAACCAGGCTGCAAACAATTCCTTCCCTACTGAAGGCAGGGGCCGACTTGATTTAGGGCATTGGACCCTCAAATTCTTCTGGGCCATAAACCACACGCGCACCTTAATTCAGTACCAAGAGCACTTCAGTGCTAATTAAATGTTAATCTTGAGCGCTGGAGAATCGATACCGACAGGCATGTAATCCCCAACTTCAAAACACTTTCATCTAATAGTTACCGACAGGCATGTAATCCCCAAATCCTCGGTTGAAAGCTGCTCTCAAATTGGGAGGGAAATCAACTCACCTTGCACCTGTGGACCGCCCGCTCCCCTCTGCAAGAACGCTCGAGCACACTAGGATGTGTCGCCTTCCGCTGGGACTACGGGTGCAGCGGGCGGCCACCCGTCCGACGAGCCTCTGCTCCCCTTCACAAGCTGCGGCCAGGTTTGGTCTGCCGTCTGCGAGTGCGACTACGGGTGCGGCGGGGCTTGGAGGACTGCGGCGAGGACATTGGCCGGCCGAATTCGGCTTCGGCCTCACTCGGACTGCAATGGCCCAACTTCAACCAAGCTACTGAATGGATGACGGCCCAAAAAAAAAAATCTATTTTAAAATTTTAACTATCGACTCTTACGTTAGGTTCAATTTAAGACATCAAACTCGGGCCATTCAAATATCAAAACTAAACAAATTTATCCACGGGCCATTTCAGAGTACACAAACTTGTTTTATAATATTCACACTACAACTGCAACTCAAAATAATCTAAACTTGTTTTGTAGCATTTTCGAAAAGCAAAGAGGTTTTGACAATATGAGTTTTTTATTCATTTAGAACCTGTAAAAGGAGAAAATGAATCATAAGAATTGAGAAAATTTATAATATTCACACTACAATTTTAGGCAAAAATGATCATTGCTACATATAGGAGAGTTCTCTTTTCTTTTGTTAGAATATATGTAAATTACTTTATATTGCAATAATGGTATCCTATCCTATACTCTAAGCGATTCTGATATATTTGATACTAAACATAGATTTTACAAATTTCATTTTGAGAGTGACAAATCTAAGCTACTTTGAAAATACCAAATAGACATTTTTTTTTTTTTGTATTTGAAATTATGCAGGAGACAAATAGAGGTGTTTGAAAGATCGAAATGACTATTTGGTATTTTCTAAATGGGAAACATAGAGGTGTTTTAAAATATCAAAATGGAAAAATGACATATATTGTGGCTTCATGAAATAGACATCCCAAAATTGTATATGAAAAAGTTGGAATAGATTCTTCTATGGTCTTCTTTTTCTAGTGGCTATCGTCAATGCACAACAGAGCATTGTTGAACCGTGAACACCAAAACTAAAAAGTGTGGTCCTTATGTTGAATCCATCTATTAACCTAAAAAGTAAAGACATTGGATGTTAAGATCTAACATTTTGGAACCAATTCAAAACTCATCAGAAATAAATACATTGAAGATCCAACATCTCCTTACATGGGGAGTTCAGTAACTACTCAAGTGTGAAATAGGTCTATTCCATCCATAGTACTAAGATTAAATAAAAAAATGAATACATTATTACTCATATTGTTCTTTAGTAAAAGTAAAATTAAAATATCAAGCAATATTATGCAAGCTTAAAATGATTATGGATTTTACTGTAGCAGCAATATGTATAGTCTACACCTAGAATTCCATATAAAAAGATAGTTTTTGATTGAGAATTTTTTTTTTTTGCAATAGCTACTACAATAAAATCGATAATCATTTTAAGCTAACTGACATATATTGTGCATTTTTTCACAATGGCACATGACCCTAACTTAGGGCTGTTTGGCAAGGCTCCGAGGGGAGGCTTCACTAGAGGGCGGGGGCCGTTTTGGAGCTTCGAAGTGGGGCTCCTCAAAAGCGGCTCTCGCTCCTCCCTTTCGAAAAAGCGGCTCTAAGCGGCTCCTTCTCCTAGACCGTTTGGCAGGGCTCCTGGAGGAGCCGGGCGGGCGGAGCCTACGAAGAAGCCCGCCAAGCAGGCCCTTAGTTTTTTCACAATGCATAATGGTGGAAATTGAAATCATCTTCAAGGCACTTACCATAGTTACCCAGTCCCAAGGTCGAGGATACAAACCAAAACTAAACTACTTTCCTTTTAAAAAAATACAATTATAAAATAGTGCCAAGTCAAATCATTTCAAATTTAATTAAATTTATATAAAGTATTAATGCTTATCATACTAAATAGACATTATTAACATTTTTAACTCCCTAAAGTCCCGAAAAAACATGCAATTCTCGTTTTTCAGAAGTCAACCGAATCAACTTTGATTAAATTTATATATCAAAATTACTAACACTTACAATACAAATTTAGTATCGATAAATTCATGACGAGAATATATTTTCATAATAATTTTTGTTTGAGACATAAATATTAATATTAATTAATTACTATAAACTTGGTCAAATTTTAGTTAAGTTGACTTGCATGTTTTCTGGGATGGAAGGAGTATATTGTATAATATTTAGAATCTTAATTTTTAAAATATTATAAAAAAAATAGAGTTTGCTTGATCAAACCGAGAATTATATTTTTCTTTAGATACGGAGATGGGAAGTGGCCGGATTTCAGATGGTGACAGGCTTGATTTGTCATGTTCTGCCACATGCCCGACATCTATCATTTGTAATGTTTCGTCACATGGCAGATCTAGCTGTATTTTTGTGGTTCGGGCACAAATTGACTGAAAAAAAAACGTTATCAAGGCTTGCCCATACGCTAAAGGGACCTACTATGTAATCTTACTTTCATTACTTCATCAATACACAGAAGAGCGTATATTTTTTTCCCCCTTAAGTTTTGAGCTCAATAGCTGACTGAGGCCTTAAAGGTCAACACTTTTGCTTGTACGTAGTACTCTGTATGCAGCATCTTTGCAGCAGTCCCAGTAAGATACGGTGTAGATAAATAAATAAATAAATAAACATGGCATCGTCATTGTCCGCAGTGAACGGAGAGGGAGGGAGTGAACGGCATCGTGATTGTCCGCAGTGAACAAGGAAGGAGATATGGAGGAGGAAGCTCACGGCATCGTCATTGTCGGCGGCGGCATCTGCGGCCTTGCCACTGCTCTCGCTCTTCACCGGTGCGTGCACTTGCTCCATACCACGGTTTATCCTCCTTTCCTTCTTTCCCTGCTGCGCGCGCCGCCTCGCCTCCGGCATCGCTCGCTCGCCCCTGAGCCTGCGGCCTGCGCGCGTCGGCAGCACGTCCCCATCGCTGCCGGAGAAAGGTGGGGAAGGGGAGTACACCGCACCGGAGCGCAAGCAGAGGTCTGGGGAAACTAAAAGAAAAAACGTTTTGGGCACATAAAAGGGAAATTGTGCAGAATGCCTTATTTCTACGACGAATGCCGAAGTTTGTTTCCATTTCTTGAGTAGCTCTGAACAAGAAAACAATTTTGCTTACTGACCTGCATATACATAGGAAAGGGATTGCTAGTCAGGTGCTGGAGAAATCTGAGACCTTACGAGCAGATGGTGCTGCAATTGGCGTCCATGCCAACGGATGGAGAGTTCTGGAGCAACTTGGAGTAGCTGCAGAGCTCAGGGAAACTGCCAATTTGATCACAGCGTAAGCTTGTACCCTTACAAATACTAGCATTGGCATCTACTCCTACTCCTAATTGAGCTAGTATAACGAATACAAACAAGGTTTTTCTCTCAACTGCTCTAGCTAGTTGACTTACTAAAATTACATTTTGAATGCTTCGGATGGCATTAAAAGTGAAAGTGACAGTTTGGCATAAAGAAACAATTCGAAGATACACAAGTTCAAACTTTGCATCAAATAGAGGAAAGAAGTAGTAGAATCAGTATGTCTGTTTTTCTTGTTCTTTTTTCTTTTGAGGGGTAAATAATGCTTGCTTTAACTCGGCATTTCAGGCATCATGACGTGTGGCAGCAGAGAAACAAGACTAGCCAGGTACCAATCAGGTTAGTACAACTTTTTCGATATGCCTAACAGCATAAGTAAGCAGACTTCCATAGTTATGTTGCTAAGACACTAGTGATGTTGGCCAATCTTGATTTGGCTAGGAAGGAGCTCCGATGCTTGAAAAGGAAGGATCTCATCGAGACAATGGCGAAGAACATACCTTCAGGAGCAATCAGCTTTGGCTGCCGCGTAGTTGCGATCAAGCAAGATCCTAGTACCCATGGAGCCATTCTTACTACTGTCGATGGTTGCACTATCAGGGCCAAGGTGTGTTTTTGTATCTGGTCGAATTCAAGAGTGTTTATTCCTCTGTCTGAAACTCTGTATTGATCGATCTCAATTAGCAGGTTCTGATTGGATGTGATGGTGGAAACTCGGTGGTAGCCAAATACCTTGGACTGTCTCTACCCAAAACCATCCCTCGAACGGTTTTTCGTGGGTTCACTTGGTATCCGCATGGACATCCATTTGGGTCTGAGTTTCTGCGATTCAGAGGAGAGGAGTTCTTTGTCGGCAGATTGCCAATAACCCACAATCTAGTTCATTTCTTTGTAACCAGGCCTAATCCTCCAACAGGTATATGTATATATGTTTTATTGATTGAACTAAGAATAGGCATTGTTATAGCTTGCGCTTATTACAATGATGATGTCATTGTCATCCAGGAATAGTCACTAAAGATTTGAGTGCCACCAAGAATTCCATGCTAGAGAAGCTACGAGATTGGCCTCCTGAGATCATGGAGATGGTCCAGAACTCAGATCCAGAGTCCCTGAACGTCGTCAACAACATCTGGTACCGACCTCCATGGCAGGTCGCGTTCCATACCTTCCACAAGGGCGCCGTGACGGTCGCTGGCGATGCGATGCACGCCATGGGCCCATTCGTCGGCCAAGGAGGCTCATCGGCACTCGAGGATGCCATCGTGCTTGCTCGCTCTCTGTCACGAGCTGCCGGCGACGACGGTTACACTGTCGCGATTCAGGAGTACGTCCGAGAGAGGAGGCCGAGGGGTGGCGTTGCTGTCTCTGGAAAGCTTTGTCGCGGGGACGCTGCTGCGTGCCAAGTCGCTGGTGATGAAACTCGTCTGCGTGGCTGTTTTGGCACTCCTGGGCACCAGGTCACTTAGGCATGCCGATTATGACTGCGGTCGTCTCTAGTACTCCTCCAGAAGCATTTTGCGACAATAATGGTTACATCTATTTTTTCACTACAAGAAATCTTTGGTCTACAGTTTTGGAACGGAGATTTTTTTTAATAAATCTTGTTTAATGACAAATGCATGTTTTTCCATCATAATTTTAATGACGATCCAATTAGAGTTGTCACTAAATGTAAGGCCTGGCTTGGTCTATGTACTAAGCAAGATATTACTGGGCCAGATACTATAGTTTTAATGACTCATGGGATAGCATGTCGAATAGAATAACAATCACAGCGGCTAGTGTGCTGGAGTCCAGTTTTCTAGAGTTTTTTTTTTGACAAAGAGTTTTCTAGAGTTTTAGCTCAAAATTGTAATAACAAGTTTGATAGCAATTCTCTCGAACATGCTTCTAAACTTGGCCACGTCTTGCTCTAGGCGTGAAAAGCCGAGATCGAACTAAAATAATCGAAACCGACGTCACCGAACCGATCGGTTTTGGTTCAGGTTCCTACTAATCGAAATTAATACAACTATTTCGGTTTCACGCCTCGGTTAACCGAAATGACCTAAACTAACCGAATTTTGTAACCCACGTGTAGATAGCATAAACATACAACCCAACCCAATACCAATAGCCTAAACCCTAACTCCTCCGAACTCAGACCCGACCCAGCGCCGTTGCTCCTCAACGCCGCGTCGCGTAGCTCAGCGACCGCGGTCTCACCCCTCCCTCCTTCGTCCACCGCGGCTCGCGGCCTCTCCCTCCCCTCCTGCCATCCCCTCTTGGCCTCCGATCTCAAGATACCGTTGGAGACTTGGAGTGTTGGTGAATTGTTGCTTGTTTTACATTGTATATGCCTGTACTGTTGTTTTACGCTTCATTGCTCTTTAAATTGTCTCGGTTGACTGCATGAAAATCAGGCAAAATGCTGCCAAAATTTAAAATTGAATGTCCATCTAGAATCCAAAATTTCCTCTCTCTTTCTCTCTCCCTCTCTCCCCTCTCTCTCTCTCTCTCTCGGCTTTGCATGTTCACCTCTACACTGAAAGCAAATGAACAACTATTGATAGTCAGTTTGTACAGCAAATGAACAACTATGACTGCAGTCGCCTCTAGCACTCCAAAACGCATGCATTTCCTTCTGGATGATGGCATTCATCAGTTGCCATGTGGATATTGGAATAATGTGTGCCAAACAAGAAATTATGCCACAATAATTGGGCTTGCAGCTTGTTTCATCCACACGAGATGATCTTCTTTTTTTTGACTTGGCATTTTCACCACTACCCTGAAAGCAATGATCGAGTCTTGATGGTCAGTTTGTTTCTGATATGAAGCAGTTGCTCATTACACTCAAAAGAGAGAGAGAGAGAACGGTTTGTGTTTGTGTTGTGCGAAATCAAAATTTATACTAAGAGCCACGAACGGCTATCAAAATTTACACTCCGCTAAGTTCCGTTCAAAAAAAAAAAAAAAAAAAAAAAGAAAAGAAAAACTTCCGCTAAGTTTCACTCCAGCTTGACATGTATGGTAATATTTTTCTGAATTTATTTTATAATTTAATGGTGTTGTTTCATACAAGATATACTCCTTCTTTAGGGATGGTATTAGAAGTCGTTTTGGACAAAGTTTGGGTCAAACATCAAAAATATAAATCATCAATAACTTTTAAGTTGTTGAGTTTATAAATGTAAAAATTACATGAGTAGATTTGTCTTAAAAATACTTTTGATAAAAGTATACATATATCACATCTCCATAAATATTTTTTTATAATAATAAAAAGATCAAAGTTGTGTTTTGAAGACCGGGTATGCATTTGTCCTAAACGACTTCTAATACCAAAATGGGAGAGTACATGTGTCTGTTGACAGCGAAGCTTAGTAATGACTTCATTAATTTCAAAATGTATCGGTTTATGCTCAGCTTTGAGAGGTACTTCCTCCGGACGTCGATGTTTGGGTGTCAGAATCAGAAAACTCCAAACCAAAGGGCTGTCAATTAAACAATTATTTCCAGTACGACACACTCATCCAATCCAGCCAATTCATACACTCAACCTTCATCTTCTCTCGGTGCACGAACTGTGCTCGTTCTTGGTTTAATGCCTACAGTACACTATGATTAAGATTTTTTTCAAGCGAAACAGCAACAAGAGGCCGGATCTTACGTGACGACACAGTTGATAAGATTTTTCACTGTTTGCCATGTGTTGTCACATTGCCCCTCAGGCGACAGCTCTGGCTTGTAATGTTTCGTCGGCACACGTCATAGTGTACCATGCCCAAACGCTGCATTTTCCGGGGTTTCGCTGTCTTTGGCACAACCGTTATCGACGTGTGCCATGCCCAAACGCTTGCTTTGCACCTATTACTTACAGTGCTCCCTTTCAGCTCCGCAACCGTAAAATACATGTTTCTATGTTCATTAATTAGGACGTTAACTACACAAAAAGATGATATAGCACTTTAACTGAAAAAAAAGAGAGGGGAAATAATTTCATAAGGAGAAACCATGGCCGTGTAGAAACAAAGATATGGAGAGGTGTGATATATAGATGAGAGAGCGAGAAGACATGTACCCCGTAATCATAGACATAGATTTTGAAAATTATATGTGGTTAACTATTCATTTTGTGAGTGCTCTTAAGCCAGTGTGAGTGCTCTTAACCCTGTAATCATTTTGGACGTTAACTATTCATTTTTAAAAAATAATTTTTAGATATAGTGTCTCACGCAAATTCATAGACACAGATAAATTATATGTGGGTCAAGCATTGTGAGTGCTCTTAAGCCGGTCTCAAATAGAAATATCATGGAGTTTTATTTACACTAATTAGGTTGCCAAACATGCATTTATGATGACACAATTAGCAACTCTCTCTCTAAGTCATAGAAATTAAATGCCTATGAAAGTACAAAATGAAACTCTCCTTGAAAGTAGGTGTCTCATCAAATTTCATCTCGTTACATACGACATGATAGTCTTGGAAATAATGTCGTGAAACCCATCCTCGAGATTGGACTTACTTTCAAAGTTAAACATTATCAACTTTTGACAAAATATATAAAAGATTTTTTAGATAAAGGAATTAACATTCCGGCCTCTGTGTAACGCTTACACAACATAAAGTCTCTGTGTGACCACACATAGCCAAAATTATTACAAAAACTAAGAATAAAAAAAACTTTTAGCACATGAAGATAAATGTAATAAAGATCTAATACATCCAAAAAAGAATTGAGTTTACTACTCAAGGCGATTGCTAAAAGATAATGGATGTCGCTTCATGGCGGTCTTTGAATCGACCACCATGCCTTGAACAACGTGCACCAAAATGAACTTGAAAGAAACTCATTGGATGGTGGCGGCTCCTTTGCGGTGGCAAATCGCCCACGCTTGAAATCATGTGCCCTCACCGTTGCCCCTCCACCTTGATGTATTGGTGGTGTTGAATAGCCACCATCGATCTTTTTGCGGGAGGAAGACCCTAAATTGTCTTCGATCCACCGACTACGTGCGTTGCCGAGTCGTCGAGGTGCATCGTGGCCGCCAAATATTGTTGCCAATGGAAAAACATCGCCCCCAAAGAAAGAGAGGTCATTGCTCCTTTGTTAGAATCGTGAGGAGCGGTGCCCTTTGCAATGCAAGAACACCTCCACAACGCCCGGGGAAGGAACATGGCGTCCATAGGCGTCATCGCCGCAGATGATCTTACACGCTATGGCAGCACCATCTCCGCCCGACCAAAGGGAGGCGATGACATGCAAGGCCCTCCCGAATCACGGTCCCCACACCCGGCCACCGGGACATCGTCCGTGGACGCGCCTACAGGGGAGCTACGTAAGCCCGTCGTCACCACCCGAGGGTAAAGGGCGCACGCCTCCTCATGAATTTGGAGAAGCGCCCGGTGTGGGACCGGGAGTCGGCGCTGGCGTAGAAGCGTGGCCCCACGCCAACCATCTCCATGGGCACGGTCACCGGTAGTATGGAGGGCCGCGCACGGCTGGCCCGACCACGGAAAGCCGGATCTAGAGAGGGGTGGGGTAGGCGTTTGGCGGCCGGGCGTCTCTTGAGCTCGAGGCCGCCCACAGGGAGATGGCCACACGCAGCGGAAGGTGGGCGGCGAGAGGTTCGAAGCCGCGAAGACCTAGGGGCGGCAGCCTTCTCCCGGCGGCGGACCCTCGCCTTCGTACTGCAGCAATAGGGACCACCCCCAACGGCCGCAACACCGCCAAAGGGGCGCGGATCCGAGGGGCTCCGGCATCGGATCTGGCGGCCCGTAGCCTCCCGGAGCCCCCAAGTTGTTGGTGCGGTCGCGCGAGGCCTTTCGCCGCAAGAGGCCCCCGACCACCGGCGGCCGCGGCGTACTGAGATCCACGCGACGGCGCCCGTGTGCCGCGTCGTCGACCACAAGCCTCGCCTCGCTAGCTTCGGCCCGTCATCACCGCACATGAGGTCGGCGTCGCCCGGCCATCTTGGATGCGGGAGGAGGGAGAGGAGAAGGGGCGAGTTGGGGGGAGGAAGGGGACGAGGCGGGGAAGGGTAGTGCCCGGGGGTCGGGGAGGCCGTCGGCGAGGAGGAGGGAGAGGCGAGATTGGGGGAGGAAGGGACGGGGCGGGGAAGGGTAGTCGGGCGCCGGGGGGATTTGGGCCGGCCGGCGGGCGGGCGGGTGTGTAAGAACCTCCTAATTACCGGGCCCACCTTTTGTCATTGTTCCAAAGACCTCGGACATTTGTGTAGATACATCCCGATAACTTAAGGAGTCCATTGTTGATAACTCATACCGGGATCAACAAAGGAGTAGCTACAACATTACAACATTTGTTACAAAAATATAGATCGAGTGCGGAAGAATAATAACATTAATTTTACAAATTGTGAATAAGTTACATTTGAGTAAACTTAACTTATTTACGGAAGCTAGGGTAGAACTAGAAGACACCGGATCATGTCGAGCCCACCGACATAACCTTGGTTAAACAAAGACAGTCGAGTACACCGCAACAAGGGTTGACAAACCCCGAAAATGCGGGAGTACTCAACAAGACTTACCCGACTAAAGAAAATAGGAGAAGACTCGGGAATGTTGGTCTAATAGGATTCAAGTAAGTAAGGCTTTTAGCAAGAATCAAGGACTCTTTTAGCGAGAAAAGCTTACTAGTAGTGAATCCTTACTTTCAACATTTTATTTTCAATTAAGTTTCTCACCTACTCTAGGTGATCTTATACTAGAGCATCCACTTTGTAGATATTCCATCACTTATTCCTTCTCTTCATAGTTTCATATTTAAACTACGATGTAAGAGGGAAACCAAGTCTCCATATCCAGAAGCACGGTGATTTCGAAATCGATTAACCCAGTACAGGGGAGTTCTTTCCACCACGACATATGTAGCACTTAAGCTTTGCATATATCAACCCTTTCTTGGATACTCAAAAGCGGAACCGGCGTCCTCGCCCCCCAGAATACCGTACACCTCCAATCGGGACTTTAACCCACAAAGGGTAACATGTACTCCCACCATCTCTCCACTCCGGTCTTGGCGGTTATGCGTTTCGATTTGACACCCCCAAGATCGGGCTTACCCAGGAGTATGTGTCGGGAACTAGTTTCGACCGTCACGGAGGCGACGCCGGTGGGCGTGCCATTGGTCAAAAGACCTCAGCGCGCGATTGCGTTCCATAGTCTCGATCCACATTGCTTACAACGAAGCGGTCCTTAATTGACAAGCGAGAAATACTGCTTTGAGACTCCATTCTCGATTGCAAATTACCCGGCCAGGTCTCAAATTCAATACCATATCGGTATGGTTTCATCATATAACATCCTTGTTAAGTAAAATGCCCATTCGGGCTATCATAGAGACTTGTCACATTTTGACTCAAAAGTCTAACTAATTAGCATGGCTAAGCATTCTAAACATTTTACCAAAACGGGCTATCAAGGTAGATATCGAAATAATCAAGGAATGGTAATGCATCAATTAGGTTATCACACAACTCCTATCACCTAATGCAATATATATAAAGCAAAGGTGATATAAAGCTTTGTAAAAACACAAGGAATGTTTAAATGAACCGGGGCTTGCCGTATTTACGAGGAAAGTCGGTCCCGAGGAAAGATTATCGAAGTCAAACTTGATATTATCCTTGTCGTGGGACGGATCTTCTACGAAACTTGATCATCGCGAACTTTGTCAACACCTTCTCCAAAGCTTCATCATCACGATCCGACTCACTCGCGTATACTCTACACGTAGATGATGATGCATGTTTTTAGCGTGATGGAATGGTAAACATGATGTTTGATGATGCATGAAATAATAAACACTTGAGTATAACTTTCCTTCACGATAAAGTTGCAACCCAACAAAACCAACTTGTTGAACTATTCTACAAGATATCATCATCATTGCCTAAGGAGTTCTCAAGGACCATTTGATAGTGGCATGGTTTAGGGTTCACAAAACAATCCAAAATTCACCCAAAACCCTAGGTTATAAGACATTAAACAAATCATTTACACATGAAATAATAGAGCATAAAATAATAAATATTTTAACTTTCTTTTAAACAGGCTCAAAATTTTTGTACAGGTAGACCATGTCATGAAACAGTATCAAAATAATTTTCATGATTTTTTGGATAAATAGAATAATTATTAAAAATCAAGGAAGATGCATTTTCAATTAAAATTTGTATTTTTAAATCATGCCCAAACTATTTAAAATTCAAGTTTCATAATTTTCCTAGATAGTACACATGATGGGAAGGCTACACAAAAATTTTTAGAATTTTTGAAGCTATAAATGAATTTCTATGAAATTTACAAAATCAGGCACTATTCAAACAATTGAAATTGAATAAAACATTTCATAAATGAAAAAAGGGTCTCGGGCTGATTTTGGTCCAGTACTATACACGACCCAGTACTGTTCATGGCCCACTACTGTGCAAAGTTGACCGGTCCAAAGTGAATAGTGATGGGCCGGCCTATTACTGTTCATATTTGGCCCGGCTAAATTGAGCTTGCCGGAGACGACGCGCGACGCTCACCGCGCGCGGCGGCGCGGCCGCGTTCCGGCGTCGACAGCGTACTAAAGAGAAAACGGATGACATGAGCATGTCCAGGAGCTCACTGCGATCCTTGAACGCTGGTTGGTGGCGGCGGATCTAGGCCGGAGATGGGTCGACGGCGATGGCAGCGGCGGCGGCGGCAACGACGTTCCGGCACGTCGGAGCTTCGTCTGAAGAAAAACGTGAGCCGATCACGACCAGGACAACGAGATGAAGCTAGAGCACAAGGTGGTTTTCCTTGAGGCTCACCGGAACACACCGACGACGGTGGGGCGGCTTGCGGTGGCGCGACGAACAGCCGCGAGGAAGACGACGGCGCGCGGGCGGCTCGAGCGATGGGAGACGACGCGAGCTAGCTCAAAAGATGCGCAACGAAATTGCGACGATGGTGGCAAAGTGATTTGGTTCGGGGTGGAACGACGACGGCGTACGGCGGCGGCAGATGGAGATCGTCGGCGGCGGCGCGTTTTCGGAAAAAAAAAAAAAGAAAACGACGACGATGCCGGGCTATTTATAGGAAAGAAGGGAACGGGGAGGTAGCTGGAGGGGTCGCGAACGTCTCCAGGTGGTCGGCTTCGAGAGAGAACGACGGTGGACGGCGGCGCGACGGTGGAAGTCGGCGGTGGCGGCCGGGGATAGGGCCGATCACTGTAGCAGCCCGGTTCAAAACCCTAGTTTCAAAATTACTCCAAAAATTTGAACTGAACTCAAAAATCTCCAAAAACAAAGTTTGCTTAAAATTTCAAGATCTACAAATTTCATAATTGGAACATTTTCAAATTCGGCCTAGAAATTGGACTTTTGAAATAGGGTCAAAAAGTAGGAAATTTGAACTCAAAATTACTTTTAAAATTATATAGAAACTTGAAAAACTTTGTACATATCTTTTGTTCATCACAACAAGATCTACAAACTAGCTTTTGGAAGTTTTGTCAAATTTTACCTAGATTTTGAAATAGAGAAAAGGGGGTAATTAGGGGTTTTGTCGAATTCAAAATTACTTTAAAATTTTGAACTAAACTTTGAAAACTCAAAATACCAACTTTGCACAACTTTTGAAAACTCTACCATTTCACTTTTGTGACCACCCTCAAATTCTTGATAAATTTTGAAATAAAGAAAGAGGGACAAACTAGGGTTTAGAAATTAGGGTTTCCGACAAGGGGGGTAACTTCCGAATCGATTCTTTCCGCGTCTTGCCGACCGACGACATAACCAAACCTAACTAAACTTATTTTTGTCCAAATCCATAGCTTAACTGGTAAATAACACTGGGGTGTTACAACAAAGCTAGGGTTGGGAGTGCCCGCACCGATAAAAGAAAATATTAGTACCTATCATGTATATTTAGCATCTCATTAGATGAACCACTAAATATAGTTTTACAATAAATTTATTTATCATTTAAATGAACATAAGTTGATTTTTTTTCTATAAATCTAGTTAAATTTTAAAAATTGATCCGCATGATAATGACACTATTTATGAGATGGGGCCGGATGGGACGGAGGGAGTCGTACTTTCACAGAAACACGGCGATTTTCTTTTTGTTTGTTTGAGCTCAATAAATGACTGAGGCCTTCAAGGTCCGCACTCATTTCCTTTCATGCGCTTGCAGCAGTTCCGGTACGTATCTTCAAGTTCAAGGTCAATATATTATATATACATGCTCATAGAGCCAGAGGGCAGAGGAAAATAAACAAGGAAGGTTACATGGAGGAGGAAGCCCATGGCGTCGTTATTGTCGGCGGCGGAATCTGCGGCATTGCCACTGCTCTTGTCCTTCACCGGTGCGCTCCTTCATCCTTCTTCCCCACATATATCTCTGTATTTTTTTTTTCAGCGTGTTCGGTAGGAGTGGGGCTTGGGGAACGGACCGTTGAGCAGCTATAGTGTGCTCCCACGCCCCATCCCTGTGTAGTTCAATTGTGTTCCCTTATACATCCTTCAGCTCCACCCGTTTTAGCCGGTGCCTTGGGTAAGTGTGTTACTTGCGCTCTTCTCTTCTCATCTCGCCATGGGGAAGGTCAAAGGTCATGTAATTTGGAACATTTTGTTTTCTTTTAATGAAGTACGAGCCAAGCTCACTTTTTTTTAAAAAAAACAAAGTACCCTGCCATAAATTAGGTAGTTTTTTTCCGAAATCATGCGTGTGCGTATTGCTTTAAGAGAAAAAGAAGTTCGATACACGGCTTAACGCATTCGTTGGCGAGTTGCCTTAGAATACCAAAAGCAAACACAATACAACAATCACCGGTACGCAACGGTCTCGCTTCGAGTGGTGTAACTAAGATACACACAATTTTGTGACTAATTAAAGGCGGAGCGGGATTACAACAGGAGGGCCAAGAACGGCGACAACTTGCTGTACCCGCAGTGAGCCACTCCTCACCCTCATTCTTGATGTCGAAGCAGTACACGCCACAAGGAGCTGTGGATGTCGCCGAATGTCCTACGGTTGTGCTCTTTCTAGATGACCCAGGAGACGAGGAGCACTAGGGAATCAAACCCCGCTCGGAGGCCCGCAACACTTGACTTCTCGACAAATAGCCACCGGTCCGATACAACTGCCGACCCGTCGGGAATAAAGGCGCCGGAGACCGCCACGGCTAGAGTACGCAGCCAAACCTCCCGGTGAAGACGCAAGTGCCGAGCAGGTGGTCTTGTGTCTCGCCTCCCCGGTTACACAAAGACGTAGACCGCCTCGGGCTGCGGCCCATGCCGCCGCCTCCGGTCGCGCGGTCCAAAGCCTCTCGTGCATGGCAAGCGGAAGAAAAACTTTACCTTTGGCGGTGCACACGCCCCCACACCTCCCCGGTGCCCGCCAAGGTTGTTGCGCCCGAAGAAGAAGCTTGCATACGCGGTGGAACTGGAGTATCCCCCCACCCCACCCCACCCCACCCCACGGGCGCCCACCGCCAAACGAATTGATCTTGCACCCCCTCCTCAAGTTGAACATCGAGCAACATGTCCTAGAGAGCGGCGTACACCACAAGTACAGCCGGCCCCGGCCCGCGGCCTATTGATATCACTAACCCATTTGTGGCCGGAGAGGCGTCCTTCATAGAGCGCTTCTTGCGCCTGGCGACACTTGTCTGCGAAGAGAGAAGGCGCGAAGGTGCAGATACCCCATGGGCGCCCGGTGTCCGTCTGAGAACCTTGCGCTGCAGCCGTCCCCCACCGCACACGGACGGAAGCTCGGAACATGGCGTCCACGCTCTAGCTTGGAAGGAAGAGCGGCCCAAGGTGTCGCTTGGTTGGTCCGCCTCATCCATTCCCAATACTGATCGGCGGACTCCTAGCCCGCCAAGAGGCTTCTAAGTAGACAGGGCTATCCTCCAAGCGACCCTGCACTTGCAGCGGCGATCTCGCTGGAACCCGCCCCCGCACTTGCCCGCGGCGATCTCGCTGGAACCCGCCCATAATTAGGTAGTGGATTCTCTAATCAGCTGCAGCATTCAGCAGCAGTACTGAAACTGTTTCTTTTACTCTCATATTTTCAAAGTTGAAGAGAGCTGATTGCAGTGCAGCCGCACAAACAACCAATTATGTACTTGATCCTATATTGTAAGTCATTCCAAGATTAGTATAAAGTCAAAGCATCTCTAGTTTGACTAAATTTATATGACAAGATAACTGCCAAGAAAAAAAATGAGGGGAGTACACTGAAAGGAGTGTGCAAGCAGCAAACAAAGAGAATGGGTCAAAAAAAAATACCGAGGGAGAGGGAAGAAATAGATGATACTTCCTCCGTCCCAAAAAAATAGTGACACTTTTAACTTTGAGACATCGTGTTTGACTGTTCGTCTTATTAAAAAATTATATAAATTATAAAATAAATAAATTATTATCAAAGTATCTCTTATGATAAAATAAATCATAATAAGATAAATGGTATTTATAAAAAATTGAATAAGGCGAATGGTCAAATAAAATATCTGAATTTTAAAATGACACTGTTTTTAAGAATGGAGGATGCAATGCCAACTTCAATTCGCATGTATTGGTGTGGATTGTAATGAAACTTAGTTTAATTCCACTACAATGTACTTCGACACGTGTCGATTAAGATGAATATATGTGCATCGAAACAATATTAAAAAAAAACTATGCAGTGTGCAGTTGAGTGTTGTTAACCCTTACCTCGCCTATTTACCAAAATATAGAGCTCGTAATACTAAGTTTCAAGTTTGAAAGACAAGTCTTGTGCATATATATATAAAAAGGAAAATTGTGTATGAATGCATTATTATGTGTCTTATTTTTTGCGTCAAACCTGTAGTCCTTTCACTTATCCGAAGTTTCCATTTCTTGAGTAGCTCTGAACGACAAAACTATTTGCTTGCTGACTTGCATATAGGAAAGGGATTGCTAGTCTAGTGCTGGAGAAGTCTGAGACCTTACGAGCAGATGGTGCTGCAATTGGTGTCCATGCCAACGGATGGAGAGTTCTGGAGCAACTAGGAATATCTGCAGAGCTAAGGGAAACCGCCAATCTCATCACCGCGTAAGCTTTTTTTTTCCCCCTTGCGAGGTTGTTCTAAACTATGTATCTCATCACTGCGCCCGTAAGATATTTTTGATTTTTTAGAGAGCACTTTTAGATTGGTTGAAAAAGAACCATTACTACTTTTACACCGTAGTTACTTTTGATTTTTTTTATTTACTCTTTATTCAATTGAGAAAGATTTATAGATTTATTTTTCAGTCTTTAGGATTGTGGTAATTGCTTGCCATTCGTCACCGCACGGCAGCACGGGCTCCACCTGTCCTTTGCAAAAGCTCCACCATGCGCTGCAGTTCCATCAGTCCATGTACTTTGCGCTCAAGATCTCTTCACCGCAAGCCTCAGCACGTTCACGCCATCCTCCTTGCCCACCTTGCGGAGCCTACTTGGCGCTCCCATGTCCCATGACAAATCAGCATTTGCAGACTTCTAAGCCGTAGAAACTACTAGCCGAAGTGTCTATTTACATACATCCCATTGTGGCACACGGGTGGCAACTCCGGCAGCAACTCGCCAAAATCCCACCTTTGAGAGGCAGTTGTCGACTTAGGCATGACTTAGTCGACACTTTGAAGTTGTTCCGCCGTTCCTTCATGCCTTGCACTGCTACCGAAATACTTTTGCGTGGCGGCCGATTAAGATTTTTGCGTGGCGGGCAAGGGTGCCCGTCACCAAGCAAAAGTCACGGAAAATGCGCGAATATTCGTGGCGGGCACCGTGCCCGCCACGGTTAATAAAAATTAAAAAAGCCCGAGCCAGTCTGCAGTCGCCGATGCACCGCCCCGATGCAGCGCGCCGCTGAATCCGCAGAACGGAGCCGCCGCCCGGGGCATGCCCGGCCGCCGGATCGCTCGCGGGGGCCCTCGCGCCCCGCGCGCCGCGACCGGATCTGCTTTCGGAGATGCGCCGCCGGCGGATCCGCCCGCCGGCGCCGCATGGACCTCGCGCCGCATGGATCCACCGCCCCGGGCCGCCGGAACCACCCGATCCGCCGCCTCCATGCCGCCGGCCCGGAACCGGGGCGGATCCGCCGCCTCCATGCCGCCGGCCGCCGGAACCGCCGGGCCGGCCGCCTCCATGCCGCCGGACGCCGGATCCGCCGCCCCATGACGGATCCGCCGCCCGCGAGAGTGGGAGGGAGAAGGAGGATGGCCGGCCCGGTGGAGAGTGGAGTTTGGAGAGAGTGGGGAACGAGGAGGAGCCCGGCCGGGCCGTGTCGTCACAAGAGGAGAGAGAGGCAGCTAGAGTCGGCCGCGAGGTGAGAGAGGGAGTCGGATCCGGTCGGGTGAGAGAGCTGAGTGATGAAATGAGAGGGTGGAGGAGAGAAACCCTAGGATTGCATTATATATTGGGCCCGATAGGGAGCCCGGTTTGGGCTTGGCCTTGGGCCTCGGCCTTTTTGCGTGGCGGGCTTCTTAACTCGCCCGCCACGCAAAATGAATCCATTTTTGCGTGACGGGCGTGTTATAAACGCCCGCCACGTAAAATCTATTTTCTCGCGATGATCCAAAAGATGCCCGCCACGCAAAAAAAAAAAAAAAAAAAAAAAAAGGATGTGGCGGAGTATTTTCCGTGACGGGCAAAAAAAGCGCCCGCCACGGGAAAAGATTGTGCCGGTGCTCGCAAAAATCAAATCAGTACTAGTGTTGGACACGGTCCTTCTGTAGAAGATGATTCTGATTAGGTTCTAGACGACCATTTGTTGCTCTCTTTTTTACGCGATCGTGTCGTGGTACGTTTTTCATAAATATGAATTTGAATTTGTTACACTCTAAGATGGACACGGTAATCCATCGATTACCAAATACCAAACCAAGGCCTAAATATCCTCGATGTCAAACCTGGTCAAATCATGATTCATGATCACTAGGCCGACCCGCCCGAAAAACAACACCTACAATGCCTCCCGGCTTGAGACCGACAAAGGGGACACACTAGCTAGCCGTTTCCGTCTACATGTTATCGCCCTCCCAATGTGCGGCGGCGGCGGGCAAACAACTCTTCGTTGGCTGCCATGGAGAAGGACAAGGTGACCCACGGCCACGCGGATGGGATATCCACCATCATGAGCCTATTGAGTTATAGTTCTGCTCTTATAATAAAAAATGAATAAATAATAAAAATCTAGATCTGGCCCACCTATTTTATACTATCGCCATCTATTTTTGTACAATTCCCCACCTTTTTGGTACTCCCCTCCGTTTCAAATTGTAGTTCACTTAGACTTTTCTAGATCCATTTTTTTTTATTATGTATCTAGACATAGTGTATAACTAGGTGCATAGCAAAAATCAATGTATCTAGAAAAGCCAAAGTGAACTACAATTTGGAACGGAGGAAGTACTTTTTAGTACTTTCGTATTGGTATCTTTTATTTCTGCACTGTTCAATTTCTCTCGATGGATGTTCCTTATTTTTTTCCAACCATTATAAAATTTCTCTTTTCAGATGCATTGTTTCTATTTTGTACCGAGACATATTATATATCTTAGTGCATAAAAACTACTTATGTCGCAGTCAAGAACGTAGTGAAGGTATGTTCACCAACTCAACCCCTCACATGTTAGAAAAATGCAATAGCTCTTTCCATAACCACAAGAAGAGTGGTCGAGGCGCCACTCTAGCCAGCGTGTCTGATCGCTGATGATGGCTAGGCAACGTGATTAGCGAGTAATAGCTTTTGATCTATTTCTGCTAGGGAGTATTCATATTTCTTCACTAAGTTTGTTTTATTCCTCTACTTTATATTCGTACACGTTCCAAACAGTCACACATTAATGTTTGCTTTAACACTGGCATTTTAGGTATCATGACGTGTGGCTGCCAACAAACAAGACAACCCAGACACCAATCAGGTTAGTACGTTTCCGATATGTGTAACAGCGCATGAAAAAAAACTCGTCCTGCAGGGGTAAGTCAACCTCTGTGTCTATTATTGTGCTAAAAAGAAAAAGATCTTCTCATACAGGTCGAGAAAAAACCCCGGACTCCTGTCCCACCCATAGCACTTCAAACAAACCTAATATAAGTATAACTAGACAAACTTCCAACGACAAGGCACTAATTAAGTTAGGGCAATCTTGATTGTCTAGGAAGGAATTTCGATGCCTGAAAAGAAAGGATCTCATCGAGATAATGGCCAAGAATATACCTTCAGGAGCAATTTGCTTTGGGTGTCACGTGGTTATGATCCACCAAGATCCTGGCACCCATGGAGCCATTGTTTCTACAGTCGATGGTTGCATTATCAGGGCCAAGGTGTATATGATCAAAGTCAAGAGTGCAATTTCAAAGATCTCTCTCTTTCGTTCATTTAATTTCTCTGTCTGAAACTCGGTCGGTCTCGTGCAGGTTCTGATTGGATGTGATGGTGGAAACTCGGTGGTAGCCAAGTATTATCTTGGATTGTCTGCGCCCAAAACAATCCCTCGCACGGTTCTTCGTGGTTTCACTAGTTATCGGCATGGGCATCCATTTGGGGTTGAGTTTCTGCGACTAATCGGAGAGGAGTTCGCTGTCGGCATATTGCCGGTAACCCACGATCTAGTTCATTTCTACTTAACCAGGCCTATTCCTCCAACAGGTATCTTTACTTACATATAAAGGATGAAGGGGGGACAATTTTTCGTGCGACATTTTTTTTGTGTCCGCTCCTCTCCCTCTCCATGCGACCGGCCGCACGCCCCCTCTCCTTCCCTTCCTGCGATCTAAAAAGCTCCCTTCCTCTGCCATCTAAAAATAGAAAATTTCATGCAAAATAGAAAAATTTTATGCAAAAAGGAAACCACACACAAGGAAACCCATGCGGTTGCCTTTTATTAGGCAACAAACCAAATCCATCAATGCATGCACGCGATCTAGGCTCCCCTCTCCTCTCCTTTTCATTAACACTCAGCTTCTCTTTAGGTTTCATCGACCTGAAACCATCACCGGCGGTGTTCGTGGCCGGTCTCATCGACGTCGCCCGTCATCGCTCATCGCCATCGCTTGCTCATCGCCATCGCTCGTGGGCAGGACAAAGTCGGACATCCCTTCACCTCACCCAGGAACACGCAGCACCGTCGCCAAGACATCATGGGCGCCTCGCCGCCACAGAAGTGCCGTCCACGCCGCTAGCCTTGAGCTCTCTCGACCTTCCATCCCGTTCGACCCAGCGCGCGGCCGTCATCAACACCGGCCTCCGTCCACACCAACGGGGAACGTCGAGTGACTACAGCAGCCAACGACAAACGGCGGCCGACCAGGCGTTAGGTATCTTCCATGCCCAAAGGCATACATTTTTCTCAGCTTCCAAGACTTAATTCAAAGCATACCTCTCAAGCACAATTAATGGAATTTGTTGTTCTACTTTCATGTTCAACCAACAATTCAAATCAAACCTACAGCCAGCAAAGAAGAAAAAAAGACTATGAAACATATTTCATTGCCTACGGTACAGAAGGTTTTAACATGATAGAGTATTAGTCATTAACAGGTTTTAACTAAGGACATTAGCACAGTTTATGGAAATTTAGATCAAAATAACCATAGAAAGTTGCATATGGACAGTATGTGGTTAATATCATATACTTATATCATCCAAAAGCCCAAAAGTCATATGATTCAGCATGTGGTTCCCGTGAGCATATAAAGACAAATCTCACAGTATCAAAAACTCCACAAATAGATGAGAAAAAAATTACCTGATAATGTGTCAGCATCTTGAAAAGCATCAACCAAATCTTTAATTGTATAGTCCTCAAAGCATAAATCCCCCTTTGAGAACAACTGATGAATAGAATGGGTCCGATAAGAACTGTTCTCAATAAAAACTGTAGCATCATTTTCAACTGCACAAAACAGGTAAATGAAGCCTATAAGCTCACTTACAGATAAAATAGGGCGTTGTTCTATAATCATTCATAAATTATCACTGTGCTTTGTTATGTGTAACTTATACCCAACAACATTACCATGTCATGTCAGAATGCAAGGGGCTAAAGGGTGCACATTAAGGTTCTTATTCTCAGTCCATAGTGCTGCTAACCATAAAATGATGCACCAGTAGAGCATATGAGTAGAGAAGGCAGCATACAATCAAGGTAGAGTAGAATACATGTTTTGCTAAAGGCATAAGCCCTGTTTCGCTAGGCGGTGACCCGCAGCCTAGAGCTTAGTCGGGATTAGGCGAGCCTAGGCGTTCCTAGGCGTTTTCTCGAGCAGTAGCATTTTTGTCATATATTGGTAGATTGGAAACAAAAAGAAGTTCAGGAAATAAGTTATACCTTTGCCACATTTGAGCCTATGTGCTTCTCTCGAGCAGTAGCATTTTTTGACATTTTATAAGTTATACTGATCACATTCAGGACATGCAGACATCCACTCAATAATCTTTGTGGCCTGCGATAAAAAAAGAATTATTAATCATAAGAGGAAACCAATGGTTCAGCATCAACTGATCCCTTTCCAACTGTGTCAAAGTTCAATAAATGGTAGTAATAAATTTACCATTCTATGGTGATATGTTAGAAGCGATTTTCATGTATATAACTGGTTAGCTCCTGTGCTATAAATTAATTGCATGTGGTTACTAAAGAAAGTTTTTTTACACAAGAAGAGTGAGATCATAGGCGGATATCGAGCTAAAAGATTATATCACAAATCCAGCACTTTTCAACAGAACAAAAAGAATGATAGATCGATAGATACTGGAGCAGCCCTTACCCGCTCTGCCAAGAAATTGACATATCCCAATGATTCCAGCAAGTCATAATTTTCAAGAAATTGACATTTGTTTTCTTGGGATTGGGATAATGTGCTCTTGTAAGCCTTGGAACATAGTTGATGGCAGCCTCTGAAATGGCATCCTCTGGTAATCTGAATTCCCTACAAGCTTCAATAAATTGACAAATACAAAATCTGAGGACAATAGGATCAAAGTGACGTTTTAGTATTTAATAATTTAGATAATAGCCACTACCTAGAAAATTTACTATGTCATAATTTACTTCAATTAACTGTAGAAGTTAAAAAGAGGAAGGTTTTACATCAAATGTACACCCAAAGAAATTGCCTACATTGTTTAGGAAGTCGCAAACCTCTAGGAGTTGTTTTTTAGAAGAAAACTTACAAGGTACCAACCTATAAATCTACAGTCTATAATCCCATCAACCTATGCTCATTACAGTCTATGATTCCCCATTGGTTCTATAATATCTTAAGATATCAAGCATTAAAAAAAGAAGAAGGAATCAGATCATCATCATTACTATTGGATTTCATTATCCAAAAAAAAAATCACTACTATTGGCAACCTCATAAGTGGGGTATTCAGATATGTAGCCTCCAATTGCCTACAATAATTGACTTTTCTAACTTACAGGATGCCAAATAGCAAGCAGGTATCAGCACCATATTAAGTGAAGAAATTACATATATAACTTACAGGATGCAACAAACTCACATTTGCCCCGACAACAACAAAATAATATTTGCTGACTCAATTCACGGCCACCAACTCAAGCACATAAAGAAATTTTCTGAATACAGTAGCAGAGAGCAGGCCTGCACCATCACTGACAAAACACGGTGAGGTTAGTGTTTAGACTTTAGAGTGCGACTCGATTCAGACTTAAAACTTTGACGATGGATGATAGAACTGTAATTAACTGCTGGGTGGCAAACTTGTAAATACCATCATCTTCAACCTTTGGCTCTGTACGGACGTCGTGGCCTCCCTGGCTGCAGCGTTGCTGCTGCACGAGGTGCTCATGTGCGGGGAGGGAGGGGCTCCGGCCAGGCTCGGCCGAGCCGGCAGCACGCAGAGGGTCCAGGCTGGAGCGGCGTGGCCTGCACGCACGCAGGGAGCGTCGGGCGGCTAGGGTGCGACGGGGTCCACCTGCTGCTGCGGTCTCCTCGTCCCCGCTACTCGGGTGCCGGGGTCGGCGTCGCGGGTCATGGCGGTGCTGGCCGCAGTGGGTGGTGGGCTGCGTGGTGCGAGGGGCCCTGGTGCTTTCCGCAGCTGTCGTCGCCGCCGCAAACCCCTAGGAGCCCCGAACCCGACGATGGATGGAGAATGGAGCTCGATGTGGGTTGGCCAGCAGCGTGACTGGGTGGAGCTCTGGCGTCGGGGAGGCGCGGGGCTGCGGAGTCCAGGGAGGGGACGGGACCGGAGCGGCGGGGCGGCCGCGGCATCGGGCTTGGGCTGTGGAGGACGGGGAGCTGTGGTCTGCAGGGGAGAGGGCATCGGCTGCGCACGCCCCTGAGCTGCTGCTGCTGCTGGCTGCTGCGGCGAGAGGTGGTGGCGCAGGTCAGCGGTAGGTGGTGGCGCGGCTTCCAGAATGCCGGCCGGCGGCGTGCGCGAGGACTGGAGGTGGATGGAAGAGTCCAGTCGCCCAGACGAGCAAGCGCAAAGCTATCACTAGAGACATAACACACACACAAAATAATAATTAAAGACAAAATGGAATTTTCTAATTGTTTATTTTTTCATTAAACGGCGGTTCTTACTATACGGAAAATTACATTGCCTGTGATACATGGTCACATATAAGTTGCTCATTAATTGACAACTGGTTTCTGATCTTTAGGCACATGTTCATGAGAAACATTGTTCCTTGTTGTTATGTAATGAAGATTAAGGTTAGAATTAAATTTTCATGACTTTGAAGTTTTGTATACCACAGGCTATTGACATTTTCATGACTTTATTTTGATATTAAGGTTTCACATTGCTATCTATTTGGATGAAATGTCATTTTAATTAAATTGTTTAATTTCATCATAGTATTGTTATCTTATCGTGCGATCTCTATTTTTTTATATAAAATTTAGTTATCCCGTAGAAGAACGCACGGGCGTTTAACTAGTACATATATATGTTTACGATTTATATTTATATGGACTACTAAAACTCTACAAGACAAACTTCTAGCTGAATGGAGTAATTAATTTAGCACTTACAATGTCATCTAGGAATGATTGCTGAAGATGTGAACGCCACAAAGGATTCAATGCTAGAGAAGCTACAAGATCGAGATTGCCCTTCTGAGATCATTGAGATGGTGCGGAACTCCGATCTGGAGTCCCTACACGTCGTGAACAATATTTGGTACCGGCCTCCATGGCAGGTCGCGTTCGGCAGCTTCCACAAGGGCGTCGTGACGGTCGCCGGCGATGCGATGCACGCCATGGGCCCGTTCATCGGCCAGGGCGGCTCGTCGGCGCTCGAGGACGCCATCGTGCTCGCCCGCTCGCTATCACGAGCCGCCGTCGAGGACGACTATAGTGTCGCGATTCAGGAGTACGTCCGAGAGAGGAGGTCCAGGGTGGCATTGCTGTCTATGGAGAGTTTTGTCGTGGGGACGTTGGTGCGCGCCAAGTTGCTGGTGACGAAGCTTGCCTGCATTGTTGTCTTGGCACTCCTAGGCAGTAGATCGTTTAGGCATGCCAACTATGACTGCGGTCGCCTCTAGCACTCCAAAATGCATCCATTTCCTTCTGAATCATGGCATTGAAGGACCGAAACGGCGACTGGAGGGGGGTGAATGGGAGCCTCGAATTTCCTTTTCAATTTCGGGTCATCGGCTCAACCCCCAACCTCAAAAGCAAATTCAAACGAGAGGCGAGTAACACACGTGCTAACTAGTAGCAAGGTGCCACGAGCAAAAAGAGAGCACCGAGATGTCCACGACCCAAATGGTTGGGTGGATGTTCCCTAGGAACACACGGGACACCTCAAACGGCCACACACACACACTACCGGCGAAAAGAATCTCGAATCGATGGGCGAAAAAGAGTTACCCAACTCCTATTGAGAAGAAGTTGGTTCTCTAAACTAAAATACCCAAGTCAACCTGTGGCAGGGGCACTCGGATAAAATCCTCGAAGCGATAGAAATTCATTGCAAAAGCCGGATCTCAATTGAGCTCAAATACGCAAGTTGCGGTCGAGAATAATACGGTGAAAAATCAAGCACAAAGCACACGAGCCTTTGACTGCTATTCTCTTCGACGAACTGAAGAAACAAGACCAACACAAAACTCTAGTGGAGGGGACTGCACTCCAACTAGCAATGCTCGGGAACACGCAAAGCAACTAAGCGAACAAGCAAGGGAAGCAATCAGCTAGTGAAAAAGCTACGTGAGCTACTACTAGCAAAAAAGAAGTATTTCAATGCTTAAATAAATAGCCACTAAAAAGCTTTGGACATTACGTGCTTGTTGTTCAGTAATAAGAATCTCTTGAAGCTTAGCACTCGCACACTAGTGCATCAATCCGAAACAAGCTACAAGCGAGGAAAGTCAAAAGACTTGTCGGGCTAGAAGCACTCAAGCAAAATAATTCAGATCAAGGCTCAAGGCTCAAACATCGAGGAACATACTGCTGCTACTCAAATTGGATTGCTAAAAGTACCAATTCATGGATACACGAGAGATTTGATTTGTTTTACCTTGCCGATCAACTCTGTTACCTGCTGACAAGAAGCTGCTGTACCTTGAGAAGGATGCAGCGGTCGACCTCCCTGGTGAGGAGCACGAGACCTGATTGTTCAGCTGAGAGACCGCAAAAGCTGCAGGTTCTTCAAACGAACAGGAGCTGCGCTGTTGCCTGCGAACCAAAGACAGCAGAAAAGAACAGGATCTAAACCAACAAATCAATTCAGGACTCCCGATGCTTCCTGGCGAAGGGCAAGCACCTACTCCCTCCGTTCCAAATTGATATCGCCGTTGGTTTTTCGTGCCACAACTTTGAGTAAGTTTGTAAAAAATATGTGCAACATTTAAATATTTAAATAAATTTGTTAAAAAACTAGACTTAAAAATCTTTCCGATGATACTAATTACTTAGCATAAATATTTTATATATTCAAATATATAATCGCGGGTTTTTTTCTCGGGAAGCGAAAAGCGGCAGATATTTTGGGACGGAGGGAGTATCAGTGCTGGGCGCACGACGCCTGGACTCTATGGCACAGCCTGCTGACTGCGTTCCATCTCGCACGAGCAAAGAACAGAGAAGAACAGCAGCAAACCCCAGATCCGAAAAATCTTGAAACTCACAGGAAACAAAACCCCATGCTCTCAAACTTGGCACACTGATTCGCGACAGATACACAAAGCTGCTCCTAAGATATCATCACTCAATTTAGTCTGTAACTCCGTGAATCAAGGAAATTCGAACCGGAGCAAAAAGAGACCACGGGAACAAGAACGCAGCACAAGTGGAAAACGAAAATCACAGACAAAGTGACAAAAACCGGGAGCAAGAGGCGCAGGATTGGGGCTGCCCTTCCCCTCAAAAATAACAGAAAACACAAGCACGAATTTGTTCAGCTCGTGGACCTCTCTCACGTGTTCTAAAATGAAAACCTAGAGTAAAAACGAAAATGAAAGAGGCAAAGAGGGGAGGAGGCTGTCATCCTCCACATATAGTACGAAATCCTCTTTCCCAAACTACCTCTAGATACATATGGGCGAACTAATAACCCTAAGGCTAATTTAGTCCGACTCGGAATAATTTGATCCGACGACCGCCGCGCCTCTTCATCTGCAGCCTTGCTCCACGCAATCTCCCGGATGCCGCCACGCGCCGATCCTTCCGTCCACCGGGCGTCCGCCCGGGTTTTGAGGCCCAAACCCATGAAACCCGGCCGATGGTTTTGAGGCCCAAACCACCAAACCCGCGCCCGTGGTTTTGAGGCCCAAACCACGAAAACCCGCACCGATGGTTTTGAGGACAAACCACCAAACCTCCTCGGCACGTGTCATCGCCGTCTTGACCGCCCGAAGTCGCCAAGTCATTCGAGCTCCCGCCGCCGCACGCTCGCTTCGCCGTCTTGACCCGATCGACACGGTCCCACCACGTCCTCTTGCATTCGCCGATGTCCCGGATGTCAGCCACCATGGCTACCCACCCGGCGATCCGGTCCCTCGGTCCAAGCCTCACGTCCGTCCCTTCACCTCCGCGGTCCGTCGCCCGCACGTCCTCCTTGGCCCCTTCACCTCGCCCGTCGGCTACCATCTCCGAGCTCCACACCCGCACAATACGAACCAAGAGATACGTCTTCGACACACTCCACGTGTGCCGGTGAACATAGCCGAAGCATAAAAAATAAAGAAAAATAGAATTAAAATGTTGACTGTTGACAATCACTCAATCACAAAACTAAACACATGTGACCTAAATCAACCATGTGTTCGCAATCTCCCCTTGATGAGTGCATTGTTAACATCTTAACTACTTCAAATGAAAAACTCAAAACTAGAAAGTTACCCCTTTATAAGCGTCGTACAGATATAGACACTCAACATGTGCACATGCTAACCCCTATGAACACACTTACACAAACTACCTTACCCCTATGTAAGCACCTTCGAAAGATTATGCCGACATATTTTGAGATTGACGAAGTCAATGCAAGCGTAAGAGCTATCGACGAAACATCGCCTATCACTAAAAGTATAACGACATTATATCCTCAAATAAAGTTAGAAAAATATTAGCACACGTGTAAAGTCGAGGACTTGAATCACGGTGAACAAGTTCAACCACAAGTGACCTAACCAACTAAGAATGATCATGATCAATTCACCTTTCTAGCCGTTGCTTGAATGATCAAGGTCAAGTTATACACCCTACTATCAGCTGCGGATCTAGAAAAATACTCGTATAATAGAGGGGCTGAACATACAAGCGTGTCTGCAATGTGGTGTGCATGACATAGTGGCTATGCATGTTGATGTCGGTGATGACATTTGAGGCCCCGATGCTACGTCACCACGCTGCCTAGAGATTTTTTTATTAAAGTTTTGGAAAATCTTAGAGGCTGGCATATACGTACTAAATCTTGCACATCTATATACTTGCAATTTGCAAGCTTCTAAAAAATCCTGTAAAGCTATTAAGGCCACGTTTAGTTGGCAAAACTTTGTAACTTTTCCCCCACTTTCTCTCCATCACATCACATTAAATACACCAAAAGATATATGTTTAGGGTATTAAATATAGATAAAAAAATAACTAATTACACAGTTTAGATGTACATTCGAGGCGATTCTTTTTGAGCCTAGTTACTCCATGATACGATAATATTTACCACTAAGAGCACTCACAGTGCAGACTCTACCCATAGAGTCTTAACATGGAAGACTCTATCGCAAGACTCTATAGCTCCCAATGCACAATTTGTAGTAGTAGTTCCTATAGGTAAAAACATTTATTACTCAACATAAAAGAAGATGATCAGCTATGCCATATCACCCTGTGATCCACCCTCCAACTAGCAGAACTAAAATCAACGACAACAATTTTCACGAACTGACAAAAAAAAAAAAAAGAATGAGTCAGGCGTACAATCCACCAACGGGGATGTCCTGCTAGTTGATCTTGGTACAGGGAATATTATCTCCTAAAAATCAATGACAACAATCCACCAACGATTAGCAGCGGCGGTATCTTGAATCGGTTAAAATAGCACTCATCGAGGAACACCAGTAGCCTGAGTTGGGCGTCCTCATGAAATCGGCGGCGGCGGCAGCGTTTAGCTGAAATTGTCAGCGGCAGCAGCTCGCGGGAGAAGCAAGGTCGGCGCGGTGGGGCTGGATGGCGTCGCATCCTCAAGATTGGCGGCGGCGGCGGGAGAGCAGGAAGACCTGGAGACCACCCTGCACGCACTCATCGTCTCCGATTAAGCTTTGATGCGTGTTTTGCAATGGACAGAGGAAACTAGAATTTAAAGAGAAAATTGGGTGTAGAAGAGCTCCTCGGCCGGGGCATCCACGCTATCGCGTTTTTTCGCCGGGCCGCTGGATTTTCGCGATCGACGGTTCTTGCTGCCTCCTCCCATGCCCAATATATACCGGCACAACCCTAGCTCTCTCTCGCGGCCGCATCCGCGCGCCTCCTCCCCTCCCCTCCTCTCTCGCGGTGGCGGTTGGGACAGCGCCCCGGCGCGCCGGGCCGCTCCTCTCCTCTCTTGGCAAGGCAAGGGCCGCTCCAGCGTCGCCGAGCGAGCGCGCAGCCCCCCCGGCGGGGCGCTGAACCCTGGCCAGTCGGCCGCGCTGGGCGGGCGCGAGGGGGCCGAGGCGGGTGGCGCGGCCCCGCCGCGACGGCCCGGCACCTCCGGCCAGGGCGTCGCCGCGCGCCCCCGCGCGGGCGGCACGGTGGCCTCCAGCGCGGCGGCGCGGTGGCCCCTGTGAGCGGCGCCCTGCGTGGTGGCGACCACGGCCGCGGGCTACCTCGCCGCCCTCCTCCCTCGGTGCTCCGACGCCGGCGAGGCGGGCGTGGCGTGGGTGAAGCGAGGGCGGGGCGTGGCGGGGCGGTGCCCATCCCCGGCCGGGACAGTCCAGCGTGAGGGAGGCGCTCAGTAGCGGGGACCCTAGCGCATCGCCGCTCCGGCCGCGGTGGCGACCGCCGCGCGGAGGCCACCAAGCGGTGCCGCACCGGGCGCAGCGGACCTCGGCCCCGGTGTGGGAGGCCTCCAGCGAGGGAGATGTTGCCTTTGGGACCCTAGCGCGGCGCCCGTCGCCGAGGCAACCAACGCGGTGGCGCACCGGCGCGGGCGACCTCGGCTCGAGCGGCCCGGCCGGGAGGCCTCCAAAGATAAGTATGCCCAAATCACGAGCGTTCCGACACGGGCATCGGCGGTGGCGGTGGCGCCGGGGTGCCACCGACCGCGACTTCTCGGCTAGATTCGCTTCTTGCGTGGTGAATCCGCCCCCCACTTGATCCGTGCACGAGCGCCGTTGCGATCCGTCGTCCTTGGCGCCCCGAGGTGAGGCTGTGCTCTTCCCAAGCGCTCCCCTTTCCAAAGATGTCTTGTGGGGCTGTCCCTCTCGACTAACCGGAGCTAGCGATTCAGGTGGAGTGATTTCTAATCTTCGAGGATGATGCATCTTGTTTCTTGAATTCTAGGTGCATTTGTGCTTGTCTTCTTTATCTACCTATGAATGTGTTGCTTGAGTTCTCGACCGATGCAAAAGATATGAGAAATCTCATGGGAGCAGGTTAACTGGATGCGGCGTGCGAGGAGCCTTCGATTGAGGTTGAGTTCCCTAGATTAATAGATTTAATTGTCTTTGTCCGTTACGTTAAAAGCCTTGTGTCACTATTTGGTGAGCTTTTCTTGCTTCTTCAGTATATGGTTTGTGCAGATGGAATTTGTTTGCTTCTTCCGCAATAGATATTAATTAGTGCACATTGATTTGATTCGGTTTAGTTTCCTTCGAGTTTTAGTGAATATAGTAGATCACTTATATATGTTTAAAAACTCAGTCAAATGCATGCTTCCATGTGCATAGAAAGATGGAAGAGAGGATAAAAAAAAAAAAGAAACCATTGGAAAAAACAGGGTTGGGTCGAGAGTACATATAACAAGTTGTCTCAGTCCATATCTTAGTGGCATGGACTGTGCTGCCCAAATTTAGATATTTATTAAGGTGCTACATATTTTTCCCATCAAATTATCTATTTCCTTTTTCTCATCTATCGTTCCTTGTGTCAACCAAATAGTTTCTTTGCAAGCATTTCTTGAAAATGAAGATTTTTTAGTGTGCCATAGAGTTTTTTCAACAATAAATTTATAGCTATACATATAAAACAGATCTAAAATTAGAAAAAACAGTTACGTTGAATAAGAGTCAGAGCTTGATAGAACTACAAAAATGTTTTATATTTTGTCCCCCCCAAAATGGGTGTTGATGGATTTGCACTAAGATGGTATATGAATTCTTGTCTCACCGCAGGTTTGGGTTCCTAGGCGTTTGAAGAATGGAGAGGGCTTCGACAGAGATAGCATTTTGGTATGCTTTTGTGACTCCTCTCGCTTGCTTATTTGCACCGTAACGTTTTCTTCCATGGTGATGTGGGATTGTAGTTTCAGTTTAGCTAAAATAATTGTTTTGTTATTTCCTCTCTATTTTTCTTATGAGTGATTACCATGGCTGCATGTGATCGCTAATACCTTAACCAAATCGGCTCATTGTTTTGCATAAATAGTGACTTCGTTGTCTTAGAAATTCTTCTTCTAGAGAGGCCTGGTTAGTGTTCCTTGAACCTATTCTTTGAAATTTAGAACATCAAGGAAAAAGAGATTTGAATTAAGGGGTTATCTAACTGCTCCCTATTAGTCATGTCATCAAGTTGTGGTTTAATCGACTCCTTACACCCAAAGCTTCAAATCTGAGCGGTGAGCCGAGCTTCAAATACCGATGTTGTTTCCTTAAGATTGTATAGATAGTGATGCCAAACACATGGCTTTCCATTATTGAATTTCGAATACCGATGCCTCCATGAAGGTGCGCTCGAAACTTTCGAAGTTTCTTCCAATTGCTTGCATTGATTACCTGATCCCAACAACACCGAAAGTTCTGAGAATAAGACCATTTCGGACCTTTATTTCGAGTTTCATGTTTGTTTTGCACAAAGTTACATTTGGAAGTGGAAAAATATTGTTATCTTGGTTCTCTTGTGCTTTGTGCTTTGTTATCTTCAGAGTATTTAAGAGAGTTGAGACAAATGAAAATGAACTTTCATGAAAGTAGAGTGAAGATTTCGGCTTTACATAGTTAAAAAAAAACAACTATTGTCATGTTTGGCTATGCTAACGAGAACAGGGAGAGTCGTTCTTGATTATATGACTGTATTTTCATAATATAGGATAGGCAATGCATATGCTCATATAGTCATATCTATGTAATCTTTTTCGTAACATTTTGCTAATAATAGTCCGATTTCTTGATGGTCCCGCCTCATGTAAGTGCAATTGCCAGCAATCATGTGTAGAAGAGTGTTGAGGTGGTTGATCCGGAAACCAATGAACTACGCCTACGTAATCTGACAACACCTAGGGATCTCGCCGTATCGGTTGAGCAGAAGGATGGCCTCTTTTGTTTGATTTTTGTTTGATCCAAATTGATGAAAAGCGGCATTTGTCTTCCATCACTGTGTTTTTTTGACTTATTGGCCTTAGCTTTTATTGACTTATTGGCCTCGGTTTTTCTTGACTTATAGTCATTCTATCTTTGGATTATTGCAACTTATCTTGTGCTTTATGCTGATTATGAAAAACAAGGGACAAAATATCAATGGCACATTGTTATTCTCGGGGATATTTCTAGGCGAATGAAATTATCTTTCTTGTATTAAGATACGATTCGATATTCAAAAAAAACAAATCAAGTGAGGTGATCACATTTCAAAGTATATTTGTCTTGGAGGATAAATTAAACATATATTATCAGTTCTTGTATTACGAGACATTTTGTGGTAAATTTTTCTCGGCTTGTGTTTTCCTTCTGTGCTCTTTTATTTTATGATTTTTGGTTAAACTATGATTTTTCATGTCAAATTTTGTACTATATATCGGTCATCTAGCGTCCGGGTGTGGGGACTGTTTCATGTAAGATCTGATACTATTTGGACACCCTCGTCTCATATAATGTAGTGTAGTGTATGGATATCTTTGCTGAGATTGAGATTCGTCACACGTGTTGCGTGTTGTTGTCCTAACTGTGGTAGGTTCGGTTCAGATCGGCATTATTCCGTTTCCGGATAGAACCGGTTATATTATTCTATTTCGGATAGAACCGGTTATATTCCTTCTTTGTCGACGTTTTCATTCCCCGATAGAGCTCGGCCACGACTTCGCGGCGCGCATGGGCGCGCAAATCACTAGTAGTTTAATCAAATCCATCGTCGATTGTGGCTTCCCGATCGGCGGTGGCGCGACGCGCTGGAGATCCGCGAGCAACGGCGCGGGGGTGGCCTTGAGCTCCGCCGCCGCGTGGCGTGGTTAGCCGAGAGCGGTGCGGGAGGTCGTCTTTGGAGGTCCGACCGGGCGGAGGCTAGCCGCCCGGGAAGGATTGTGCTCACGGGATCCGGCGGCAAAGAAAGAAGAAACGACGCTGCTCCTCCCGGTAGCGGTCCCGCCTGGTTTCTTCGTTCTCGATTCGCCGACGTAGACGCCGCGTCTAAATAAGACGTGGTTTCCTCAAATTTTCCCTTCTCTCCTCAATAAATGTTGCTCTACATCGGCAAATTGTCTACGTGCAAGATCGTAATTAATAGGTATGGACTCTACCGTAGAGTCGCCTTGACCAATGAGTGCTCTAACAAACGAAACGTCTTCTGATTGTCCGATGTGACATACAGGGGGCAAAACTTTAGCCAACTAAACGTGGCCTAAGAACACTTGAAAACAGCATGAAAACAAAGCTAAAACTGATAGGCCCGCACTACTTTTTAAACCATAAATATTCCCGTACGGAGTCGGTCCTGTTGGAGAGCGCGCGATTCCCGCAGCCTGCGCTGTGCGTCCGCCGCGTCCGCGCGAGTCCCCTGGTAGGCCCAACCCAACGACCCGGTTGACCCGAGGCCCATTGGCCCTAGGGATGCTGTGCTCGCCGAGCTTGTAGTGGAGCACTGGGCTCGTGGATGCCGTTGTCATCGCTGTCCTTTATTATTATTATTTTCAGTTTTTTTTTCATTTCAGTTTTTTTTATTGTTACCTTTTCATTTCAGTTTTAGTTTCAGCTTTCGTTTCATTTTCAGTCAATTTTTTAATGTTTCTAGTTTCAGATTTCAGCAATACTTTTAGGTTCAAATGATTTTATATATTCTGCATATTAGTTGCCTTATTCATCGCATATATCTATCTACCCTACTAATTTATCATCTTTTTCTTTCCTAGATCCACGCTAAAAATAACCTCCTCCATTAAGAGGTTCTCAATAAATTGACCCACAAAATTGTCCCTAGAAAAATAGCATCATTATAAGGAGAATTATTCTAAATCTTCTCTCCTTACTCAAATTAATCAAACGGACCAAGACACTGTCAACGTCCTCATCCCTGTAGGCCATAACCTATTCTTATCCTCTACTCCATCAACCTATTCCATCAACTATTATCATCTACTCCATCAACCTATTCTTGTTCTCATTTGAAGATTTCGATTAATTTGAGTAAGCAGAGAAGATTTAGAGTAGGATTGAAATCTTGTCTCTTCTTCTTCTTATGACTTTTCTTCTTCTTCTTCTTATGACTTTTCTTCTTCTTTTGATGGAATGTGTGTGCTTGATGGATAGACGATTAGCGGATGCCCGGCGCCGGGATGTGTCTTCGGTTGGACCGCGGACGCCAACCGGCCTCCGCATGTGTGTTCGGTGGGACTAATGGATGCCCGGCGTGCCAACCGACCCAAGATTTTTTCCCCTTTTTCTCAACCATTCGTTCAACCAACCCCCGCCCCGAGGACATGCGCGCGCCTCAGACCGGCTGTGCTACCTACCACACCCCGATCTACTGTAGTGACTAGGGAGGGACGTGATACCGACGTCGCCGGCCGGCTCGCTCGCCGCCACAGTACACTGTCGTCGATCGATGGAGACATGGAACAGTGCGCCATGTGGCTAGCTAGCTATAGGTGTCTACGTCCTAAAAAGAATGATGTGACGGTAAATCATACTACTTTCCCGATTTAAACTATATCGTGAAAATTACGTGCAATATTTATAACTAAATAAATTTACTGTTAAAGTATATTTAACAATAGAACTAAGTTTGGCTACAATAATATACGGGAACCAAGCTATACAATAATTAGTCTCCATCCGTCCTATAAAGATTGTAGTTATGGGAATTGTCTTTGGTTAAATTTGCTAAAGATTGACCAAGTTTACGTATATTGATTAGTAACATTTATCTTTCAATCAAGATTTATTATGTAATCTATCTGTACTAATTTTGTATCATAAATGTTAATAGTTTTTTAAAAAAAAAACTTTGGTCAAAGTTGAAATCAGTTGTTTACTCGAGAAGTGAGAATTATAATATTTTTTTAGACGGAGGGAGTACTTGTCTATAAATATTTTTTATTATCATATGTTTTCATTCTCTTTCCTATTCCTACTCACATTCATCACTGTTGGAACTCACACCACGCCTATGCATGTCTAGCCTGCATAAGAACCAATCTCTCTTTTTCTCTCCTCCCTTCCCTCCTCCACGTCATAAAAATACTACCTACCTTAGTTATAAGCCCATTGTTATACCTACTCTAACAATAATAGTTGTTATTACAAATCCTAATATTCTTATATATATATAATTAGTCAAAGTTTGAAAAGTTGACTTCTCATTAATTGAGAATGACATCTATTTTGGGACGAATGGTGTACATCCTAATCTATAAAAATCTAGGTTTCTACGTGACTCTAAGGAACCGTGAGGGGCGACTACCGTCTATGCACTTAGGGATGAAAACGGTCAGAAAACCCCTAAACTGTTTTTCTACTTTTTTATATTTGAATACGTAAATGAAAGCAAAAAAACAAGAAAGCCGGACACGAAAAATGAACTTACAAAAAAGTCAAGTATTTCGAAAATGAACCAATTCAAACGAAATGGAAAAAGTCTACATCACCCCTCAACTATGGGTGGTAGACTACATAACCCCCCAACCTATGAAACGGTCTATATCACCCCCTGAACTTTCGAAAACTGGTCAAATTACCCCCTAAAGCAGTTTTAAAAAATCATAGTAAATCACAGAAAAATCGTAAAATGAAAAATCAAATTGTGTTAGACTCGAATGAGTAGATCTACACAATGATTATATAATATGGTATGCTTTAGTTCATTTTTTTTTGCTGCAGCTTTAAATTTCTGTTTTTTCCTCATAGTTGAGGGGTGATGTAGACTTTTTCGAAACGAAATTATGTCGAAAGTACGACCAAGATATACGAACAATAGAAAACGGTCGGAAGAATGTGTAAACCGTTTTTGTTCGATTTCGAGTTTGGTGTTCGAATTCTCAACCGGGTTCGAATTTGTCTAAAAGTACGAATTTAATTGGACGAAATGTAGAAAACGATACGGCTCGATATGGCATATTTCCGTACGGTCCTTAGGATCCCCACAGGCAATGACTTCAGCTACAGGAGCTTAGATCAATGCTTTGTCGGCAAACGCATTATATACGAAGTACAGCGTCTTGTCTGTTTCAAGTCCTATGTTGTCCGTTTCAACCTAAGAAAGCATTTATTGCATGCTCATTTTAATTTCAATCATGTGCAAATATTACTCGGAAGCTAGGCGATGGAACTGAAAATGCAACAATTTTATCATGAGTGTACTCGGAACTGTACAGCGGACTTTTTACTCCTGGGACCCCTAAACTTGTTACCGTGACTTGGGGAAAATCTATGGCTGTTGTCGTTGCTTTTTGCTATGACATTTTACGGGCGACGTGAATCGCTGGAGGCCAAGTGAGCGAATTTTGGGTGACGTGGCCACGTTGAGCGCGATTCTGATGCGACACGTGGCCTAGTTGTCCAGGTACTGGTGACCTTCATGGTTACCACACGCCTATAAATGGAGTACGTGCATGGTAGAGAGAGATGAGGAGGGAGTAAACAAGCAGGAAGGAGACATGGAGCAGGGAGCTGATGGCATCGTCATCGTCGGCGGCGGCATCGGCGGCCTTGCCACAGCTCTAGCTCTTCACCGGTGTGTGCACTTCTTCTCCACATCACATTGCAGTTTATTTGTTTAACCTTCTTTCGCTAAGTGTACTGCGTCAAGAGTAGAGTTCAAATGTTACAGAATATGCTTACACTGTGAAGATACGTACATTTACTTGGATAAGATTGGATAACAAAATGATCAACATTTCAATTGACATCTTTATTAATTAGTTGGATACGTAAACGGAGAGGACATGTTTTCACGTACTCGCAGGAAAAAAAAAAAAAAAAAAAAGGTGTTTCTCTAAGACGATGTTTCCTTTCTAAACGCACACGGTGCTGAGCGGTTGGGACTTCCGATGCAAACAAGTATAGAACCGTATGTGAGGGAAGAAAATATACCTAAACAAATACACATATATGGCCATCTAGGCCGGGGATACCGATACCGGGGAGGGAGAGGCATATACATATACATATATACATATACAAGTTTCAACGTGGAAGCACGTACGAGTCTCGGGCGCATGAAAGAAAAAAAAAAAAAAAAAAAAACTGTGTACGGATGTCTTATTACGTCCAACCTTCACCTGTGCCGAAGTTTGCATATCTGAAAATGAGTAGCTCTGACTTGCATATAGGAAGGGGATTTCTAGTCTGGTGCTGGAGAAATCAGACACCTTACGAGCGGATGGAGCTGCAATTGCCATTCATGCCAATGGATGGAGAGCTCTGGAAGAGCTTGGAGTAGCTGAAGAGCTCAGGGAAACTGCCAATATCATCATCACTGCGTAAGTTTCTGTACCCTTACAACTACTATCTTCTACTCCAAGCGACGGTTGGTGATCCTGTTAAGTGGTAACTTCTCCTGAAAATATATTTTTGATGCTTCGAATGGCATGAACATGAAACCGACGGTTCGGAATCAGAATGATCCTTCAGGTCCGACAGAACATTCAACGCTTATATTATTGACTGCAGCAACAGCCAAAATCTCTCACAGAACACTATTGAAAAAGTTGCAGCTAACTGCAAATAAGTCCTACCAAACAAATATGTTTGTCTTTGTTTTTATGACTCAATAATGCTTGCTTTAACACTGGCATTTCAGGTATCATGACGTGTGGCAGCAAGGGAGCAATACTAGACCAGTAAGGTTAGTACAACGCTTCCAATATGCGTATAATAATAAGCCTAGTAAGGAGTATATGATATTTTTATTCTTAGTACATTTTCATATGGAAATGTCAAAAGAAATAAGGGAATAAACGGTTATGCTAAATCTTAAAAAAATAATACCATGTCTTCTTCCCATACGACTGTTTTAAGAAACTGTCCACCGGTGGAATTGACTTCTCCAAAATTCGTCCACCGGAAAAGTGATTTTTTTTTCAAAAAATATTTTCATTAGAAATTGTTCGACGGAAAACGAAAAGGTGCACTCTAAGTTATAATTGTACTTTGCAACCAGGGGTGGAGCCACAGGGTGGTCTGGGTGGTCCACCAACCACCAGTGGCGGCCAGAGGGGGGTCAGGGGGTCCACCGACCCCCTCCTGTCCGCCTTTGTCATACATACATACTATTAATAAAAATGTAAAAAAAATAGCAATTATGAATGATTTATCTATTTATATATACAAAAATTTTGGTGCACCCCTGTGCTTTCGAAAAGCTAGGTCCGCCACTGCCAACCACCCTGTGGCCCATGCGTCATACATACATGACTGTTACAAATTTGTTGATTTTCCTAAATTCTGATTTCATCACATCGTGATTCCATGACTAATTGCTAATTTTTTTTTCCAAATTTTATAATTTTATTTTTGAGGCGCATACCTTATGCTCAAAAGCTAGATGCACCGTTGTTTGCAACTATAATTTTCAGCATCCACTTTCCTAAGGAACTCTACATTTCAATTGTGCACGTATGCTTAGAAATTATATGACAAAGTACTCGATTAAAAACCTTAGTTCTCGAAGTTATCTTCCGAGATCTAAGGTAATTGTTCATATGTATATAGCCTTAGTTCTCGTAGTTATCTTCCTATGACAAAAAGGCACTAATTCAGTTGGCCAATCTTGATTTGGCTAGGACGGAATTCCGATGCTTGAAAAGAAAGGATCTCATGGAGACAATGGCCAAGAACATACCTTCAGGAGCAATCCGCCTCAGCTGCCACGTGGTTGGGATCGACCAAGATCCTGAAACCCATGGAGCGATTCTTACTACAGTGGATGGTTGCACTATCAGGGCCAAGGTATATATTATCGAATCCAAGAGTGCAATTTACAAAGATACCTCTCTTTTTATTATTAGTTAATTTCTCAGCCAGAGACTGTTGATCGATCTCGACGTGCAGGCTGTGATTGGATGCGATGGCTGGAACTCTGTGGTAGCTAAGTACCTAGGACTGTCTCCGCCTAAAACAAAGTCTGGCACGGTTCTTCGTGGTTTCACTAATTATTCGCTTGAGAAGCATCCATTTGGGACCGAGTTTCTGAAATTAATGGGACAGGGGTTCTTTGTCGGCATATTGCCCATATGTCACAATCTTGCTCATTTCTTCCTAACCATGCCTTTTCCTCCAGAAGGTATATATATGTTTATGATTTATGGGATTATTAGTACAAGACAAACTGGTAGCTGAATCTAATCACTTATGATGTCCTCCAGATATCACTAAAGACGCGAGGCTCACCAAGGATCGCATGCTAAAGAGGTTACGAGCTCCGGACTGCCCTTCTGAGATCATCGAGTTGGTGCGCAACTCCGATCCGGAGTCCCTGAACGTCGTGAACAGCACCTGGTACCGGCCTCCATGGCAGGTTGCGTTCAGCACCTTCCACAAGGGCGTCGTGACGGTCGCCGGCGATGCGATGCACGTCTTGGGCCCGTTCATCGGCCAGGGCGGCGCGTCGACGCTCGAGGATGCCGTCGTGTTCGGCAGGGCCATGTCACGAGCCGCCGGCGACGACTACAGTGCGGCGATTCAGGCGTACGTCCGAGAGGAGGCTGAGGGTGGTGTTGCTGTCTCTCGAGAGCTTTGTCATGGGGACGCTGCTGTTTCCCAAGACGTGGCGGGTCACCAAGCTTGCCTGCGTCGTTCTTCTGGCACTCCTGGGCAATCGGGCGTTTAGGCATGCCGACTTTGACTGTGGTCGCCTCTAGCACTCCGTGGTGCATGTAGAAAGATGAGACTACCAGGCCACGCCGCTGCCTCGGCGTGGCCACGGTGGCAAAATTTTTTGGGCCATTCGATTTGAAGATCGACGGTGCAGCTGTCACCACCCATGCCGAATATATACGGGCCGGGCTCCATCCCTCCAACCCTAGCTCTTTTGCACTCACCCCTCACCATCCTCTCTCGGGGCGCTAGGGCCGGCCTCGGGCCACACGCTCCCGAGGCGAGGAAGCCCCGGCGCAGTCCTCTCTCCCTCCACCTCTCCTCCCTCACTCTCGGTGGGTGGGTGGGTCGGTCGCGCGTCCCAAAGCGGACGGCGGCGTGGCGGCCTCCCGGCGCCCACGACGGGCGACCTCACCTTTCCTCACGGCAAAGAGCAAGCCCGGGCGCGGTGGCTCGGGCGAGAGCAGCCCAGGTGCGGCGGCGCGGTACCCCGGACGGCGCGCACCCCTCCGCGTGGAGGCCCGAGCCCCTCGCTGGGGTGACCGGCCGCGGGGGTCCCAGCGCCAAGACACCCCGGCGTGGAGGCCCGAGCCCCGCTAGGGCGGCCGTTCGCGGTGGCGCGATGGACCCGGGCGTCCGGACAGTAAGCAAGCGCACCCAGCGTTGCTGTGTGGACGGCCGCGAGGGAAATGCGGGCGGGCCTTGACTTGGCGTTGCGGCGAGCTCCAAAGACGAGTGGATCCGCACGCGGCGTGGCGGCCCCAGGCGTGGATACAGAGGAAGCGGGTACCGCCGTCTCAGGCTCCCGTTCCATTCATCCAGCTTTGCGAGGTGAGAGCAGGCATCCCTTTCTGCGTTCTTCCGTGTATGATAAGGTGAAATTACTTGGATAATGCTTCAGTTGTCTTTACCATATTTCGTTATGTGTGATAAGGTGAAATTACTTGGCTAATGCATTAGTTCTTAACATATTCTTACTGCCTTGGTTAGCTTTGAAAAGAGAGCTGCTATGCACAGGTTAGTAAAAAACCTCTGATTATACATGGAAAAAAATAGTTACCTCTTGTCCTTCTTGATGGATCTCTTACGACGCCTTTTTTTATAGCATGGGGCTAAAGCAAAATTAGGTTCCATATTGTGGAAACCGGTTGGTGGTAAATGATTTCCCATCAGCAAAGTGACAATCCTGAAACGGAAGATGTGTGCTTCTCTCCGTTGATTGCATTTACATGTGTTGGATAGCTACTAATATATGCTCTGTAGGTAGAATATTTGGGAAATTGCCTTCAAGATGTTTGAGGAATGCCTGTTGCATCCTTTTTACATATTTCGGGCACCTGCTATGGAACAGCTTTGTCTGTGTGCACAATGCTTGCTTATTTGCACCTCCCGAGTTTTTGAAGCCCTACCAGTTTTCAGTTTTCCATTCTCAGTTTTTTCTTCATTGCCTCTGATGGGTTTTAATTAAGACAGAGCATGATCACTACTTCAAAATTTACATGGTTAAAAATGATGGCTATTACTTGCTCCATTGTATTTTGGGGAACTTTCGGTGGCTTCGAAAAATCTACAGCACGGCCGGATGAGGTATTGCCTTTGCCTCTTTTCGAGGTTATTATGTTCGTCTGCTGAGTGTATGTGGGAGTTTATTTTCGGATTTCAGTTTTTTGTCATAACTGAAACCAAACATCCTCCTTTTCATTTTCAGCTATTGTGGCCGTAAATTTTTGTTTTCGGTCGATTCGCACATATCCGTTTCAGCGATTCATAAGTGAAGTAGAATTCATTTGGGATGTCAAGATGCTAAAAACTATGCTTGTATCGGGGCTAATATAGCATTTAGGCATGGGAATAGACTTTTTGATTTCTATATCAGTTTGACTGGTTGTAAAATCATGAGCAAAGGGATTGAATGCACGTGAAGAATCGTCTCATCCTTGTCTATTGGATTGTGCTATGTGTCTCGTCCTTTGTCAATTGGATTGTGCTATGTTTGTATGGTGATAACAGAAGTACACATGATCTCGTATATTGACAAGTTGATAGTTGAAGCACATGTTGCTTGATTTGCCATACAATTTTTTGTGTCCATGGAACTATGTGGCAATATGATTATAGAATCTTAGAGCTTATTTGTATGAATGCATATGGCAAATAGTGTCGATTTGTATTGATCGGCTAGAACTGAATAACTTTGAAACTTATTATTGCTTCACGATTCTGTCATGTCGAGAGATAGTACCATGATAATATGGTTTTGTATCATTAGATTTCTGTCAAAAAAAAAATATAGAACCAACTCTTTATTTCAATTAGATGTCCTTTCTAGCACCTCCAGCCCACTTGAATTGATATTAACCTGAATTCGCCGACTAAGTTCGGAAAAATAGCTGTGCCCTTCGCTTTTTCGATCAGCCTACTTTTGCTATGTTTGTTTTGGTCGGTTTTTAAGCTCATGAACCCTACACTTGGCTGATAAGGCTTTTTTTCCGGGTCGATTTTTTAGGGTCTTTTTTTGGGTGAATCATCGTGCCTCAATTGTGTGCCGATGAAGCTGTGCTTGCGTGATCCGAGTTGTGCATTGGATGGATGGGGAACAAAATGAAGCCATGCGTAGATAATATGAGGTTGAAGCCGGCGAATGGTTCCAGCAGAGGTGTGCATGGGAACGAAATGATGCCATATCAGGTCGTCTTCTTGATTCTCAATGTTGCATTTCTTTATCAGCTTCATTTTTACGCATGGTTCTCTATTTTTTTATTAACACAATTTTGTTAATATTATATGCTCCTAATATTGACTAACACATGTTTATTTTCGTGTCCCATAAAGGTTCGGAAGCATCTTTTGGTACTACTAAACAAATTCTGAAACTTGCGATTTGTAGGCATATATTGATCTATCGATGAGCATTCGAGTGGAACTGAAGTTGCCAAGGAGAGTGCTGATATTATTATCTTGGATTACAATTTCGCATCGGTCGTTGCCGGTGAGTTAACTGCGTCTATCTTTTCTTGTTAGTCTCTGTGACTATAGTTCATGGTGTTTGCGGCTTGAGGTTGTCGATGAGTCCGTTTGGTGTATGCCAACATACAAAAGTTTATACAAATCCAAACTGCCTCTCAACGTAGCAACTCCGATAATCAATGTAGTTGCTGCCGCCGCCCGGAAACGTGGCTTTGACGCCATTTTCGGGACCTTCGTAGTAGATGCCGTGAAAACTCCTCAAGCCAACGCACCCATACTCCTCAAGCCCGCCATCGGTTCTGTTTCATGACTCTTTTTCTTAATGATGGCCCGATCAAGCATACTGATCTTGTTCTTCTTGATGAGCGGGCCTGTGACCGGATATTCATGCCATTTTTCTTTGTTGCACGACCTATATAGTTCGAGCTCTTTTTGAGATGTCCTTATAGATTTCCTTCCTTTATAGTCGGTATTTCTTCATCTTTGATCTAACTCCCTGTACTAATATGACTCCCTCTTCGGATGCAACTGACCGAATTTTGGTTGAGGTTTCAGAGGCCTACAGCGTTAAGCCTTCAAACAAGCCTCGATGGTGCACTCTCTTTCCCCGCCGCTTACAATTGTAAGACACCACTTCCTTTTTACGTTTATAGAAACTTCAAGCTCAGCTCTATTTTCCTCGAATGTCTCAAGTGTGTTTTTATTATAGACACCTACTTCCGACTTCTCGGAAATGACCCACCATCGGTGAATAATCGACCACTAACATCGACAAGATACCAAAGAATACCGAAGACAAGGTAACTTCCTCTTCCTTGTAGAAAACAAAGGAATGTAACATTTCTCCACGACGTCTCAATTCTGAATGCCTTTGTGCGGTGGCAAGTTAGGCAAAGGATCGGAGTCCACGCGCCGAAAGAGGCTTGAGTTCACCTCGGATGAGGAACATGAAGAGCAGGCATGCCACTATTTCCCTTTTAGAGTGTTACGTTACCACCCCGCGGTCGCTAAACGGCTCCATAAACAACCCAAGATCCTTATCCTAAAGCCATGCCTATTTAATCGACAACATTCTCGATTTACGTTTGTAGGATGATCTCTCAAGAGACATTTTTGAACAATGGAAGCCCGGATCTTTGAGTCCCTGCTTGATGATCCCGCACACACCATATCTAAGAGGTGCGTTGCAAGGACCATTCCTCCGATTACCGTTACGTGATCACGACCGCCTACATTCCATTAACTTTTCTCTTCGGGCTTCATAGCCTCACCTGATTTTTTCATACTCTGATTCAAATCATATGGTTATAGTTGAGTTGCAAATGTTAGTTAAAATGCATGCCCCTACGTGAGAAGCTGTTTTTTGGGCAATTGTAGTTTCTGAAAAGCATGCAAGCTATATGTGTGTTGAGTCTTTGCTGGCGTAACTATCACATGGTCACTTTGTTTTCCAAAAAATTCCTGCTATTGGTGCCTATCATTCAACGGCTGATTATTTATATTTTGCATCCTCACTACGTGTCGTATTTACATTTACATTTTTACTTTCTAATTGAATGCATGGGTAGGTTACTTTGCATTATCTTTTCGTGATGCAATGTGTTGGTGATACTTACATAGAAAAATAGATGCTCATTTGAAATGAACTATTTGTGATAAATGCTTAATATAGTAGAGCTGCACAGTTGAGCTATTTTGAAACCTTCCATAATAAAGACATTTCTTTGTGCTCATGGCTACTCAGGTTTGCTCTCGCTCTCTGCTCATGATTGCTCGTGCTCTACGCTCTGTGCTCATGGCTGCTTCGTGCAATAAATCAAAGAATGGTAGAAAACCCTTAATGAACAAGGATTTATCACAGTGCTCTGTGCTCATGGCTGTTCGGTTATTTTCTTACTTGCAACAGTAGCACTGCCGGGGCCAAAGTTCCGAGAACAACAAGAGGGCTCGCCGAGGTTACGCTGCCGGTCGAGAAAAGTGGCTAGATAAGGTGGGGATTCTTCAAACCTACATTTTCACGCACATTGGTGGCTGCGCTTTGCATCTATTTAACGTAAACACTTCTTTGTAGGTGCATTTAACCACTGCAACTCTTTTGGCTGGACGAAGTATTTGCAGTATAAGCGCCCGGAGAAGACTCCTCGCCGCTTTGCGGCGCCGCCGTCGTCGCACACCATTGACCGACGAGCTAACGATTTATGCTGGGGCATATATTATTCAGCTGATGATTTATGCCTGGGGCATATATTATTGTATAGGCAGGAATGACTATGTAGTTTAATGACTCTTGCATTTCGATTTAGAAGAACTCAGTGTGGCATCCAGTAGCGGTGTTGCTATGGCACGCATAAAGAACCCTACGACCACACCTTCTCTCGGACCGTCGAAGCGTATCCGGTCTAAGACATCGAACATCGAGCTGTTGTTGTGGACATCGACACAACCATTGGAACCTCGCTCTTTTCATTAAGTCCGTTTGTCTCTCGTTTTTGGTCTACCCATATGATGT
>JADLZK010009953.1:0-80668 GCA_015847255.1 Hyparrhenia diplandra
TTTAGAAATCATTTTCCATGGCGGGCATTTCAAAAACGCCCACGGAAAAAGGTGGCTTTAGCGGCCCGGCGAGAATAAAAAACACGCCCGCGATTTAATCCCGATTAACGAGTGGCGGTCTTTGTAAATAACACTCACGGTTAATCCCATTAACGTGGCGGTTTTTATTAATGCCCGCCATGGAAAATTTGGGCTATAAATCTGACCCCAACCTTCTTCTTCCCCGCGGGATTTAAGCCATTTTTAGGGTTTTGAGCTTCAAAACCTAAAAACATTTTGGGGAAGGGGGGGGAAAGGTTTTGCCCTTGGTTTTGATTGAAGTTTGGCACGCTAGAGGTGTTTCTCCTCTTTCTCCCCTCTTTTCTCTCCCTCTCTCCCTCTTTCTCTCCCTCTCTCTCTCTCTCCCCCTCTCTCTCCTATGCATGGTCCTCCCTCTCTTTGAGATCTAATTGAATGTGGTTTGTGCTCTCTCTCTCTTCCCCCTCTCTCTCCCCCTCCCTCCCTTATCTCTCCCCCCTCTCTCCCCTCTCTCCCCCCTCTCTCTCCCTTTCTTTTTGAGATCTAGTTTTGATCTCTCTCCCTCTCTCTCTCCCTCTCAAGCTAGCTCCTCTCCCCTCTCTCCTCTCCTTCTCTCTCCCCCCCCTCTCCCTCCCTCTCATTTTTGAGTGTACGTGCTCTCTCTTTTCCCTCTCTCTCGCTACTCCCTCTCTCTCTCTCTCTCGTATTCCTCTTTTGCACTTTAGTTAACTCTCTCTAATCATCGATACTTGATCTCTAATCATCGATCGCTCTCTTTGCTTTTGGTTTAATTAATTTGAGCAGGCCGTCATGGCGCCTAGAATAGGGATTGGATGTGAGGCCGAGGATGAGTTTGGATTTTTGTTGATGATGTGCGAAAGAAGTTTATGCCGTCGCCTTGAAGCATCGAATCGGTCGAGGGGTTGAAGTAATGGTGTGCCGTGCTATCGGTGCAAGCATATGTTCTTACACAAGGATGGCGTCGTCGTGGAGCACTTGTTGCGGTATGGTTTCATCGGGGGCGAGGTACACCGTGTGGAAGTATCATGGTGAAAAGAAGGAGTGTCGCCGCGGCCGGTTCATCACGGAGGACCCCCGTCATTTGCAACCAGCGGAAACAAGCGGTGGTGGGCGAAGGGCGAGAACAAGTTGATAATCGTGATTACATCACAGTAGATGAGCTGCTTGAAGACATGCGGAAGACAATGCGGGTGGAGATGATGGTGAGCGATCGGTAGTTGATGACATGTCGCGCAGAGGATCTTTGATCTTTTAGAGGATATTGCTAACCTCAAAGATGAAGATGGCGTGTTGTTTGGCAATCAAGATGGCTCGAGAATTTTAGGCGGATGAAGCCCGGTGGCAATTGACCCTCTCTACAAAGATGACGACAAATGTCGAAGCATTACGCGGTGCTACGTTTTAACCTAATGATGTTGATCTTTGAAGGCTGCGCCCGCGGGTGGTCGAGACGCGAGCTTCAATGACTGTTCACGGGTCACCTCGGTGACCTTTGTTTTACCCGAGGGAATAAGGTACCCGCCAATACCTATCGAGGCGAAGAAGTTGATTAGATCTGTGGCGATGAAGCAGGAAGTTTCATGCGTGCCCTAACCATTGCATTCTATAAGGGTAACTATGCCGGACTTGCGGAAGCGTCAGCGTTGCGGCGATAGTCGTTACAGAGGAATCTTTGGGTGTCGTGCCACCGATGAGGAGGGACCGTCGAGGGGCCCAGCGAAGAGCGGGCAAGAAGAAGCCGGATGCCACCTCGAGGATGAGGAAGAAGAGGGTTACACCGAGGAGGAAGATCCACGCCCTATCGATTGTGGTACCTACCCGTGCTTTCGATCGCTGCGTGCAATTTTGGGAACCCGAGAGGATGCCAAGCTGATGTCTGGCATGCATCGGCCGAGGAACGCCACGAAGGCGATGGCAAGCGCGACACCCCTCGGATGCCAAAGCGTGAAAGCAGCATCAATGACATGTTCGGGTTTAGGGGCGAGCCGAGAGCGTAAGGTTCGCGTGAAATGCGGACGGGATGAATCCGTTCGGAGACCTCGGTAGTTCGCGGCGGCTGGCGGTCACCCTCACCATATACAACACTGCCTCCCTACGAGTAATGCGAGCGCAAATATCTTCTCTTGGCCATGCTCATTTGGGACTAAAGCGGCCGGGCAATGATATAGATGTTCTCATTGAGCGGTAATGGAGGAATGGTGGGCGTGGAAGGGGTCAAGATTATGGATGCGTCAGGAAGAAGAAGTTCACTCTAAAGGCCATGATAATGGCCACCATCGATGATTATCTGCTCTCTTTTCATTGTCGGGCGGATTAAAGGGAAAGGCGCTTACCACGGTTGCATTGAGAATCTTTGCTCCACTTACCTTAGCGGATCCCAAAAGGCGGTGTACATGAAGCATCGTAAATTCCTGCGCAAAGAACAGTGTACGGCAAACCGATGGATGAGTACTTTGGCGGCGAGCGAGGAAGGGTGAAAGCGGAGAGGAAAGGGTAAAATGCACGGGCCAAAGGTGTTTGAAATGGTGAAGAACATAAACCACGAGTTCGGAAGAAAGAAGAAAGCCCGGTGGGCCAAAGGCAAAGGCAAAGAAGCGGAAGTGGAACAAAGCGGCGGAGTGGTGGAAGAAGAAAGAAGAAGAAGAAGAAGAAGAAGAAGAAGAAAAAGAACCCAATCGGCTGCGCCCAAAGTCCCATTCAAAAGCGGTCGATTTTCTTCAAGCACTGCCATCTTTGGAAGATGCTCCATACACCCCATGCCATCGATAACATGCATCTGAGGAAGAATGTCTTGAGAGCTTGGTGGGATTTTCCTAGATATCAAGACTAAGGCGAAGGGCGATGTCAAGTCACATCGAGGATCTTGCCGACATGGGCATCGGGCCCGAACTTCACTCGATACCCTCGGGGAATAGCGGAAAAAGTCGACCTTCGGCCATGAGCTACAATCGACCACGGGATGAAAAAGAGGGATTTTTGCAAATGGCTCGGGGATGTCAAAGTGCCGGCGGTTTACGTTCCAACATCAAGAGCATTGTATCGATGAAAGACCTCACACTTTCAAACTTCAAGGCCCATAGCGCCATGTCATCTTGGCGGTGTTCCTTCCAATTGTGATTAGGTGCATCGGCCCGAGTTCGTGAAGATGGTTTCGTTGCGCTGTGCTACTTTTTAATCGCATCGAGAGAAGATCATCGGCTGAAAATGACCTCCCCCTTTGAAAGAGTTCATCGCGGAGACTATATGCCCGGCTCGAGATGTGCCCGCCACCGTCTTTTTCGATATTATGCCACACCTCATGATACACATGGTCGTCGAGATAGAAGAACTAGGGCCTCTCTACGCGAGAGATGTGGGCCGAGCAGCGGTTCATGTCCTCTCTTAACGAATCCGTCTTAACAGGTGCATACCAGAGGGGCTCTATGATCGAGACATACACAACACGGGGAGGGGCGTTAGCTGGCACTAGATACATCGGGATGGAAATGCAATCGGCCTACCCGACCACCGCCACGGGAGAACCGGCGGGGATGGGCTCTGTAGGGGAGGAAGTACGGACGATATAGACCAGAAACAATTGAAGAAGCCCATGACAGCGCTCGAACCGGTTAGTATCAATGGAAGCGTGGGTTGAGAAGCATTTGGAGGAAGTGCGGACGCGGTGGCGGCGCCGCGGAGGGTGAATTTGAGACAACACGGATGAATTTCACAACATGGATCATGAGCGAGGGGATACCCTAAGCGGAGGCGAAGAATCGATGCTTGCATCACGGCCCATCTAGCCAAATCATCACATGGCAAGATTCACGACATCAGCGGATCACGGGTTCCACCGCGAAAGAAAAGGACAACAAAGGCTGGCGTCCTGAGAACAAGCGGCGTTCGGTATGAGGGGCATTGACATAGCCACCAAGAAACTCAAGACATACTATGGGCAAATCAGAGATTTGGGAACTTGATTATGGCGAGGAAGCTCTGAGATACCCATTTTTCGGTGCGATTGGGTCAAGCCAGCGGCGGTTGGCGTGGGCGAAGTTGGGTTAACCACCGTTCGGCTCGAAATCTTGGAGATGATGAGTGGGTACTTCGCAAAAGTCGCGTGGCGGGTAGCCTACTACGGTGCCCAAATCGCGGGGCAAAAGCAACTACATGCGGTCGTGGGAGGAAGCAAAGGATCGTGGGGCCGATGGAGTGCAAAGTCACGAAAAGAGTACAACAACTCACAGCGAGTTTCGCTCTTTACCGATCATCAACCAAGATCAAGGAAGTCGAGACACGCGTGTGGGGAATGTCATCGGGACCAAGACAAAGCCACAGTGCGCCGCGGACGGTGAGGAAAGAGAAGCGAGTGGCGGCCCGGCAAAAAAATAAGTCGATCCTTTTGTAATAGAACCAAATATGTAATGGAACCAAATATGTATGTCCGACATTTTATGTAATGGAACCAAAAATATAATGGATTACGCACTTGCTTTCGAAACCGACTCCCTCTACATCTTAAAATGGTTCCAAACTTGTCAATTAAAGATTGTATTTTAAATCATGCAAGAACTATTCAAAATTCAAGTTTCACATTTTCATGGGTACACATACTCATAGGAAAGCCACACAAAAAATTCAGAAATTTTTTAATCAACATTTGAATTGATATGAATTTTTCAAATTCATGTTTTTCAATTTATTTTGCATGGCGGTTATTTTACAATGCCATACGCAAAATCATTTTTGCGTGGCGGGCATTGTAAAATATCCGCCATGCAAAATGATAGACCTATATATAGGTGAGCGGGCATCGCGTGAATTGGCTAAGTCCTCAGGCCGTTCACTTGTGACCCAGAAGAGCTGCCAAAATTTTCTATCGCCCGCCGCGCGCGCTCTCGGTCCCTCACCACTTGCCTCTGCGCTCCTCGCTCTGTTCACAGCCCGCTCCTCCCTCCTCCCGTCGCTTTTCGACTTGTGCCACATGGGGCTCGAAACCCTAGCGGCGGCGCCGCCCGTGGTCTCCGTCTCGTCGAGCTCAACTCCGCGCCGCCCGTCCGTCGAGCTCCGCGCCGCGCTCCTCCCGTCGAGCTCCACTCCGCTGCCGTCAAGTCGAGCTCCACCGCGCCCGGCCGGGGGTGGGAAACCCTAGCCACGCCGTGCTTTGACCTCTCTGCTCGGCGCTGTCCCTCTTCGCCTCCTCCCGCCCGCCGGCCGTGGGATCTGCTCCCGGGCGCCTCCTCCCGCCCCGACTCCAACGTCCTGCTCTCCACACGCTCCCGTCCTCTGATACCGCCCGGGCCGGTGAGAAATCCACGTGAATTTGGGATGAATTTGGGATGGTGGCCAGTGGGATAAGTGGGATGGTGCTGTGGGATGAATTGATGAATTGGCACTGTGATGCTATACACTATTTTGGTCTATAGGACGAAGTGGAGCTAATTTTGCCTTTTTTGTGATGCTATTTTCTTTGTGAAATTTTGAATCAATTTGGTCCTAGCTGCACTTTGTGATGCTATATACTTATCAATTTTGTTTAGTGAGCATATATACCCTTTGCCTATGATGCCATTTCCATTGCCATACTTATATGTGATGAAAAGGGATGAATTTTGTATTTTCAAAATTTTGGTATGCTTGACCTCCTTCTTTGTCCCTTTTGCTAAGTCCTCATTTCTTGAGAATTTGCGAATTTTTGAGGACTTAGCCGTGCGGGGAAAAAATTTTGGCTACGCCCTTCGTGGTAACAAGTGAGCGACGAGAGGACTTAGTGGCGATTCAGTGATGCTTGTCACATATATATTCACTACTACTTAGTTGAACCGATCCGTGGCGGTTTTTGGGTTTTCCATGGCATTTACTACAACCTTACTATCTACTTCTGGCATTTGCAATGATGTGAATCTTAGTCTTTGAGGCGTGGCATATGCAATGATGTGATTCTATTAATGCTTTGGCGTGGCGATGATGAAATGTCCCCATACTTATGGCGGCTAAGCGAGGGCGGCTTGTATATCATATACAAGCAACCAGTTTAAACGCGATGTGATAAGGATAGTTGGGTATACGAGCCAAATTTGTATTTTTACACATTTTTGTATTCTTACACATTTGTTCTTAATTTTTGTATTTTTTTTTTTGTATTTTTAGACATTTTTTTTTGTATTTTTAGACATTTTTTTGTATTTTTAGAGTATTTTTTTTTTTTTTGCCACTACTCTATATATGTAAAATGGAAAACTATGTAATCATGAGAGGAATTCAATAAATCTATGTTACGAGATGACTCTGTGACACTACATACTACTACTTTGTACCTTTTCACTATAATAAAATGCTACGTGTGTTCTAAAGTAGAATCAATGGCATCAGAACCAGCAGATAAAGATCGTGCAATGGGTGGCGAGGCGAGGAGGATGTGGCCTCCGCGTCCGATTCTTCCTCGGCGATAGTGGATACGTGGCGAAGAGTTGACACCAGGAGCCCCGGAAGAAGCGTCCTAGGGAGGGGCGAAATTGATCGGATTGGCAGCGGAGGGCCCAACACCGCGGGGTTCTCGAGTGTGGGCGGCACGGAACCAAAAGCGTAAGTATCGACAAACACAACGTCATGTGCCTCATGTAAGTACCACGACTAATTTTAGTTGTTGTCATGGTGATTACCATTGGTGCCTCGTCTAGAGTTTGGTGAAGAGAGCTCGGTCGAGAGGGGCGGGGCATGGTCCCACCCGACGCCTTCGACCACCACCTCCAAGTCGGGCTTGAAAAAGAGGCCGGCCACGGGAGGCACAGGAAGCTGAGGTGGTGCGTAATATATTGAGGATAGGGCGAATGGAATCCGTGGGGCGGAATCTATCGGGGCCACCTATAGCAACAGTCTCCGTTAGCCAAGCGAAGCGTGCCCATCACTTACCTAGACTGGAGGAATGTCCCCAAGGTCTGAAGAAGAAGGTGTGGAAAGGCGTGAAAGTCTGTTCCATTATCCGGGGGGGCAGGCGGGCTTTGACAAAAAAAATGCAAAATGTATGTGTAGTCCGTTTGCAAAAGCGCTTCGCACCCTGCGGAACAATCTGTACACAAACTATAATGCGAGAAGGGTAAGTCACCACTTCAAGCCTACAACTTCTTAAAACAGCCCGGTGCAGGATAGTTTAGTCAACCACGACTAACGAAAAGTATGAGGCCAAGTCGAAAATGGGTAAGAACTTCGCCAAAGAAACGAACTTGTAACACGGCCCAATTTGGATGTGGCCCGATGGGGGCCTATGAGTCTTCTTGGCGCACATGTTTCGTACCACCTTGCTAGTTGAGCAAGGGTGGAGCCAACTTATAAGCCTTTGCCATCTAGCCATATGCCGGGTTAACCCTTTTACACGGCGAGGGGCGAAAAGTGTAAGCAAGGTGCTATGTATGCAGCGTGCAGCGCCCCTCGGAAGAGGCATGCGGTGCGGCTTTGGAAGCGAGGGTGTTACAAGTCTACCCCCTTAAGATGAATCGTCGTCGAGATTAGAAAGATAAGATCGAAGAGATTGAGATACTCCATCTGCGGCGAATCTTTGTCACTCCTCTTATTTCCATTTTTCTTGGTAGGGGTTCCTCTTATTTTGCATGCCTATTAATCTTTGTGCGAATATCATGCTTGCTCGGAAGAGTGTGCGGTGCGAAAAAACTCGGGCACAACCTCGGCATGGTAGGATATGCGGTCATAAGGGTGGATAGGCGCGAAAAAAGGGAGGGCGAGAAAGGGATAAAGAATCCGTTGCTAGACCTTCACAGCGAGAGGACACGTGACTTCTTCTATGCGCGTCGGTAGAAGCGAGAGAAAGGCGGCGGCACGTCCAAGTACAATGACCCAAAAGGTCGACGAGGTGGGAAGAAGGTGATGCTTGTCAAAGAAGGCCAAGGCGCGGGGAGTTCCAACCTAGGAGGAACACGACGAGCTGGCCAGGGCAATCGGAAGACAGAAGCACCGTGGTAGAGTTGAGGGCGAGGGCTCGAGTATATTTGGAAGACCGTGGATTCTTGGGCAAGCCAGCGGCCAACTACCACGAGGGCGGGTACAAGGAAAACCTTAAGATGCAAGGCTATGAGGAAGCCATAAAGGACATAGTCGAGAAGAAAATAGAAGAGGTATTACGACAAGAGGTATTTCCAACATCAAGGTGTAGTCACAGTCTTTGGAGCTAGGAAGAACCCAATCGGCGATCTCGTCGAACGCGATGAGCAAACTCTATATACCGTTGGCGGGGAGGGAAAGAAGAAGGAGGTAGCCCTTTGCCATGGTGTAATGCACCGCGCGGAGAGATATGTTGTACAATAACGAGCGGTCCCACCCGACTATGCCTTCGTTTATCGCAATCCATAGAACGGGCCTTGGTGATGAGGAGATCGATATCGGTGAACAAGGAGGCTTGATTACTCAAGGACCTTGAGTGGAGAGGAGTACCTATGGAACAAGGAAGACATTGCCTTGTGGAAACGGCGATACCACCTCGACCCGGTAGCGCCCGCGAGCCCTCCTCCTTCTCCCGGGTGGTGGTGGCGATAGCGATGATGATGATAACGCGGCGATGGTGGCGGTGGCGGAAGTCCTCGTCGAACCCACCTCGGAAGAAGCGGAAAGGAGGCAGCGGCAAGACACCATTTCGGCGGCTGGTGAGAGGACACCTTCTCCTAAAGCGTGACAAGGGGCTCGCCGCCCTCCCACGCCGTTCAAGCGCCAATGGTCGAGGAGGTTTGAGAAAATGTAGCGGTATAGAAACAAAAAATACATGGCTAACTTGTACTATGCATTAATTGGTGGCTAATGTAGTTCAATTCCACATGCATAGGATTGTCAACACCGCCTCGAGAAGCGTCGGAAGGGCGATGGTCGAATATTTCCCCCAGCGCCCGAAGATGAAGAAGAAGCTATCAAAAAAGATGAGGAAGTTCTTGCCACGACCAACAAATACTTAGATGATGCGGCGGGGAAGGAGCTGGCGGAGAAGGAAAAGGACCTCCGATTGGCTAAGCGAGAACAGGGGGGCGTGAAGACCCGGCGGTACTAGGAATGCGTATATGCGTGATAATCTCAACCAAACTTAGCGGACATATGCATTATGCGTGCGTAGCTAGAAGATGCTAGCGTACATCTCATACGTATAGGAATTATATACCCCATCGGCGGGGACAATGGGTCAGCGATTTACTTGAGACTACTTTGAGCTTAGCAAGTTCATGGTGCCCAAGGGCGGCTAATCGAGGAAGAGGGTGGGACACTTTCGCGAGTTCCACCTATTATATCAACATGCGATTGTCCGGGGGTGGCGGAGTTCCATTTCCGGGGTTCCAAAAAGAGCTCTTTAACTTGGAGGAGGACATTTCAGCGCCAATAGGCCGGCGAAATATGTGGCGGTTGCTACTCTGGCGCCGGGACCTCGACCAATCCATTGTCACCCTCTATCTTTGCGTGAGTTTGTTGTTGCGTGCGGCTGCGCTCGTACACCACTAATTCTAGCTCTCGGATCCTATAATGGCGTGACCACACATTAACTTGCGGGATGCAAGCATTGATAACCGAGCGAAGAATGAGCCAATTGTGTTTCTATGTCCGGCGTATATAGGCGTGGCGGAAATTTACGGATTTTTGGATGGAGGCGGAGGAACCAAGAGCTCAAAAAGTTGGGCAAAGGCGAACAATATAAACACTATGAAAGATTGGCCAATGCAAAAGTTAGAGATGGCGGACTACATGCAGCAAGTGCATGAAGAAGATCAAAGCGGGCCTTAGGTTTGTCTCATTGCGGCCCAACATATCAAGTAAGTCAAAAAGCAATACTTTTTTTATTTTTTGAACACTTGGAATCTATTTCTAATCAAATAAAATGGTGTAGCATGGCGGTATACAAACAACGACACACATTGGCCTTTGGATTACTTGGCTAATCTTCCCTCGGGATGGGGCGGCCCTTAATTTTGGACTCGTTGTATGATGCGCCAAAGGCCTCTATAAACATTTTGAAGAGGCCCTGCGGTTTGTAAGAATCCGCGACACTTGTATACTATTTCATACCACAAACTTACGTAAGTCATGACAACGTGGGATTTTAGATGCGGGGCTTACAAGAGTACTTGAAAGACCCGAGTCATTGGATGGAGGCACAACATATGCCAAAAGAAAAACATAAGGACCAAATGAAGATCGGCGAGATTACGAGGTATATGCGGCATTACTCTCGTTTGCTCGTCCATATTGAATGGTCTCATAATATTCTAACCATTTTGGTACATATATCGTGCATGCGGTGCGGTAGCGACCTTTTGGCGGCAACTTTGTGTGGTTTCTATACATGCGTTCATAGCCCGCATTGGCGTGTACCGTACTACATGGGCGGCGGCGAAGAAAACCGCGCCACAATTTTGGGCCGAAAGGCTTGGGCGACATTACGTTCAAACTGGTTGGCGCCATCGTAGGAAGGCGTCATTGAGGGCGTTGTGCTACCTCTAGGCCATTTCGCCGACCCCTAACGGCGACCTTGCGAGAAGCGAGGACTTATATGGGAACTCACGGGATTTGGAGAAATAAGCTAGACATGAAGGACTATATTGGGATGGCCGGAGTTGTAACCTAGCTAAGCGTGATTGAGCAATCGATCGTTCGATCGAGTTTTTGTAAGTCGATGTGTGGTGGTCACTTTTAAACTCTAAGTGCTTTAATTGAATGTCCATGTTAGTTGAATGTTAAATTGTGATGCATGTTTAAGATTTATGTGAATATTCTCTTATTTTATTATTTAATATGTGGTTTAAATCATAATTTATAATTTTATAATATTTTTGAATTATTTTTTTATTAATCCTGAATTAATTAGCGAGTGGCGGGCTTTTAACAAAAACACGCCATGGTTATCCACATTAACCATGGCGGGCGCGTAGCGATGCCGCCATGGTTATATCTAATAACGTGGCGGGTTTTGTTAAATGCCGCCCGCGATTAATGGGCCATGGCGAGACCGGGGGGCGCCCGTGACTAACTCCGTGGCGGTTCCTATGCGCCACGGAAAATCTAAAATGCCCGCCACGGAAGTTCTATTACGTAGTGGTGGTTATGAACAAAAGACTCATGAGGATAGAGCTCGAACAATTAAGTAGAGAGACATTGGAGGCAAAGTAGTTGTAGGCTGATTTCACAGAAGCAAGAGGGTATTCGTAAAAAAACCATCACACATGGATTGGTTTAATTCTATGGAAACAAGAGGATCCTCCTTAATAGCTCCACTCATATGGAGAGGAAAAACAAAAATAAGCCCCCCTTTCATCACATTTTGCATCCGCAATTGGGTCCAAGTTAGTTATATGGGAGGATATCTTTTTTGCAAAACTACCATGGTCTAGGTTGGAATACAGATTGACTCCACAGAATAGGAGCATGGCAATCTTTTCTTGTGGAAAAATAACTAGAATGTGTAGAGTGTGGTTTGCAAAGTCACTAGACGAGTGATACTAATGTAGCTGCAAGATGCGATCTAATGACCCACAAATTTGAAGGTAGTATATAATAGGGAAAATTAGCTCTAGGACATGTAAAGTGGTGCGGTTGCTGGCAAACATAAATCTTTCTTAATATTTGCTGTAAAGAGAACATTCTCGTTTGGTGTATTTTAGACCATGGACACGGAGAGAGAGAAACATTACAAAATAAGCGGTTGATGCCCTCGAAGCCACACCTTGGGCCGCTGTCGGCGCCACCCCTCTCTCTTCTTCCTCGTGATGCAAGATGCGATACCACGGCTCCTTCTTCCTCATTCCATGGACTCGGGAGGCGAGCCACGAGGCCCAACCGGTGGCCGTCTACTCGGCGCTGCTGGCACTCGCATCCGGTGGCCTTCATACGCCGCCCCAATAGGCCCCTTCCTTGGCGGCCTCGACCGGCGACGGCACCTGGCCCGGGCGCGGCGGCGGCGTGTCGGCGTTCTAGCGGCAGCGCCCGTCGGAAGCGCCGCAGCTTCGCGTCCGCACCAGCGCTGGTCCACGCGTGCCGCCACTGCCACCACGCAACCAATTAGCACGCCGCCCCGCCATGGTTGGGCTCAGCTCAGCCCGGTGATGGTGGCCTTGGGAAAGTGGCGTTGGCCCTTGCGCTAGGCTGTCGGCGGCCAGCGGTCGGCGAGGTAGAGGTGCGCTCTAGCTACCGTGACCTTATCGCTCATCTGTCACCGCAAGTCTCCGGTGGCGTTGCCATCGTTAGTGACTTGCCCGCCCCGCCACAGCAGCGGGTTGCTGCGAGGGTGCCTAGGTGTGCTAGGTGGAGGGGATTGGGGCACGAGAGGATGCTGGGAGTCAAGGGTTCGGTTGGGCTGGTCGGTGGCCGGGAACTTCGCGGGTCGACGGGCGGGCGCCGTGGCCGGCCATAGAACCTGTTCACGGCCGGGGTCCCGCCTATCAGGAGAGAGAAGGAGATGGTGTTGTTTGCTCAGGGCACCGGATGTCATTTACAAGTTTTTCTCTCTCCTAAGTGTCCATGAGACAAATTGCACGAAACGGCAATGTGCACTAGCAAACATGGCAAAAGACGGTGTCCATCACCACACTTGGCACCACTTTCAGTGTCCTACAGGACAAATGCCCCTATATAATATATATGAACATTGCCTTTAGCCGCCAATCCGTGCAATAATAACTTCGATGGCTCCTTTCTTCCTCCCCCTTGTCATTTCTTATAGACCTTGTACATTATAAATTTGCTTGACCGATGCGGCCCAATGCCCTTAGTAGAGTACAGTATCCCTCCTCTTTTGTCATCTTTCGCGACTTGAGCTAGCGGAAGCGGTCCTGCTTCAGTGCTTCTCATGGTCATAGCCACACTAACATGTCATGTTCCATCAAAAGTATCACCACCATCCACAACACAATCTTTCTCTCGAATCTTTACCTTCTCTCTACATCTAATAAATAAATAAATACGTACTAGATTAGTACTTCCTCTATTCTAAATTAAAATTTATTCCAAAAATCTTAGAAGTCAAAGCATTTCAAGTATAGCCAAAATTATAGAAAACTACAAATATTTGTGACATAAAATAGGAATATTATGAAAATATAATTAATAAAAAGAACATAAGTTAGCATCATCATGAATGTTATTATCTTGTCATATAAATTTGGTCAAACTGAAGCTTTGAAATGACTACAATTTAGGATAGAAGAGTAGAAACTAATTAGAGCCATGAGTACTTTATTATGGCTAACCCCCTTTGGACTTGGGTGGAACATCGTTGGCTCTTAGGGAGACAAACAAGAATGGTTGGTGCAAAAGGGGAAAAAAGTGCCAAAACTTTAGTTTGCACCGTTTGGATCAAGATTTTGAGAATCAGGATAGAAAAAATCTCACAGAATTTATTCTCATCCAAACAGGCTTGATTTTTTTTTAAAGGGATTATAACTCACTGGTTTCTAGAATCTTGAAATCCAATAAAACTGTTGGGATCCTTTTTATCTGGATTCTCAAAATTCATCATGATCCAAATGCATGGCACCTGAGAAACAGTCGTAGGGTTCAGCTTATGGCCTATAGCTAGAGACACAGGACACGGAGAGGTTACCGGTAGTAGGCTTCATAACAAAGGGTACGTCGTTGAAGTTGGAGGTAGTACTAGCCAACTAGTACAGTAACCAGTGACTCCATCAATGCAGTTCGAAAGGAGAAACGAGAGGAAGAGGCTACCGTACCGTCAGATCAAAGTGTGCTGTGAATGCTGGTGGATTATCCTTGTTGAATTTGGGCACAGCATCTTTGACTAAACCTGCCTTGCACACACACACATATACATCCCCTGCTGGTGGATGTACGGCGTTGCTGCTATGGGGCTGCGCCGCGTTCAACAGGGAACCTCGGCGGATTAGATCAGATCGCTTTTCTCTCTCTCTATCGACGATGGCGGCTGCTGCCATCTGAGACCAGAACTCGATCACTGTGTCTGCCGACTCGCTTTTTTGGAGATAAATAAATCAAAAGTACGATTACTGCCCGTGCGCACGTGACAATTGCACTCGAGCTAGATAGGACAATGCCATGCATAACAAGTCATTGTGATGTGTTTGACCATCACACTACGAGATATGGTCGGGAGTGGGTAAAAGCATATCCTGATAGCTAGACTGGTCTTTCCCTGTATATCGAGACCTCCTTCTCTTCTCTACGTGAGACACAGCGTATACGACAAACTTGAAGCAAAAGCTCCAACCCTTCAATCTTCATCCCGCCGTGTCGGTTATGACGACCGCTACTTAGTATATCTTTCTCCGGGTTGGTATTAGAAGTCGTTTTTTTGGACAAAGTTTGAGTCAAACATTGAGAATATAAATCATTAATAATTTTTAAGTTGTTGAGTTTGTAAATGTAGAAAATTACATGAATAGATTTGCGTTAAAAAAAAATACTTTGATAAAAAGTATACATATATCACATTTACATAAATATTTTTGTAATAACAAGTGCTCAAAGTTGTGTTTTGGAACCGTGTTCTTTGTCTGCTTGACTTCTCTGCAACCCAGGAGGGATTCCTCCCTCCGTCCTTTTTAGATATTCGCTTTTGAGGTGCGTGCAGGTCAGCTTTCGAACTTTGACTAGGTTTTGTAGAAAATAACGTGCAACATTTATATCTCGAGATAAATTTATTAAAAACTAGACTTAAAGATCTTTTCAACGATACTAATTACTTAACATAAATATTTATATATTTTAATATATAATTCTTGCGCAGTTTAGAAAACATTGACTTTCGGGAAGCGAGAATGACATCTATTTGGGACGGAGAGGAGTATTCTTTCCTTGTAAATTAAATTATAAGATATTTTATTTTTTCTAAATATATTTTATTATGTATTTAGATATAGTGTACATTTGAGTATACACAACGAAAATATCTAGAAGTGTCAAAACATCATATAATTTGGAGTGGACAGAGTATGTCATGTGAACAACAATGCAACAGACGTTGCTTTCCATCAAGCGAAAGCCACCGCGATGGACCTTCATTGTTATATGGTGAGAACAACAACAACGTACCCTAGGCAGCCATTGTAGCGGACAACACCTTCTCCACAGCGCTCCAATGTAGGTCTTGATCTAAGGTGAGCACAAAGAAACTAACTCAAAGCAAACATATACTTGTGACCCTTGAAACATGCCTCAAACTTGTAAGGATATGTCACTTAGATCCCACAAAATATATATGGTCCCTAAACTTCATGTAACTCTCCCTTTTGACCGCCAACTTGTCGCTACAGCCTCGACGATGACACACACTAGCTCCTACGTTGTATGGATGACTGTAGCGGTGGAACGTGACGTAGACGAGCAATAGAGAGGTGTGACCGTGTGAGTCAGCCACGGTTTTCCGACGAGCTAGGGTCCATGTGAGAGAAAGAAAGGAAAAACAAGGATATATTTAGGTGAGAGAAGAAGGAAAAAAAGAGGGGTTAAATGTAAAAGGCATGTGATGTTGGCATGTACACGTTTAAAGACCAGAAATATATTTTGAAAAGTTTATAGATCTAAGTGATAAGTTTCAAAAAAAAAACAAAATATTAAAGCTGACGCGATATATGCTAAGGAGAAGCTGCCACAGGGTTTCACCCCCTCTCGATCCTAGAGCATAATATAGACCTTTTCAAAGCTTGTGAGGCAGGCAATGCATGCTTATTCTCCGTAAACCAAGTGACGCACAATTAGAATTATATTCATGCAAACAAATAGTGGAGCTATTTTTAAAACGGTTGATGAAGTACGGAATAGATGTTCGTAGACGTCTGATTTGATTAATTATTCAAAATAAAATTAAATAAGATGTCAGAAGAAGGAATCGGAAAGAAAGACCATTTCAACGCGCATATCTATGCCTTTTGCTTCCTCCCAAAGCAACCAAAACCTCTAGTATACCATAATCACAGTGACAGGCACCATCGGTCTCTCTCCTCGATCGATTAGGTCAGTCAAATACGCAAGGTGGTGGTGGTGGTGGTCAATACCAAGATCTCGGGCGAGGGAAAAGGCATCGTTCGACGTGATCGAAGGTGGATCATCAGGCATGGCGGCAAGCGACCCTTGCCCGAAGGCCCGACGGCGGCGAGGAGGAGAGGCGGCTCATCAATCGTCGGCGTCACAGTCGTCGCTGGCGTCGGCGCCGAGCTCAGTCAAGAGCGCCACTTCCAGCGGCGGCAGCAGCAGATAGAGCTCGCATGGGGCGGGGTACTGGTCACGATCACCGCTACCTGGCTCCAGGCTGCTGCGCGGCATGGTACAACGAGCAAAGGTGTGTACAGCTCCAGCACCATGGCCTACTACGACGTGGGCACGCGCCTCCGCCTCCTCGTCGCATCAGCCGGGCGACATGGCCGTCGCAGCCGTGCCTCCGGTGGCCACTGGGTCACCTCATCTGCCGGAAGCGGGGGCTGCTGGTTCCTCCGCCGCCGGGCAAGCCGTGGAGGTTCAAGAAGGTACTGCTTTCCCCTCCCTTCTAATCCAATCCATGAAAACATGCATGCATATACTAGCTAATTCATTCACTGTATCACAATTCACAACTAAAACATCCAACCCCCATGCTGCAAGCTATGGCTGAAGCCTAGCCAACTGCTAGTTACCATATCATCGATCAGATCAGTATAGCTAGGCGCTAGTTGATCACTAGGATCGATCACTATGCATGTTTCTTACTCCTGATCGAGCCTGATTTCTCCCTGGAATTGCATTGTGCCGATCGCTAGATCTGTCGGCAGCAGTGCCTGGAGCTGGGCTTTGTGGAATTGCAAAGTTCCTAAAAAAGTTTTCGGATAATAGATTAATAAGTTGGTTGATTTGCCAAACTCATCAAGACATATGAATTCAAGACCCCGCGTTCTTTTTCAGTCTAGTTTGAGCATTTAAGCCTCAAAGCATGGTCGTTGTGTATCATGAGAGCCAGAATGCAACGTAACTTGAGAGCGCGGTGATATGATATCGATGCATGCTGCAGGTACCCCGACGACGATGCGGCACTACCGTGGCGTCCGGCGGCGCCATGGGGCAAGTGGGCGGCGGAGATCCGCGACCCGGCGAAAGCGGCGCGCGTCTGGCTGGGCACCTTCGACACCGCGGAGGCCGCCGCGGCTGCCTACGACGCCGCGCTCCGGTTCAAAGGGCGCCAAGGCCAGCTCGCTTCCCCGAGCGCGTCCGGGGACGCACCGGCCAGGGCGCCTTCCTCGTCTCTCCTGCCATCCCCAGCCGCCGCCAGTATCAGCTCCGCCATTATTGCCACTGCCACCGTCGTCGTCTCCGGTGCCGCCGTTCCCCGACCTGATGCGGTACGCGCAGCTGCTCCACGGCGGCAACGTCGTGGCCAACGGCGCCGGTCATCTCGCGGCGCCGGCGCCGTCGTCGTCGTCACAGGCATCGTCGTCGTCGGTGCAGATTCTGGACTTCTCACGCGGCAGCTCCTCCGGGCCTCACCGCCTGCAACGTTCGGCCGACCGTCGTCAACCACCGCGTCTTCTTCGCCAAGCATGTCGGTGCCTCACGTCGAGGCCAGGGGTAGCGGAGTAGGCGAGGAGACCGGCACTGCTCCGCCTGACTGATTTTTATTAATTTTAATTTGCCAAGCATGCATGCCTTCCTGCCTTAATTACTGACCAGGGTGCCAAGCTTGGTTCTTGATTTAGGTCGCATTTGGTAGGGATTCAAATTCGATAGACTGTTTTCTATCAGAGTGAATAAATTAAATTGGTTCGGAGAAAAACATGTTAGCTAATCTCTTACAAATGTTTCTAGGATTCAGGGATAGAATCGACTGTTTCATTAGTTACACCATTACTCTGACAACGACAGGAACACACAGATACAATGCACTCGTGGTGCTATAATAAGTACTAAATTTATTTCATATACAAGCTTCTGGATCCATCTATACATGACATTTTTATTAACTATTTGAACATTACATTCTGTCTGCACTCTAATGAGATTGTATAAGATCACCCACAGTGGCTTCCACGTTTAGATAGCCCAAATGATTATCCCAAAATTGGCCTTCATCTAGTATGGTGTTTCGTTCAGTCAATGGCCTTTGTTAAGAATATCATTGAAAGGTGGTCCATAAACATAAAGGCAGCGTGTCAGGTGCAAACTTATCCTCCGTGCAAACTATGTAAAACTTTTAATACGGATCATAAGATACCGATCCAAGTGACGAGGGGATTAGGTAATTTTACAATAACCACCCGCGCCCTAACACACTTTTGCAAATCCCCCATCCCACCTCCCTCGTGGACCTCGTGGTTATCACCTCGTACCTTTGGATCTACATCCTGTGACAACGGAGGTGACAGGATGTAGATCTTGACAACGAGGTGACAACAAGGATCCACCCATATTTTTGGTTGGTTCATATGGGTGGTTGGTTTGCACAGATATGTTCCCAAACATAAATGCTAGTATCGGGAAGATGAAACAAGAGCTCCTTATGGAGTTCGATAGGTTTGATATTCTTTAGGAGGTGATAGCCCTTAGTGTGGCTGAAAAAGGGGGAGGATGAAGGAGATAACTTCAGCTTGAAGCTATTTGGAAGCTAGAAGAAATTAAGGCCAAACAAATATCTAGAGATAGGAATATCATTGAAGGGGACAAGAACACAATATTTTCAAGCTATGGCCAACCAAAAGGCATACAAAAAAGAGGATTGTGGGGTTAGAAGCAATCTTTGGTTGGGTAGAGAGGAAAATGATAAATTGTTGAGGTCATGTTGTGGATTTTTGTAAATCCCTCTTTGGTCAAGAGGCGAGATAGTGGTGTTAAGCTGGGTGAGGACTTTTTGGGAGGAAGATGAAAAGGTCTCTTCTTTACAAAATGAGTTGTTAGAAGCTGATTTTTCTGAAGCAGAGGCGAAAGAGGTTGTCTTTGGATGGGCTTCCTTTTATATTTTACCAAACATTTTGGGATGTCATTAAGGATGATTTGATGAAATTAGTGAATAGGTTTGGTTCTAGGCAACTTAGCCTAGATAGACATAACTATGGGATAGGCTCCTCTGCTATGTAGGTAGGCTTATCCTCCTCAAAAAACTTGCTTAGCAAGCATCCTATTTACTTGCTCTCGGTCATTAAATTTCCTAAGTGGGCTGTTGACATAAATTCACATATGGATCACTTTTTTTTTTTTGGAATGATACTCTGAACATAGAAAATATCACTTGTACAATGAGTTAGTTTCCTAGAAAAAAGAGGTAGGGATCTTGGTGTAATTGATATGAGGAGCTTGAATATCTCTTGGGTGCTTGAATTTTTAGATATCAACTTAGCAATGTTGCTATCACGGAAAGACATTATTGACTATAAATATAAGACCAATAAACCTAATGTTGTATGTTGCCTAGATTTGAATGCTTGTCCATTTTGGAAAGGGGTCATTGAAGATCTCTAGATTGGTTTTGGCTAATTGATGACATCCTTATGACTAATCTCTCTCTCTATGCTAAGTGTTGATTTATTTGGAGATTGATCAATAGAGGTTTGTGCATGTGTGGTCATGATGGATGGAGTCGAGATGATCAATTGTTGATCAAGTGCATGACATGGCGTGTTTCGAGGATCAAAATGGGCTCAAGGCAAAGGTATATCATAGGGCCATTTTGATTTTACACTCAAGACACCATAGGGTGTGAGTGATTATAGGATCGATAAGCCGTACTATAAGAGGGGAAAACTATCATACATATCGGTCCTTATGTGCCTCTAGGTTCAAAATCATTTGCATGCATTCTAACCTAGAGCTAACTCGTGCTTGATGGAAAATGTTTTCAAAATGCTAACACATGGTGTCGGGGTGTTCTTCGGCGTGTCGGCAAGCAAGAATCAAGTGACGGAAGTTGGTTTTGGAGCAAAAGGCGAAGGAGCGACGGCGAAGCGGCCAATTTCGTAGCTCGGTGGCCAGGACTTTCGGCCCGGGCCGCGCGTGGAATCGGCCGGGCGCGCGGTCCACAGCGTCCGATCAAAATTCTAGTAAGCTTGTTTTCTCGATTCGGGTGGTCGGCGGGCGGCCGGGCACCGGCCGGAAAGCATCCGGATCGCGGCCGGGCGCGCTAGGCGGATCGCGGCCGGGGCCTTTCAGCGGGCTCGGTTTGGTGGTCGGTGGGGTTTGGTCGGTTGTGACCCGGACCCACCGGCCGGTTCGGCCCGGTCGATGAGTCCGGTCGGGCTATTGTGTGCGTGGATTGCCCCCGCGGCCCATTTCGTGGTGTGGGGTATTTATACCCCTTTGGCGGCCTCTTGGACGTCTCTTGGTCATTTTTGAATCAATCCTAACACCTCTGAGCTGAGGAGCATACTCCTCCTCCTCACTCCTTTTGAGGAGGCATTCATTCTAGTGAGTTGAGGTGAGTTCAAGTGCACTTGCTTTGATCTTTGCATCTAGTGGCACTTGTGGATCATTGTGAGCAGGTGGTTTTTCTTGTTGCTCTTGGAGCACCACTCCTAGCCGGCTTGGTGATTGGTGGAGCGTTGGAGAGAAGGTGAATGTTCTTGGCCACCTCCGGTGATTTGTGAGAGGACCGTGCATCCCTCGTCGGGACGACAGTGCAAGATAATACATTGCTCGTGTCGGTGAGGTACCTCTCATTTGCTTTGGGTTCAAGAAGCCCTAAAGGCATTTGGCTTGGGTGAGCTCCACCTTGACCCGGTGAGGAAGGTCGACAAACGGAACATAGACATTGGGGTGCTCAAGTGAACTTCAGAGGTAAATCCATTGTGTCTCCATTTGTCTCTTGTCATTCGTTGGTGATTGGCTTCATTGTTCATATTGATATTCATCCCTACGGTGATTGGTTGACTTACCTCGACACTTTGGTATAAAACCTCCTCTCTACCTTGCATTTACTTTGATATATATTATGCTTGTGTAGTTGAGTAAATTTGCTTAGTTGCTTAGTCTTGGTTAGAGTAATCTAGCTTGTTCACCTAGTTGGTAAAGTATGTGACTTAGCCATTGTGTGTGAATTAGAGACTCTAGCAACTAGAATTGTCAATAGGAGGCTTGCCGACAAGTGGGAACTAAGAGCAAGCGCATTTGCGCTTTTGTTATTTTACTAACAAGTTGCTCTAGTGATTTTGTAGAAATTTTATTAGGCTATTCACCCTCTTGTAGGCACAAATCCCCTACTCATGCGCGCACCAGCCGACAAGCGGTTTGGCTTTACTCGCTCGGCGTCTTGAATCGGCGTGCGATCAATTTGACTGTTGTTAATTGACAAGGAAGTAGCGTGAGATGGAACATGCACGGTGAGACCAAAGGCAGGTTCGCATGTATGGCTCTAAGGCAGGAATGTAAAGACACACATAGCTATAGAGAGCTATCACGTAGAGCGGATAATGAAAGCATTCGGTAAGCATGTATAAAAATATAATCGTAATACCTGATTTGCGAATGATCATAGAAGAACATGTTTGAACAAGTAAAGTCGATCATCATGATATGACATCATAAAAAGCTCTATTGCATGGATCGAGATTAATTGATAACATGGAATTAAAGCGGGTAACTCATAAAAATAAAAACCTAATCTAAATGACACATGCATAGGTTTCATCAACTAATTAACATACGTCCAGCCTTCCTAAACCCGTCAAGTTTTAAACCCTTGCAAGCTAATCCACGCATGATACCACTTTGCTACGGATATAAACCACCTGCAACTAGATCAATCCACATGATACAATCTAATCATGATAAGCTAAAGCACACATACATCTAAATAGATCTATAAATACTCATTACTCGTTGAGGCACGCATGCATAGACAAGTAAAGTGGAACTAGCAGCCGGCTTCGCTTGACAGATCGCTTCGCCCGCCCGAGCCGAGACCTAGCCCGAGTCATGACATGCGGTTCGAGCACGCCGCTGCTGGCCAGAGGCGTCTGAGCGCGGCGGTCCCCAGAGTTCGAAGTTCCCATACAGCCAGCGAGTTTTACCCGGACGCTGTCCCATTGCGGAATCGCTGGCCAAGGCCAGAAGCCCGACCGCAGGCAGCTGGAACGGCAGGCCGACTTCGCCGGGCGGGAGCACATGCGCATCCGTCACCATGATCCGCTCGCGGACGCCGGGCCGGTGATTTGGTTCGCATGCGGCCAGGTGACTCGCGATCATCACACTTCGCCGCAAACACCGCCAACTGCCGCTTTCCTAATTTTCAGCACCGCGATAAACGCGGCGGGCCGCCGCCGATCTTCGTCGCGGATGGATTTTCGCCTGTCCGAGCCACCGTGCGGGTGGCGACCGGGCGCCCACACGCTTGACCTCGCTACGCCATGGAGGCAAAGAAGGTTCGTAGCGTGTCGCTGGCGCCGGGTGGATACGTCCCATCTCCACCACGCCGATCCACGCCGGCGCCTTCGCACACGCTGTGCGCCTCTCTATACGCTGCGCCACCGGATCGGGATTGAGCCGCCCACCGCCCGTCGACCCCGCGATCTACTCCGTCATCGGCATCGACTTCATCGACACCATCGCCGAGTACCACGCGCATCTTCTCCGAGCACCGTGGCGCCTTCCGGTCGCTCGCCTCTGGGGCCGCAGCGACCGCCGCCGCCGTGTGTACCTCGAACGGTGGCGGATGGGGCACCCGGTGGCGTGAAGGTCGCGCCAGCCCTACCAAGCCCGAAGATCGGGAAGCGAGATTGTCTAAAGTCGCACGGACGACTTTAGAGTGAAGTCGATGCAGATCCGACCATTCATTTGAATCTAACGTTCACAAAAAACTCCAAAGAACATGTACGCAGCTTCCACTCTTGCTTGTTGGGTTTCTACCAATAGCAAAGACGGGCACGCCGCCGTACGCATTGACACTTCTTCTTTTTTGGCGCGAATTTTGCCGCCGTGGCTTCATTTTTGGCGGCGAGGGCTGGGAAGTTCCGTATCGAGGCGGTGAACTCATCTCGGCCGGGCCTGGCCGGTGCTCTTGTTGATAAGCGGTACCATAAATCTCCATCGATTTCTCCGCTCTCTTGCCATCTATTGCCAAAGCGTACTAGTGTTGTTCTGATTTGATTTTGTTTATCCTCCCTTCTTGTTTTGTGTTGGAACCGATCCATTGAAGAAAAACCCGACATGGAAATTTGAAGGAAGCACCAACGTGCTTGCATCAAACTATATATAAGATGGAAGAAAATAGGTGTGTATTGTCATGGTTGATTTTTTTTTATTCATCTAATTAGGGTATAGATTTTAGTTGTTCAATTCACCACCTAATAGCATGTCATCTTTATTTGTTTTCTTGTAGGAAGGGCTTGTTTTCTAGTCTTTTGCCTCAAGTTGGTATGGAGTTCACTGATGTAGATGAGGCTTGGATGTTTTGGATTAGGTATGGGGGTCAAATAGGCTTTGGGGTTAGAAAATTGTACACAAACAAAAGAACAGATGGGAAAGTTCGATCCCGCAGATATGTTTGTGCAAATGAGGGCCATAGGAGACCGATAAAAGGGATCACCTAACAAAGTGTCCAAGAGCTGAAACTAGAACCGATTGCCAAGTTCGCATGGGGCTTGTGATGGACAAGAGCAAGGAAATTATAAAGTGATCGATCCGATTTTGGAACACAATCATACCCTCCAACTGCCACAAACCTCACACTTGATGGCATCCCAAAGGAAAATTTTAGAGTTGCAATGTTTTGAAATAGAGACGGCCGACGATGCAGGAATTGGGCCTAAAGCTGCACATGAGTTGGCTTGCATCCAAGTTGGTGGTTGAGAAAATCTCACTTACACTCTTGAAGACCACAAGAATTATTTACGGGGCAAACTAAAAAAAATGTAGAGATGGCATATGGTCAAGCAGCAAAGATGCTCAGGTATTTTCAAGAAAAAAATTGCTGAGAACCCATCATTCCAAATATGCATTGCGGATGGACCGAGAAGAACAAATTGCAAACATATTTTTGGGCTGATGTTAAAATGCTCACCGACTATGCATATTTCGGTGATGTTGTTAGTTTTGATACTACTTTTGGTACAAACAAGGAGAGTTGGCCTTTTGGCGTGTTTGTTGGGTTCAACCATTTTAGGTAAACCGTGGTTTTTGGTGTTGTTCGATGTATGATGAGACATTTGAATCCTTTAAATGGATATTTGAGACCTTTCGAGAGCGCATAATGGCAAGCAACCTAAAACAATATATACCGATCAAGATTATGCAATGGGAAAAGCAATTAAAGAGGTGTTTTTTTAAGCTTGGCATGGTCTGTGTGTGTTTCACATTATGCAAAATCTTTGTCAAGCATCTAGCTGAACGAGAAGATGAAGAATCATGTGGAGATGAAGTAGAAGTGGAAGAAAACACTAAAAGAACCAAGTATTCTCTCGTTTTTAGTAAGTGTATGTATGAGTATGAAGACGAAGCAACATTTGAAGAAGCATTTAACATCTTGAGGTCAAAGGCAAGCAAGCAAACTTGGTTGGATAGTATATACAAGGTAAAAAAGAAAAATGGGCCGATGCTATATGAAGGATGTGTTCACTTTAGAGATGAGAAGTACACAACTCGGTGAGAGTTTGAATAGCGAATTCGGCGACATTTCAAATCTGATTTAGATATAATTAGATTTCTTAAGCAGTTTGAAAGGGTTGTGGAATATAAAAAGAAAGAACGAATCGCAATCTGAATTTGAATCAAGAAAAAAATTGCCTAGAATCAAAATGAGGACTCCTATGTTAATCCAAGCCGCCAAGCTGTACACGCCAATCATTTTTGAAGCTTTTCAAGGTGAATATGAGAGGTCAATGGTAGCATGCACCACAGCATTGGAAGGCACAAATGAATATCTTGTAGCACTTGGGAGTCTAGATGAAAATTTTACCTTTGACAAAAAGTACAAAGTTATTGGTGATCCCTTAAATCGAAAGCAAAGACATGCAATTGTGGGCAATTTAATAGAATCGAATACTATGTGGCCATGCTCTTAAAGTCCTTGATTTGATGAATATCATATTACTTCCAACACAATATATACTTTGAAGAGATGGACACGGGGAAGCACGCAAAGGCAACAATACAGACAACAAAGGTCGAGACATAATCGAGAATCCAAAATTAGATGAAATGCTTTGCTACAGAGATATGAATCGTGAAATTCCTCAATTTGTCACATCGAGCAGCCAGCTATCCAAAGTGCGAGAGAGAATTAGTAAACAACACACTTGACATGCTCAGCCGGCAAATTGAAGAAGAAATCAAAGGTGTTACAAACCAAGTCAATCCCATCATGGCTCCCACCAATGTCAATCCTCCTAATGAATTGTTGAGTGCAGCAAGGCTAAAGAAAAAGGAGGTGGAAACAAAAACATCAAAGCGCAAAAAAGTTGGATTGAAAAGTTCTCCAAAAAGGGAGGTAACAAAAAAGAAAAAGTTCAAAGGTGTGTGACAATAAAAAGAAAATGCAGGCCTGAACCATACATCTTTGCCTCAGGAAGGTTTCTCTGAACCATACACAGCCATCAATTATTTTTCTTCTATTCTTGAGGGGACAATGCCGGACAGTGGTATTGGTGAATTCTAGTAGTATGTATCCTCTGCAGTTGTCCTACAATGACAATGGTCTGAAATAGTTTTTATTTTTGTGGTTCATGTGTAATCAGCCCAATTGTGCTTTCTGAAACTGCAGTAACCAAATTGCAGTAACCACATCTTTGTATGCAATTGCTATAACCAGCAACATCTTTTTGTGCATTCCATTCACAATAGCATGTCAGATCAATTTACAAAACAATGTCGATATTTACATCTTCTATAGTCACAATCTGAATCAGTCTTTGCTAGCACTCGAACAATATATGCATTGCAGTCTTCTTCAAGTCCACCGATGGACCTGAGCGCCACCATAGGGCGGCAGGGGGCGGCGGCCACAAAACCAAGGCAGCGCGGTGGCGGGGAGTCCAGCGCCCGTAAGCAGTGAGCACGGCCGGGGGGCACGATTGGCTCGCCGGGGAGCGTGACGCGCTGGTGGCCGTGGGCGTGGCTCGCCCGGGGGAGCAGACGCCGGTGGTGGGGGGAGCCGCATCGAGGGCGCCTCGCCGGAGCGCCGACGCCGCCTTGGTGGGTACCGCCCGCCGCCCCAGCGTCGCGGTGAAGTCCCGCCCGCGGAAGTCCCGCCGGCCGGCCACGGAAGGGAACGACGGCCGGGCGGAGATTCACGGAAGGGAACGCTGGCTTGTATGGGCCGGCCGTGGCCTCGCTTTGTTTAGGCTATTTTTGGTCTCACCGCGTCGGATGGAAATTGAATGGCCGAGATGAGCGACTTCACTCTAAAGTCGCCCCGTGACGACTTTAGACAATCTCGCGCCACACTTCTCGCCATAAACACCGCCAACTCGCCGCTTTCCCTAATTTCAGCGACCGCTGGTCAACAGCTTCGCTGCCGCCTGATCTTCGCCGCCGATGAATTTCGCGCTTCGTCCGAGCCGCCAGGGTGGGCCAGCGCCCACACGCCTTGACCCTGGCCTGCCATGGAGGCAAAGAAGGTCTCTAGCGTGTCGCCGCTGTAGGTGGATCTGTCCATCTCCACCACGCCGATCCACGCCGGGCGCTTCGACACGATGCTCGCGGCGCCTCTCTATACGGCTTGCGCCACCGATCGGGATTGAGCCGCCCGCCGCCCGTCGACCCCGCGCGATCTACTCCGTCATCGGCATCGACTTCATCGACACCATCGCCGAGTACTACGGCGCATCTTCTCCGAGCACCAGGGCTGCCGCTGTGTCGCCTCGCCGGGCCGCAGCACGCGCCGCCGTGTGTACCTCTGAACGGTGGCGGACAGGGCACCGATGACGTGAAGGTCGCGGCCAGCCCTGCCAAGCCTGAAGATCAGACCGCGGTTGCCTAGCCTGGTCTGATTTCTGAGTGACCGCGATTGCACCAGTGACTGCTAATTTTTTTTTTTTTCTGAATCAATGGATTTGATCGTGGTCTGATTTCTGAGTGTCGCATTGTGGTGGTGATGGATGGGCAAGGAGGTGAAGCCGTGGGGATTAAAGATGAAGTTGGAGCCGGCGATGTTGACAGGATGGCCTCCTCCATGTGTTCTTGCACCTGAGATTACCTCCATTTGCTGGCTTCGAGGTTGACAGGCTGCGCCATGGATGATGCCCACCATGTGTTGGCTGAAATGCCCTCAAGGTAATAACTATTGATTTCTCGATGATTTTTATTGATTTTGAAGTGGATTCCATTGTTTCCTTTCGTTTGGGTCGGAATTGGAGTGACAAGTATGTGCTCTCAACCTTTTTCTTATCAATCTCTACTATTGCCATTTAAATGAAAGAAAAATGCCTATATGTTATTTAAGCTCTTACAAATCAATCTGTTGCAGACCTGTTGATACTTGTGAGTTGTACTTTGCCTGTTTTGTAGCCACTTAAATCAGGACTTAAATGGAATATACCATTAGAATGGTATAATGCACAACTTGTTGTTTTAATTATATCTTCTATTTCTAAAGGATTCAAAACGATTTGTCCTTAGAGCATCATATTTTAAAAATGTTTGCATTTCGATTGAATGCAATGCAATATGTATGAATTTCCTATATGAATTAGGCAGAACAGGTATCCAGTTTCTGGGCTGTGCTGAACATAACAGGTATCCAATTTTTTCACCTTCCTAATTTTATTTTTTCAGTTTCTTTTAACACACAGTAATGCTTTCTTAGCTCTGTAGCATGGATGTCCATTGCAGTCATCGCTATTTTCCCATTTTAGACATGTTTTATTCTCTAGGTTGTATAACAGGATCTTTTCTTAGTGACTAATGGCCAATTTTTGCTAGACAGTGATAAGTGTTTTCCGGCATACAACAACACTTGTTCTTCTTGGTGCTAACACATTTTTTGTCAGTTCATACATGTAAATTCAAATTCATTTTTTTCCCTTTTCTCAAAATTTATTAGTGATGATATCTGATCGTTCTTTTTTTTTTTTGTTTCAAGATGGTTGATTGATATAGTATTTCATTGACCAAGCGATCTTGTATTTATTTGAACTATGCTTAGATTTTGAAGAGACTCGTAAATAAATGTTCTAATAGTTTTTCCTTGAAGATCTCTAAGGCCAACTTAAGGTCTTAGCGATATTGTAAATTAGATGGTTGTTAAGGCAAGACAACTCTACTATGCCTTGTTGTGTATAAGTGTTTTCCATATTTTATATATGGTCATATACAATCGTGTGAAAATTAAACAATGAAAAAAATATCGTCATTTGATTATTTTCATGTGTATACCTGAAATGAACCCGCTATGCGTTAACACGGGCATTATACTAGTAGTAATAGTAAAACTTATAGGTGAAGACACGTTCAGCAGCCTATCACCTTCATGTTGTCATATAATCATGTCCATTCCATATATATGTTCCTCTAATATTCCACAGAAAATTCAAATATTTCTATGAACTTTCCTTCTGAAAAATAATTCATGTTCCTTTTGTTCTCACGCATCTTGTTAGCCGTTGGCATCGCATCATAATTCCTTTCCGTGCATTAGATTTGTTGTTCCAAAAATATTTAGTAAAAATCATTTTTCCTATGTCTCTGTTGAAAGAAATCATCCAACTATATCTTACGACGTGTTAGTTGTGATTTGTGAGAACACACACCTTTAAGTTGTCCTTGTCTTTCCATAGAAAAAATTTGTTAGTTGTGATTTGTGGTACAAATATATAAATTTGTGCTAGCTAACACTTGTACGCATACAGTGTCGATGATAGACCCCACCCTTGAATGATGATCCAAGGGTTTAGCACGTTGCAAGAAATGTTTGTTATTTTTTCTTGTGAAAGAGATATAGCAACTCTCCCTCGCGTTAAATTATTTTTATTCTATTTGTAATGTGTGGTTTACTGCACTACTAAAGGAATCTTTCTCCGAGACGGACGAATTTTTTGTTTTTCGTGGTGGGCAACTTGCCCGTCGCGGTGGTATGGTCGGTTAATCGTGTCCATTAATTGTGTGCCGCTTCGCCATAGTAAATCAAGGCGTCCGTCATGGTTAATGCATTTACCGTGGCGGACATTATTATGTGGCCGTCTCGGATTATTTATTTTTCAAAAAGAAAATAAAATAAAACACTAGTAACATATATTACTCATGCATTTCAATTCAATTCACATTCAGTTTCCCAAACATATACACAAGACACATCATGTATAAGGCATTCATGATATAAACAAGTCATTCATATATATACATCATCATCCATACATGAAACAAGTCATTTATCTCCTCAATTTACTATAAAAGATAAACGTAATCTAACTCCTCTTAATCAAGTACGAGCTAAGCTCGCTTCGAGAAAAAAAAACATTCATAGCTTGGTGCTCTATATAGGCTGAGCGGTTCATAATCTTGCTGGGCAAAAAAATACACAGTGAGAATGTCGGGATACCGAGCCTAGGAAAATGGAATACGGAGATCGTTGGAGTGGCTTTTTGGCCATAATAGCTAAATCGGGTTTCACATATGCACGTTGTTTTCGCTAGGCGCTAGTCGGATTCTAGGCGGTGACCTCGCCAAGCGCCTAGGCGAGATTAATGGCGCCTAGGCATTTTTCTAGGTGTTTTTTATATATAGTAACATGCATATAAAGATACAAAAACAACTGAACAATGAGTTAGATAGATAGAAAGGCTAGCCTAAACAGATAGAGAGGCCCAAGAAGTAAGGGCCCAACCCAACTCCAACTCGGACTCCAACCTTATCCATCCATTTTCGCCTAGGCCTTCTCCCATAAACTTTTCCATCCATCCATCCACATCCCACAGGTACACTCACAATTGTAGCCTTCTCCCGCATGTCGTTGTGCGCCCACCGCCCGCAGGTTCCTCTCCCTATCCGACATCTCTCCCTCTGTTGTGCGCCCGCTGCCGCCCGCCGTAGGTTCCTCTCCCTCTCCGGCATCTCTCCCTCTCTCGTATGCCGTTGTGTGCCCGCCGCCGCCATCGCTGAAAGGTCCCTTGTGGTTTTTGGTAATTGAGTGTCAACATTAGGTGGACTAATAATGTGTGATTGAGATAATACAGGTGATTAGTTCACATGTGATGGCGCAAGGAGCTTTATTGCATATGTGATATGACATGGAGTCATGTGACCAAGATGGTGAAGATCAAGATGAGGCTTGGCTTGATGGATCGGTTGCAAGTGTGAAGGGCAAGTCGAGGCGGTAAAGTGATGGACCACGAGACGGTGAAGCTTGGGCAAGACTTGGCGCCGACGGACCGACGCAACGGTGAAGAGCAAGTGAGGTCAAGATCGATGGACCAAGAAGGTCATGTGATGATATGAAGTGGATCATATCATTCTTGATCGAATTGGTGCATGTGTTGCATAGACACTTGAAGATGGAGCGGAATGGAAATGCGCAAGGCAAAGGTACCTATAGGGCATTTCATTTCGCCGGTCATGAGGAGCTTAGAGAAGTTTATGACCGGGTTTAGGATAGATGGTCGTACTATCAAGAGGGGCAAACTTGTTTGCATATCGGTCATCTAGTGCCACTTGTGCGATCTAACTTTGCGATGTGTTAGGATCGAGTGGTGTGGTGAGAACAAGAGCTAACCGTCTTTGAAATTGTTTGTGAAAATGCTAACACACTTACACATGGAGATGTACACTTAGTGGTGTTGGCACTTTTGCTAAGGCGGAGGTGTTTGCATGGTTGAGTTGGGTTTGGGAACCGCTCATCCCTCCCGTCAAGCTAGCTCGGCGGGATTCGAGTGCTTTTGAGAAAATGAAACGCGTCTATTTTCTATTGCGCCGAATGCAAGTTTGTGGAGAAAAACGTGCTACCCGTGGTGCTCAAGTTGTTATACTTGTTGGGTAGCATGGTGGAGGAGCAACGGAGACGAAACAACGCCGCAACGACATTTTTGGGTTGGTTCTTCTCGACCGACGCTGGGTCTACTCGACCGGGCGCGTCCGGTCAGAAGTCCGGTCATTTCAGAGGTCCGAAATGCGGGTCCGCTGACCGCACGCCCGGTCGGCATCGGGCAGCGTCGGTCATCCGCGTGGATTTGAACCGAAAGTAGCCGTTGAGCGGCTTGTCTCTTTCGACCGGACGCTGGACCGGACGCAGGGCGTTCGACCGGCCGTCGGTCGGGCCCCGTTGTCGGGCACCGTGTTTCGCTCCCAACGACTATTTTAGCTAAATACTTGGGGTGACCGGCCTTGGTGTGGTGCTGAGCACACTTGAGCCTTAATGGCTTGTGTTGTGGTGCTTGAGAGCCCTTCCACTGACTCTAACTTGATAGTGTTCATCTGATTGAGCGAGTGAGCGATTCTAGTGCGATTGCTTTGAGAGATTGCATCATGTGACACTAGGTGATCGCGTTGCAAGCCGGTTTGCTTGTTACTCTTGGAGGTTGCCACCTCCTAGACGGCTTGGTGGCAAGAAACTTCGTTGAAGCACACAAGGAAGCTTTTGCGGTGCTCCGAAGGAGGATTTGTGAGAGGTTCGTGCTCACCTCGCGGGGATCGTGAAGAGCAACTCTAGTGGAGCATGTCATTGAGTTACCACATTTGGGTGTGGGTTCTCGCGGTGCCCTCTAGGGGATTGGCTCGAGGATTCCCATCTTGTGAGTGATTTGCTCAAGCTCCCACCGTGGGATTTGGCACCGGCCATTTGCTTGTGAATCATCAAGTGGGTGAATAGCCAAACCGTGGAACCACAAAGGTGTCGGTCGACACAACGAGGAGTAGGGGGAAGTTGGCAAGCTTCCTGAGACTTCGGTAAAAAATCACCGGTGTCATCTTGGGTCCACTCTTCGCGGTGGTTTGCATTCTCACTCAAGCTTCGCATTTACTTTGTTATATATATCTTGTGCTTGCTTGTGTAGTGTTGTTGTAACTATCTAGTTTGTGTAACTTGTTTAGTTATTTTGCTTAGTTTGTGTAGCTAAGTAATTTTGAGCATTTGGGTTAGGTGTGTGTTGACTTGTCCATTGTGCATCTAGTGAGCTTAGGGGCTTTGTGCTTGTGCTTACTAGAATTGTAGGAGCTCACCCGTGCTTTAAAGTACTAGTGCTTAGGTTTGTGTGTCCTTGCAATAGAAACGGTTCGGAGTTCAAGCTACGCTTGTCACCTCACTCCTCTTGTGTAGGATCTTTTGTGAGGTGATTTAGAGTCATAGATAGAGGGGTGAAGTCTTGGCTAGACCGATAAGTTTACCTCCGCATTAGTTTCGGTTAGCCGGTGCGATTAGTTTTAAAAAGGCTATTCACCCCCCTCTAGTCCACCATCTCGACCCTTCAATCGTCCCCCTACCTGCACCACACTCTCTGCTTCAACACCACCCCGTCCGCCTAGGAGCCCGCCCAGCCCAAATCGATGTCGTGCCCCTCCGATTAGCGCCTAATCGCGCCCAATCGCCGCCTAGGCCGGAACAGGGCATATGCATTTAGTCGTTCTGTTAGAGTTCCTCTTATATTTGGACTGGATGAACTCATACCATGCCCAGATCTTTGTCTCTCTCTCTCTTTTTTTTGAGCAACACCCAGATTTCTAAGATGTAAACCGAGTGTGTATGCGTGTTGGACATCTGCATTCTAATGTGTAATCTAAAAATAATAGAAATATTTCTAATGCCCAGCAACTAAAAGACACTTTTGCTAACAAAAAAAGCAGCTAAAAGGCCATTCAGTTCCCAGCTGCTGCCACTTGCCAAGTGTGGCACCGCCGCCTGCCCGCACAGTCACCGTCCTGCGCTGTGCTCCAGTATCCAGTGTAGCCTGTTGATCAAGTGCTTACCTGCTTGGTCCTTGCTGGCTGCTTCCTTGGTTCCTTGCTACTGCCATGTGCAACCAAACGCAGGAAGAGCAAAAACTGCCACGCGTTGTGCCTGTGCTGCTCGTTTGCTGCTTGCCTCCTGCTTTGCAGGCAGCCGGAAGCCCGTAACTCAATTGGCCCAGGTGCAACGCCATTGCCTTGAATTGAGGGCTGGCCTTTGCACTTGCATAGGGGCACTGTACCAAGCCATGCACACTCATTCACTTGTGACATTTCTAACGACTTCGTTGACATTGTTTATTGTAGTATTATTATTGTGATCAAATCTAATGTGTATTCATGTGACAAACTGACAACTACCCCCTCCATTCCTAAATAACTGTCATTTTTACTTGCGAGGAACAACTTTGACTAAATACATGAAAAATAATAATAATATTTAAACAACTTTGACTAAATATATGAATAATAATAATATTTATGTTACAAAATTAATATCATTAGATAGATCGTTGAAACTATTTTTTGTAATAAATTTATTTAGAGAAACAAATATTACACGTAATTTCTATAATTCTAGTCAAACTTACGGCAGGAAAACCAAAAGCGACGGCTATTTTGGGATAACCGGGAGAGTATGTGATATTGTTTATTGTAGTATTGTCTTAAATCAATTGTAGAGAAAATGTAATTATATTATGTATACTACGTTGCAAATTGCTTAGATCGTCTAAACACTAAACAAAGAGTGACTGATCATATTGCATCTAAGATAGCAGTGGTCTAAAGATGGTACTACAAATTCGACAACTAGACGAAAATACTGAAATCATTGTGGAGACATTCTAGGCTATCAAAATTCAGCTCTCATGACAGTACGACGACAGGGACTGCCGAACTAAATTCTGTACATATTATGCAAGGTACCAAACTAGCATATGTCTCACGTACGTTCTCTCCTTTTCAATCAGCCTCGTCCTATCTGCTCCCTATGGAAGCGTCACTGCATACATGCAAGAACTCGGTATTATGGCTTTAAATTCAAATAGGCCTTCTTACTTAGCACTAGTAATAATATGCCCAGTGGCAATTTCCTGTTGGCGTTGTTGGAGGTTAACCCATCTCCTGCAGGCACACAGTAAACCGGGACTTCTTAAGCCTGTCTCTGTCAATCAAATCAATACAGGACTGTAAACACCAAGCACGATTAGTTGTACTAAACCAAAACCACGGGTGGTTCTTTTTTCCTACGGCTGAGAGCCTGAGACAGTGCCGTCCCAACTAGTGAGCGTGATTTGCCAAGCTGCGCTACCATGACCAGCATATCCTCGGCGTCTAGGCAACGGTATCCCGGCGGGCGTCATCCATCCGAGAACGGGTCAATTGCGCCGATGAAAACCAAGGCCAGGACACCCCGGGTGGGAAATGGAAAAGGAAGCGTGCACGTCGTCCTCTGGTGCCAAAATTCTCTGATTGGGAGGTTGCGCCGTGGACGAAGGGCGCCATTTGTGCTGCCGCCGAGCGGCGTAGGAAACAAGGCAACGGCAGATCGAGCTGTAAAGTACAGAGACTAGCGAGCACGATTTACTCATGACAGGGACCTCTGTATATCATATTTTGTAGTATATATATGGCATCTGGTATATTTTATTTGGATGTTCTCGAGGGAAGGAGACAATCAGTGGTGAGATAAACACAGCAAATGTAATGGATCCATGCCATGCTATAGTACAAACTCGACAAATGCAGTCATTTTTGTGTGTGTGTTTGTCTGCGTATAGGGAAGTCTTTTTAAAGTGGAGCAATGATTTTTTATATATAAAAAATCAATGTATTGTATGCATCAATTATCTAACATTGCTAGCAACGAGAGGATACTTCAGAGTGAAAACAAATTTGTTTGCAGCTGCTCATTTGGTAAAGTTTTTTATGGTGAAATCCGCGCTGCTACTCACTAGATCCAACTTGAAATGACGTACACACTTGAGTAATTCTTAGATTTAGTTTTTCAAAAATTAGTAGCTTTTGTATTGAACACAACAGCAATAACAAAGAGAAGAGGTATAATGCCCTGTTATCTTAACCTAAACCATGAAGCCACCAAACGATCCCTATCTAAAACCTCCGAGGTCGATGGATGTTTCAAAGGAGTTCCATTCTCATTTAATGTCGTGACACAGTTGGCGTGATAATTATAATGAGCGAGACAAAGAGTTTCATCTGATGAACCCCATTGTCACATTTACTAATATATAAATGTGTCATGAAATTTCTTATTGGCACTAGCCTAACAGATAACCCCTAGCTAAGAGCAAGTGTGCGTATCCCTCCTTATCTATAAAAAAAGATAGTTCAGTAAAAAAATATCCTCTCTAATTTTTTTATCCAATATATTAATTCTCTATTCTAGATTTATCTGTAGCAAAAGAAAAAAAAAAGATAGGAATGGCTCTCTAGAGTGCGCACAAAATATACAAAGAGTTGTTTTTGAGCGCAAAACCGTGGGGGAGTTCCCCACGAATATGCAAAAGGTTGGAAAATGGAAACATGTAAAAACCGTCTTTTATGCAAATAAATCTCCAAATGATGATTTAGATAGTGAATTTTAGAAAGATTCTTGAAGATGCTCTAATAATTGAGTCAAATGTCTTGATGTCTAGCTTCAAGAAAAATAATAAAAAAAAAGTATCAGCATTTTTACCATACAACCTACAGAAATTACAATCTATTAACAGATTTGAGGATGGTCCGCCTTAACTCACATCCATTGGACTTCTTCCTCGGTTTCAAAAAAGAATGCCAAGCAAATGCAAATCCCAATTTAAAGTGTGTTCGATATGGCCGGTGGTGTTGGTCGAAAGTGATCATGGACAGGTTCGTTCCTTCTGTGTCTATCTGTAAATAATAAACCGTTCCATTAGTAGACGGACGGCACACTGATTTTATCCGTTGTATATACGCGGTGGTAGATAAGCAATCACGTCACGTCTATTGGCGCCATGGAATGCATGCACGGCAGGGTCTTTTGTTTCATGCATCGCTCGTGCAACGCAAAGCTAGCCTGGTGCCGGGCCGGCCCGCGCGCGTTGCGTTGCGTTCCCAGTGGCCAGTGCCGGTGGTCCGTTTTGTCTTTGTCCAGCCAGCCATCCTCTCGATACATCCTCGGTCGGTCCACAGGTCAGGCCCCAGCTGTAGTCGCATGTCGTCACGCCTCATCGCGGCTTCCATTTATCAGGGCGGGCAGGCCGGCCGAGCGGCAGGTCACGCGTTCCAACGACGACGACGCTCCCCTCCCTCCCTCCTATTCTTGAGCCACCCCCGTCTCCTCCGCTCCTGCGTTTACCGTGTCGCCGACGCTGACGCGTACGTCTCCGTGCTCCACTCACCTCACCGGACCGCGCCGGCCTGCGACCGCGAGCCATCTTTATATCCATCCACTACACGAACCCAGAGTGCGCTGCGCCTGCGCACGACACCACTGCTACACACTGCACCATGGATGCGGACGCATGGAGGAAGCCATCGCCGACGTCCCACTCCCTCCCGCCGCAGCAGCCACCGGCGCTGTTCCGCGCGCGCGCTCCGGCCGGGTGGCCGACCTGGTGGGCGCCGGCGCCGGCAACGGCGCAGCGTTCTTGGGCCCGCCGGACACGCCGCCGCGCCGCTCGTACGTCACCGTGCCGTTCGTCTGGGAGGACGCGCCTGGGAAGCCCAAGGCACCGTCGCCGCCGCCTGCCGCCGCGGTGGTGAGTCCGACCGCCGCTACCAACGATGGGGCCCCGTTCCCGAAGGCGGTGAGCACCAGGACAGCGGCGGCCACAACGCGGACAGCGCGGATCCGCGTCCGCTCAAGCTGCCTCCGCGGCTGCAGAAGGTACCGGCGTCGTTCGCCGCCGCGGCGGAGTACACCCCGTCCCCGTCGCCGTCCCCAAGACCGTGCTCCATGGCCCGGGCCCCTACCACGGCTGGGCCGGCAGCGGCAGCGGCAGCGGCAGGAGCAAGCCGCCCAAGTGGGTCCGGAGCGGTGGCGCTGCGTTGCGGAGGACGCCGAGTGCAGGCGTGGCGCTCTTGTCTCGGACCTTTAGCAAGCGCAAGGCGCCGGGGACGGTGGCGCCGGCGTCGGCAAGTAGCAAGAACAGAGGCGGCGACCATGAGCGTGATGCACCGTGGTGCTCGCCGGCGTCGTCGGACTCCTCGTCGTCCGTGTCCACCCGCTTCAGGCCCGCCGACGGGCGCGAGGCGGCCTCCTCCTCGGAGGAGGAGGACGACGGCTCCCCGAGGACCTCGGTCAGGTTCACGAGGTTTACGAGGAACCGGAGCCTCCCGACCATGAGCACGTCTAACCTCTGGGTACGTCGTCGTCTCTGCCTCTTTCTGCTCTGCTTTCCTTGTGCACACCATGCTCTGTTTGTTTTACAGCATACTAGTGTAGAAAAAAACGTGAGTCGGCTTATCTGCCGCAGAAACCATCGTTCGAACGGTTTTTATAAATTTTCACCAAACCTCAAAATCGCAGCTAATGAAACGGTTTATATAAATTTTCACCACAAACCTCAAAATGGCAGCTAATGAGGATACAACATCATCAGAGTACAGGGTATTTATCCTACTCTAATAGTAGTATCATATATATTGGAGGTGAACATCTCCAACCGTTTGCCAATTCTCACTTGGCAAAGATTGAAATTGCCAAACCACCAGAGTTGCCCGTTGGTGATGCTCGTAAATCCATCCCATTGTCGTCCCACTCTTTATGACGTGAATTCACAGGCCAACGCAATTTTCGTTTCCCATGGAATTGTTACAAAGGCCTCGCAATTCAAATTTGAATCTAAACCTTTTTTGTTCGAGCAAATAGTGTGTAATGTGTAATTGTTACAAAGGCCTCGCATTTCAAATTTGAATCTAAACCTTTTTTTGTCCGAGCATACAGTGTGTAATGTGACAAAACACACAGTATATCCCTCTACACTGAGGCATGACAAATTCAACGCATGGATAGATTCGCTGTAATGGATAATCAACGCTGATGACCCATGATGGCAGCTACTTCCCAACCAAACCCTGAACAAATGCCCACTTCGTTTTCACTCATCTTCACTCTGTCGTATTATATCTGCTCCGTTGAAAAATTGTAACACAAATTATTGCCACATTATCTAGAAGGTACATATTGCCTAGAAAATCAAAAAAAATCAAAGGCTGAATCTGAACTCTTGGACAGATAAAGGATAACTACTTTTAATGACTCTGACCGTTGACGGATTTTCATAGAAAAGTGCTAGGTTTGTTATCAAGTTTTAAAATTAATGTAGTACAGTATTGTATTGTCTCTTCCATGTATATCAAACGAAATTGTTACAACTTGTGCAAGTTTTGATTTCTGCTTAGGTTCTTGTAAAACATTGTGCTCTTCCAGTGGCAAGAATGGACTTAAACGCCAGAATAATAGCTTGGCTTGCACGATGCCTATCCTCTTTTTTCTTTCTTTTTTTTTTTTTTTTTTTTTTGACAACATCACATAACGGAAATGCAATTTTTGGCAGGCAAGCGTCCGTAGGAGTGTCAAGCAGATAACTCCAATACTCCATGGAGCTAAAAGTTGGGCGACGACGAGGTACGGACACTAGTAAAAAAAATAATCGGGAGCGCCAAATTGCAGCCTGTGGTGTGCAGGGTGCTCCTTGGAGATCGGCAAGTACTAGTGATTTGTGCGCGCCCATGCGCAAGGAAGTCATGGCCGCAGCTCTATCCAAGAAATGCAATAATGTTCTGGATAGTAGCGACACAAGAGCACTGAAATAGGAAACAATACAATGAGTTTAAAAAATCATACGCAAGACATAGGAAATAACGAGTTTACGAAATCGATGGTTGTTCGACATAGCTTAGTTAGGCGATTCCTAAGTCGGGCACAGAGTTACGCGAGATGTTATATATATTACATAGAAGAGTGCTAAATTTGAAAGGTCATTGCGGGCGTAGCATACAACAGATGAGACTTTCACACGGACTCAAAGCTTGGTCTTTGGGGAGCCGTCCGTTTTAAATCATCGGACGACAAAGCTCTAACCAATCTAGAAACCATATCCATCAACAAATAGTCAACCGTGTAAGACGGACAACATAATAGCGGCTCATGATAGCACCTAACCGTAGGCGGGAAAACGAAAAAGAATGGTAAGTCGAAAAATTTGGTACCGTTATCCGAAATCGCAAAAAGATTTACAAATGATACATAAGGGTGTGTGTTCTAATATTGTATTCGGAGGTCCAAGGTACACATGGTAAGTGAAATTTGTTTTAACATGGACACCAAATAAATTACACATAGGGGCACTACATTTGTGAAATCTTTGGACCAACCGAGTGCCATGAGCATGTTCAAACGAAAAGTTCCATAGGCTTCTCTTCTTCTGTTTCCATAAAGCAAACAAATACATGATCTGAAGCCTATCATCATTTTAAAGTGGAGAAATATTTATTGCAATAGGGAGAAGCGCTTTATGAAACATCACAAATAAATGGAAGGACCGTTACCTCGGGGGAGGGGCATTGCATTTGTGAAATATTGGACCAATCATGTTCAAATGACAAGCTCCATAGGATTCTGTTCTTATGTTTCCATAAAATCTCCAATCTGAGGGCATAGGAATGTAAAAATACCGAACAATCAGTCACAAAAAGGTAGACCAAAACCCAATGTCTAAAGTTAGTCCAACCCCTCTCATTTCTTGACATCCCGGGAACTCAAACCCGCAATGTGTTTACAAATAATTAAAGCCAGTGCATACACCATGATTAACAATGGAAGTTCCCCTACTTGAAACAAAAAAAAAACTTTTTATCGGACAATGGACTTAATGTTGTCACACCTAGAATAACAGCCCACGGCCCGGCCATTGCTCTTAGACCAAAAAGGACGGATCAAGTAAAATGAATAAATTTGACCGGATTTACAATGGATCCACTATCAAGGGTTCACCATAGGCAATATCAATGGATCCACTATATCTCACAAAGAAGCTAAGATGAATCTTGACAACCAAATTTGGTCAAAGAAGACAAACATGAATAAAAGGATCATTTTTTTACGCTAACCAATAAAAAGATCGATTCGATTAAAAAGGAACAAATTTGAGGGGACCCACGGAAGCTACTAATAAATGTCAAAAGACATCGAGAAGCCTACATGAAAAATGAAATTTCTATCAACCTCTATGCTACCCCAATCCTTCTTTCAACATGAGCATTATATCAAATTTACGAGAACTATGAGGCGGATACATTAAATCTGGTGATAACGAGAACTTCGATCAAAGATAATTTACAACCATGTGCTTCGATTGCATTCTTTCAACCCAAAAAGATCTTTCTTTTTTGTTGTGGTATGCAATCATGACCTTCTGCAAATCAAGCGACAGATGATTAAAGAAATCAAATTTAACAGATAGGGTGCTAAAGTGAATAGATATTTGTCTATCTTTGCCTAAGCAACGTCACAAACACATGGTCACTAATATACCCGACCTGGATCAGCTACTTTCTTTAGATGCACAATTCTTCAGGTAGTCAGACGGTAGCGAAGGTCAAAAAAGTGTACCTTGAGCAATGCTATCTGTCTATTTCGATTGCCTCTCATACTAAATCCCGGCTTCGGTCCTACACAAAAACTGAAAATGGCAAACCAAGAGCCTAAAACTTTGTGTGGGACAACTTTAAAAAAATATGGAGCATGACAATATATGAGGGATTCATTGGATTTTGCTATCAAAGCTAATGCTTTTTCCATCCCTTTTAACAAATCAATTACTCGAGAACTTTATGGTAGCCTAAAGAGAGCCTTCGATCATGGATGAAGTAGTTGAGATGAAGGACATCGATATATACCCGGCAGATTGATTTGCAACATGGTAGTGCAGCCCACAGAGAACCAAAGAACGGCCAGCCTAACGGAGTGCATATACGAGATATAGCATCCGCATTCCAAGGCATAAGCTTACGCTTAGTAATTTCTTTTACGGACTTAGCAAAACGGACCTTTACAAAAATAAAAGGCAAATCAAGCCGATTACTCCATAAATCATGGAATGGCGATCATTTAGAAAGTACTAAGTCAACCTTTTCTCCGGGTTTGACCTTAGTGACGACTGCGGCGAGGGAAGAACCTAAAAATTTAAATTGAATGTTGCATACCTCGCCGAGGATCCGCAATGAAAAAAAAGTGCAACATAATATTAAAGGGATTAAACCGGATGGACAAGATGCCAAAATGAATTAGGAGCTGTCTAACCTTTGCCTAGGCAATATCACAAACACATGGTGTGCTAGAGTATAAGCCAAATCAAGGCACATATTGTCACCAGCCCAGTAGGGTCCCGCCAAAAACAAATAAAAAGAGATCAACATAGAAATCAAACGAAGGAAAATACTGGCCAAGAAAAAACTGTTAATAAATTAAGGCTGCAGGAACGCAATCAAGAACATTACAGCCATAAATGTGTTCACGCCGATGGAGATGTTGACATTTAAAAGGCAGCTAGAAGGAGGAGCAACGGGCTTGGGAGAGAGGAACGGCGTGGGGAGGAGATAAGGCTGTAGGGTTGCAGCCTCCCGTGCCGCCCGAGAGGAGCCGGCATGCTCCGCGTCACGCTGCTCTTCGCCGGGTCAGACGACGCTAGCCGGGCGCTGGCCGTGGAAGCCGGTCGTGACGCACCCAAAGATAGAAGCGGCGCACTGTGCCGATCCAGCGGGGGGGGAACGCCCGATCCGAGAATTTAGGCCATGGCCGTGTTAGGTCCGCCGACGCCGCCCCGCCCTTGGGCGAGACGGAAGGGGCGAGGAGGAGAAGGAGGAGGGTGGCCGCCGCAGCCGGGGCCACCGCCGAGGCCGCTGCCGCGCCGCCGCCCGGTCCGCCGGGAGGGAGAGAGCCAGCGTTTATGATGACGAGAGCTAGGTTGGGGGGTTGAAACCGCGGGCGGTGAAATCCGTGCATGGAGGCCGACGAGGTGAGAGGCGTGAGAGGGAGGGCCGAGGAGGAGGAGGAGGAGGAAGAGGACCGGGGGGGCGGGGGGGGCGCCACCACGACCGCGCCGGGCCACGGGCCCCGGTCGGTCGGAGGGAGAGCGAGAGGAGAGAGGCGGCCATGGGCGTGGGAGCGAGGTTTTTTTTTTTCGAGAAGAGAGAAGCGCAAAGATATATTGGTAGGCTAAGGCGGGGGTTTTTCGAAAAATCTCAGAGGCGGGCGGTAATCGTAAAACCGCCACGAATGTCCTCTTTGGCCGAAGGATTTTCATAATTCAGGGGACCTGAACGGTAAAAACTTGGCCCGAGTTATCATTTACCGAGGATTTGGTGGAGTATGGCGTGATTCGAGGTAAAGGGAAGGACTTTTTCGAAAAACGCAAAACAGCTCCGCTCGAGCCGTCCGATGGCGGATCCGACGGGCCGCAGCATTTTGGACGACGTGGATAGCGTGAGGCCGGGTTTTCTCCACAACCAATTTACTCTTTAAATACAACTACACCCTCAAACAAGCCATGTAGCGAAAAGAAAGACTCTAATGTTGCATAGGCTACATATATACGAGTTTGGAGTAACCTAAGCATGTGTAGGCCGGTGTATGTGGATCGATCGTGCGGTACAACTAGGTAGGGGCCGATTGAGTCTTGCTCTTTCCGCAAATGTGAATATGTGTGATCCGATGATAAGAATAATAATCAAGAAACAGAGGGTAGAAGTAGTGTATAGTAAACGCCATCACAAGTTGGGTCTCAGCAGCCAAAATTTGTGATATCTCCCATGTCAACGGACAAAACCTTTCCATGGTTTCCATTTGTACCCACGGACAGCCTGGTTCAGGGAAAGAGCGCAAGAGGAGGCTTCCATCTAGCGAAGAATACCGGAGGCTGGGGCTTGTCCTGTGTACGCGCACAGGTTAACACAGAGGAAACACAGTGAGTTGTTGTAACGGTTTTCACCTTCCCTGACGTTTTCACGACATGGTTCACAAATGGCGCTCCTCTTCTGTTGATGGGGAAATTCAAATATATGACATCGTTCCGGTTGTCACTCCTTCAGTTGCCAACCTTAGATTGGCAATTAGACATTGGCTACCTGAACAGTGTCTAGTGCTTCATTTTTGTCACTTTTGGCCTCTTACCATGGGTCGGGCAAGGAAAATGACATTCTTTGTCCCTGGCTTGTGTATCCTCTTGCTCGAGCCCCTTTGTCGGCTCATTCCCCACCATCCCCTCACTCATCCCCGTTCTCTATAGCTCCAGAGTGATTGAGACCTGCTCGCCATGTCTAGGTGCGGAAGCTCTGCTACCCAGGCCGGTGGAAGTGGAGCGTCGAGGACAGTTCAACAAGAACTCCCAGAGTCAAGCTCGAGGTTGCATCTAGAAGAGTTTCCTCTTGGGGAGGAAACTGGGCTCCCCTTGATCCCGTGCCCTGATTGTGGGCTAGCACGGGTGATAGAGAGGTGCTTAGTGAAGGAGACGAACAAGAATCACATGTCTGTGTTCTTCAAGTGTCCGCTCAATGTTAACGGGGTAAGCATGTGTTGTTTGATTGTTTTGAGCAGCGCCCCATCTCTGTGCAAGATTGGGTTCATGTGCCTTTTTGTTTGTTGTAGTTTCCTAAACTGTGTGGGTTCTACAAATTTCAAAGGGAGTATTTGGATAAACTGAAGGAGTTGGGCATTGTAAAAGTCCGTACATCGCTAGCATTGGAGAGTGTTGATGAAGCTACAGAGGGAGGAGATGCAACGTCTAGGTACACTGAAATGGAAATTAAGGTGGAGGCAAAGAAGGAGTCAAATCTTGATGCAAAAATGGAGGATATGTTGAGGAAGTTCAACATGATGTTTGTTTTTGTAGTTCTTCTTGGTGGTGTGTTCATATATCCTGCATTTGCAGTGAAGTAGTGAACTAGATTGATGCATGAAGATGTAGTGAACACTAGATATTGGATATGGTAGTCCCTAGACATGCATGGTTGTCACAGTGCATGCCCTTATGCAATGTAATAACAATGGAAATCAAAGCATTGTAATTTGGTGGTTGGTTGAGCACATGTGTAATTCTATTGGTTCTTGAAACCTTCACTGGATGACAACATATATGTATGAACATGTGCACATCAAACATGCTTGAAACATGCACATAAATCTATATGAAATACTTATAGCAAACATGCACAACAAAGGCACACCATTAGCACATGACTGTTAATCTTAAAGTTTGGTCTCCTAGTAGGGATACACAGTGGCGGGCACACCATGATTCAATGGTATTCAGCTGAATACCCAAATATTTTGCCAAAAAAAATCATATATATAATGTATATATACACGTCAACACATGAGAAAAAGAAAAGTACAGAACATGCACGTATTCAATGGTATTCATCCTAGTTTCTATCGGAGCCTTCCAAGGCCCAGTGCTACGCAACCCATTTTGGCTAGCACTAGCAGGCCTAAGAATGGACGATCTAAATTCTAATGTGATCTGCCGTGATTTCATTCCGTGATCCAATAGATCCATCATTTGCCGCGGCGTCTCCTCAACTTCTCGTGCGCGAAAAGAAACCCTCGCCTGATATGATCTTATAATTTGTAAGTTTTATTGTCATTTGGTTGTCAATTTTTTTTTTTGAATCTGCTCTATTGATAAACTATATATATGGCACTATACATGTCAAATATGAGCCATTTGGTTTGCCAATTTTTTTCTTTGAATACCCAGCCCTCAAATCCTGTGCCCGCCACTGGGGATACATGTTTCTTGTAGCACAAATTCGGGTCATTTAATAGTTTTTGCCATCATAGTGACTTAAGGAGGGTATTTAATAGTTTTTGGCCAAACTGACTTACAAAAAGGTGGCCATTTAACAGTATCATGGCCAAACTAGTTATAAAACAGCACAAAACCTCCACCCGAGCTACTCTAGCTTCGGCTTTAGCTTGTTTCTTCTTTTAGCCTTGCCCTTACTAAAGCTTCCTAGCAGCTGTTGCTCTTGTCCTTAGGGTGGCTTGTTCAAGAACCGAGATGACCTGGGTCTTTGCCTTGTTTCTCCTAGGCTTCACACTTGTCTTCTCCATTCTATTCCCGCAGCAAGAAAAAAAAATGAACACATTACATGCAGCAACTGAACAAATAATGTGAAGTTCATACCTTCTCTTAGTTCCTAACAGTTGAGACCTCTAGTTACCTTGCATGTGACCATATTCACCACATCCTTTACCTATAATGCTTGTTTGGTGGCTTTAGCTGCAGGTTTGGTCCTCATCTTCTTTTATCCTCCTAGCCCTCTCTTTTTCCAATTGGAGGCTAAAGATTAAATCCCTTGCCAACTTCTGGCCACTAATTTATCCATGTTTGTCTAGGACAATTCCTCCATAGGCAGCTTGGAACCTCTCAACAGAGTAATAACTATCCACAAATCTATCCATGTTTGTCTGCCTTGTAGTAGTGATGACTGATAGAGCATGTGGACATGGTTTCCCACTTACTTGCCACTCTCTACAAGACACTAAGTTAGATATACAACATGCCTTATCACCTCTTCATCATCGTTATAACTCTGCAACACTTGAGTTAGATATACAACATGCCTCTCCGTAGATCTAGTATAACGCATGAGGAATGCACTGAGATGCTTGCACTAAGTGCTAAAGTTGTTAATAGCCAAATGCATCGTATTAGTAAATTTATGGAGGGTTTGAGTAAAAGGGAGGAAAAGGATACAAAATTTCTATTTCCTCTCATGATGTATCTACTTATGGATTGGCCTTGATTGCTACTCAACTTCAATAAGGGGTATCATTAGACTTTTCCATTGGCTAGCCAACACAAATTAGCCAATTTGGTAGCTAAAACCGATAAGACTGGTTTAGGTTACAACCACTTTACCAATGGTTACTTTCACACGGCCACCACCCGTGTCGATAACGATATAGTTGCACAACATGTCTCTTTAGGGAGGAATCATAAAACTCATTATAAGAAAGTCTGTGGCATACATATAAAGACGATCACAAATACTTAATATAGACCATATCCTTTGTATTTTGATTACATAAAAGCTCAAATGGTGAGAGAGTGCCTAACTTTTATAAATTCAATGGTGGAGATAATAAAACCACATTGAAGCTTTTAGTTATATAGGAGTATCGCACAATTGGGTGAAGCCAGAACCATGGAACACTTGAGAATTCACAATTTGTCGTTATGTCTTACTGGTAAGATATTTTCATGGTTTTCCATTTTAGCACCTTACTGTATTGGTTCTTAGGAACAAATGGAAGAAAAACTTCATGAACATTTTTACATTGGAGCCAATGAGATGAAATTGTCCAATTTAACTTCGCTTGAGTGGGGCTTGACGAGCCTATCTAAGGATGTTGAAATATTTAGAAATACTTTTTTGATTTAGCTTTTGTTGGCTTGCTCTCTTATTAAAAAAAGATTAAGCATTTAGTTTTTAGCCATTAATGTTTTCGCAAAAAAAAAGTAGTTTGTAACCATTAATGAATTGTTGTAAAGGGCTGCAGTCATCTGAAGCCAGAGTATTTTTTAATAATCTCTGAAGTCACACATCATTTGGTATTCCTTAGTTTTCAAATTGTAATTCACTTTTAACTTTTCTAGATCTATTTTTTACTATGTATCTAGATATAGTGTATAACTAGGTGAATAGCAAATTCAATGTATTTAGAAAAGCTAAAGTGAACTACAATTTAGAACAAGTATACTTAATAAAGGTTTGGTACTTAATAAAGGGTTACCATAGTATATATACACAGACATGCATGCCATAGCTGAGATGAACTTCGATCAGACTTCGAATCTTAAATTTACCCATGCAAACAGAAATGAAAAACATGACTGTTGCACTCATCAACAGTTAACAGTATCTGTCACCAATCACCTAGTCATTTTATACGTACGTCGCTTCTCGATCTGATTTCAGTAGCCAAAGAAACGGCTGTTCTGCTGCTGGTGGCCATGGCGGTCATCAGCATCATCACTTCTCGTCGGCGGCGGAGGCAGCTGGTGGTGATGGCGGCCATGCTGCTGGCCAAAGCTGTAGATGTCGTGATCCATCTCCATGACGCTGACTGCCGCCGCCCTCCTCCGCTTGTAGCTCTCCTTGAAGCACGCCTGCCGCAGCTTCTTGGTCCGCTCCGTCAGCTCGATCCACGGGTTCTCCTCCATGAGCGCGCAGTACGTCTCCAGCGCCGCGAGCTCCTGCTGCATCGCCACCGGGGACATGCCGTTGCCCATCTCCTGCACGCACGCAGCCACGGTCAGTGGACGACGTGGCATGACGATGGATGGTGATTATGGATTGGCACGATCATTGTTCGTGCGTTTTCTGCATGTATGCATGATTCGATCGTGCATTGTTGCATCGATCAGGGGAAGAAAGTGTGCTGTGATCGATGGTCACCTGGACGTTGGCCATGAGGCATTTGAGGCTCTTCATCTTCCGGTGAGGCCACCTTGCGACGCCGAGCTCGCGGCAGCTTCTTGAGCACGGTGAGCCCGACGTTCATCTCCCGCGCCGCCCTGGTGATGGGCATGTAGAAGTACTTGCGAAGCTCGTCGAAGCTGATGTGGTCCAGTCTCGTCTTCCCCGCCGGAGCCAACCGCCGGTCACCGACGCCGCTCCTCCTTGCACGCGGCTGTGGCAGCGACGGCGGCGGAAGAGGCTGCGGCGGCGGCGCCACTAGCGCCACGGCAGAGCCGGCGTGACGACGCTCGTCATCATCATGACGAATGACGGCGGCCATCTCGACACCACCGGCCATCTCGATGCCGGGCATGGCCTTCTTGTGATGAGCACGGACGACGACACCTGCATTTTGGCCAACGACAGCAGTACCGTGGATTGGTGTGGTTCGCGGTGCGACGGCGGCGGCGGGATGGTGATGATGATGATGAACCGGCGGCGGGATCATAACCATCTGGTCGACAGGAGGCTTGTGCTCGTCGGCGTTATTGTCGAAGGCCTCAAGATCAATGTCGCTGAACGGCAGCAGGAGCGCCTCGTCGAGGCTCACCAGTGCGCCGTCGGCAGGTAGCGGTGGGAGGTGGTCGTCGGAGCAGTACTGATCGCCGACGAGTGCTGGCGGTGGCGCAGTGTACATGGGCATGTAGAAACTCTCGTCCTCCCTGCAAACTCTTGTCAATCATCAGTGCACAAGAACGAGCTCGGCAGGCATTCATCGGCATGGCGCGTGACACAACTAAACACGATTCATTCATCATGTGCAACATTTGCGACCGGCCTGGTCTTAATAACAACGAAAAGAACTCAGAACTGACCTCTGCAGATTCATCAGAGCCGAAGACAAGCCGCAGTCGGCGGCGGCATCAGAGGAGGCTTCGTCGAGTACTTCATTCTTGCATCTCAGCAGGTGATCACCACCGGCACCGGGTCGGGGAGGAGCGGCGGCGATCGGCAGACAATCCTCCGCCCTGAGATGAGGGAAGAGAAGAGCGAGGAGATGAACGAGGGTCGATCAAGCGCCGTCAACAGCAGGCGAATAAGCAACAACCTGGCGTGCTGCCGGACAGTCAAAATCTAAACTGACCTGGTGCCGGTAGCCATGGCGAGCGGCGAGGACAAGGAACTCAAGAACAGGTTGAAGTCCCCTAGGCCCATGACGTGGCACCAGTCGGCGTCGCGGTCGCATGGCGGCGCCATCGCCATTGCTGACATGTCACAAGCAGCAGCAACGGACCAAGAGGTAGCTAGCTATAGATGGGAAGGACGAGCAGATAGCGCGCGGCAATGGCAGGAAGTACTAGTACAGCACACTTGTTATATACTCTGGGCAGGGCAGCAGAGAGAGGCCGTGACGACGATGGATGGATGGATGGATGGATGTGAACGTGGGGAAAGATGGGAGATGATGGGAAAGTGGCGCAGTAATTGCGGGGTGATCTTGGGTGGATTTTGGCTGCGAAAACCGATCAAGGCCTCGTTTAGTTGGCTAAAGTTTCTAACTCTTTTTCCACCCTCTCTCCATCACATCACATTAAATACACCAAAAGACATATGTTTGGAGTATAAAATGTAGGTAAAAAAAATAACTAATTATACAGTTTAGATGTACATTACGAGGCGATTCTTTTTGAGCTAGTTACGCCGTGATAGGATAATATTTACCACAAACAAACGAAACGTCTGCTGGTGTGCTACATGGGAGTTTCAGCAGTTACTTTTGCAAATATTTCTAACAACTAAACGAGGCCCAAATTAACTGCTCGCATTTGCTAGGATTTGCATGCGAGCATGCAGGCGTAGTGGGGGTACTAGTGGGGGAAGCACAGCACGCGCGCGCGGCTTCCCGAGCGCATCCATCCAAGATCCCCGGCGGGCGGCGGCGGGCCGGGGAAACGCCCTCGATCCATCCCATCTCATTCATTCATTGCTCCGGTGTTCGTGCTCATGCTCATTTACTTGCTTGTACAGTACTATTATTATTATTATTATTAGCACTGGAAATTGTATTTAGAGGACACGCGTGAGCTCTTGGTTTAGTGTTCAGTTTTGCTTAATGGCCCGGGGAAGATGGTTGAGATATGACACCACCGGATATTTTTCCAATTCAAAGGTGTCAAATTGTTGTTCAAAAGATTTATTATTGTCATATTGTTGAAGCAATATAGTACTTTGTGTATGATGAATTAAAATGTCATGTACTACTAGTATTTGGGAACAACGTAACAACATGATGTGAGAAAATAGCCAGAAAATGGACCACACTTTCCACAAGGCGGGCGGCACGGCATCAAACGGTGCCGATTGGCACGGTGCGTCGTTGCCCAGTTCAGACTGCTCTGTTGTTGCCTGCCAAAGGCTGTCCGTGCTCTGCCCGAGAAGGCCTCTCGCCAGGCGCCAGTTCACCGGCGGGAGCGCCGGGTAAAGCAGGCCAGGCCGGTCCTCGCTACAGTACAAGAGTGCGAGTTCACCGTCGTCAGCATCCTGCAGGGTGACCCTGAACCACCGTGGGAGGAGAGGACAGGGGCCCGTCCGTGCTTGAGACTTGAGAGGCTGGGACTGCCTTGTTCCGTTCCTGAAGGAAGGACAAGCAGAAAGCAGCGAGCTTCGGATCCCTGCCCTGCCTGTCTCTTGCCTTGCAGGACTGCCGGGAAGAACCAGCAGCAGCGCAGGGATTCCCTGTCTGTTGCCGACTGGGAACAAGTGCAGCAGTTCAGCGGCCTGACATGCATGCTTAGTTGCCAACGAGCAAGCAGCACGGCGACGGCCTTGGACAATTCGGGTAATTCCTCCTGTCGCCTTTACGTGGGCACTATTGGACGCTAGTGGCGTGGCAGGCATTGCGACGACCAAGTGGATGCTTGCTGGAGTACTCCCTCCGTCCCACTGATTCGCCACTCCGGATTCCGTGTCATCTTATTCGATGTTTTGTCTTATTCAAAAAAATTTCACAAATATAATTTATTTTGTTACGACTTATTTTATCAATGAAGATACTTAAATATTGATTATTTTATTTTATGATTTGCATAAATATTTTGAATAAGACGGATGGTCAAACATGAAGTTCAAAAGTCAAAAACGGCGAACTTCATGGGGACAGAGGAGTACCGCCTTCCGGCCGCGCTCTTTGCCTGCTGGCTGATGGATCGACAACGCCCAGCGCCCCTGTCCGGAGCCGTGGTGGTGGTGGAAGACGACGCACGCCGGTGCCTTGGGCTTTGCTACCATCTACGCCGCCCCGCCCGCGGGCAGATATCGGTGAAGTGACCAAGCCGTCAACAATGCAAGCGTTCGTGGATGCCGATCACCGCGGATCACACGGGGTGCGTGTCGCGTTGCTGGCCACGCCCAAGAAAACACGGTTCCATGTCCAAGCAAATACGATGACACGATCGTCCCTTGTGAAGCCACTAGGTTGGCGGCGGTCGAGCCTAGGAGAGCTCAAGCCTCGAGCCCTAGCAAAAGGGGTTGGTTACGCTAAAAAGTGGAGCTCTCGGCTCTCCTATTTCGTGGTGCACCCGTGACATGCCGAAGACGTTTTAGGAGCAGTTGTCCTCGGCGATGCGATCACATCTTCTCCGGATTCGGCAACAAACCGGGTTCAACCGGCGTGGCCAAGTATTTATCAAGCGCATAGATCTTGCAAAACTCAACCTTACAAAAAACAAAGGTCCTCAACCTCTAACCGTCTGTTTGGTTGCGGGATTAATGGGTTGGGTTGGATACAACCCTCATTTTGGGGATGGAGCCGACCCATCCACTGTTTGTTGCACCTCTGAATTTGGAGACGGAGTGAACCCATTACACGTTTGGTTGAAGGAATTAGGAATACCCGTTGAATAGCTATAACACCGTTTCTTTTTAGCATTTTTGCATCAGGACCCTTGAACTATTCAGAAACTAGCTAAGCCTAGATCAGCAAAACTTTCTCTTTGGTGTTTTTGCATCAGAACCCCTGAAACGATTTTCTAATTAATTTTCACCCCTATCTTCTACCTCTCGTAGATCTCGATCTCGTCGTACAGACCGCCTCCACTGGCAGTGTCATCGCGGGTATCGGTGGGAGCGTCGTCCTCGGCGCGGCCCACCTCGGCCTCCGGGGTGCCGTTGATGAGGGCCTGGTATCAGCCACCTCTCCACCGCCCAAGCCATCGGATTTTACGAGCGAGAGGAGGTGCTCGTCGTCATTGCTCAAGACCGACCAGGGAGTGTCGCGAGTGACCTTACCCCTTGGCTGTCGCGTCCGCGCCGGGGATCGGGCAAAGCGCCGGTCGTCGGGGGGCGCACGGGGGCCGCCGCCGAGCCTGCGCAGGGGCGAGCTAGCTTGAGAAGACAAAGCGAGCAACGAAACAGCGCTGAGCAAGCGGGGTCGGCTCCATCCGCCCGATTCGCCGGGCGTAGCCAACCCGCATCTACGCCCGAATATTCCATCCGGTTGGCTCGCGTCCCATTCACTCTCCATCCAAACAGGCTGAAAAAGGGTTCGACCCAACCAAGTTGAACTCCACACTCCAACCAAACTGACGGTAAAAAGAATCAAACCCAAGTCCAAGTCTGCTCTAAGTTTTTTTTTAAAAAGCCCTCAATCTTTGCCGAAATCCAAACTGCAGCTCAGCCCTGTTTTATGGGCCAGCCAGCTTGGGCCTTTATAAGGCCGGAAATGAACCTCAGTGGGCTAAATTTGGCCCATGCTGGTTATTATTTTATTGCAAATTTATCATTATTATAAATTGGCTAAAATTTTGAAAAAAAAAAAAACCTCCTCCTCCGGAAGGCTTCGCTTGGCTGCAAGTGTGAAAATTTTGAGTGTGATGACACCCAAGAGTGGATTAATTGGGTAGAACCACGTGCACCACTCGATCCCTTTCCCCACGCTTAGGTTGCCTCACTGCTACTTTGGTCATTTGGATGAGCGTGGACAGGTGGGGTTTTTTATTTTTTCTTGTACAACAATGGACAGCTTTGCTTACAACAGTATAACAACGTATGTAAAGAAACAAAAGTAAATTAGAAATGAATTTAAAAAATAAAACGGAATTTATAAAACTATCAGAAAGAGTAACTCTGTTGTCATGAAATAACATAATTTATAAATTCTGTTTATAAATTATATTGTCATGAATTTCTGTTTATAAATTCTATTGTCATGATTTTGAAACAATCTCTTCATAGTAAGTGCGGGTCCAATTAAAACTATGGGAAATGTGATGTCATTATTAATAAATCTAAAATAATTTTTTATCCAAATCGTACAAGAAAATTAAAATCATGAAAATGAATATAATAAATAAATCATGTGTCCAAAAAAATCATTAAAGGTACAACTTTACTCGGCACCTTGTCTGTTGCCGGATTGGATTCTCGTCAGAGACAGCACCTGTCCAAACCCCAGACGAATTCCTTTGATAGTTGGAGTTCCATTATAGGAGATGATCAAGGGAAGACGGTGAAGGCTGGCGTGGGAGGAGAAGCTTTCTTGCAGAACGCTTTTATGCGATGAATTACTGGGAAGCGTAGCAGGCCTGAAGGAAGGGGTAAGATGGGTTTGTCCAGAGTATGCCTGGAGACTGACACTACAATGGCGACTCAAGGCGATGAGTACCGGCTATCGGCCTTGGTAGGAATTATCCGTCAACTCAAATTCCTGTTTTCGGACTCCAGCTCCTAGAATCGGTGTGTGTAAACTCGAACGTGCAATAAACTGCTCATACTCTAGCAGCTTATGGGAGTAGAGAGTCTAATGGTTCCGAGATTGTGTGGGATGAGGTGCCTCATTTCCAATAATCCTCCTTGTTTTTGTAGCGAAAGCCCATGCCACTTCTCAAGGGGAGTTTATCAATTCTATTGCGGTTGTTTGGACTGTTACAACGTCAGCCAATAGAATTGAAGTGTGTCTGAGAACCACTATGGTATGCTTCACAGCTCCCAATCAATAATGTTTTTCGATTCTACCCGACCATCTAGCTGTTATGGCGTCTGGCAATAGAATCGAAGGGTGTGGGAACCGCTGTGGTATGCTTCACTTCTCCCGATGAGTACACAATTCTTTTGGCAAATGCTTTTTCCGAAGCAACATAGGAAGAAACTTCCTTTTGTCGGACATTTTAACTGATTTGGGGAGATTTATTTTTAAAAAAAATATTGGCTTCCCGTTAGTCATCAATTTCCTAGAGGCCCTTTTGACTAGCTTAGTCATCAATTTCCTAGAGGCTCTGTTGACCAGCAATTTAGCTGAATCGGATGAGTAATGGAATTTGCATTGCTTAAAAAACATCACTGAAGCTTCTCGGATAGAAGAACGAAATTGCAAAATGCTAAACATCATACAAGATTTTTGTAGAGTAATTTTATTTCACAATTGTAGCTTCATCAAAATGTGCTAGAACATCGTGTAAATAAAAGTTTCGTCAACATCTGATGCGACACTCAAAATAGCCGTCCTGAACTTAAAAACAGACGGTAGTGCCTATTTCCGTGGCCGCAGATTGTACTTCCGGGAGACCGACGTCATGATGGAGTTCTCGCCAATCTCCTCCGCCACGACGAATTTGTTGCCCCTTCGAGACAGAGGTGATCGCTCCGGCGGCAGGACGTACGTTGGGTCCATCTTGCTGTCCACCTCGTCTGCCAGCTCGTCGAAGACCCACGAGTAGTCTCTCAGGCTCTCCTCCTCCGACTCCGAACCGTAAGACAACGCCCTCTCGCCGGCGTTCTCCTCCAGCGCCCTAACCTTCTCGACCAGCGTCTGGAGCAGCCCGTGGTTCAGCACCTCGTAGTCCCTGAAGGATGAACACAAGTCAAAATTGCAGCCAAGGCCAGTCCATGAGCGTGTGTGCACCGTGTGATTGTGCAATAGAGATACGCCTACCTGTAGGTGAATATGGAGTGCAGGATCTGAACAGTGGCAGCACCGAGGAACGCCATTCTGACCAAGAACACCTTGGACATGACCCAGAATTGTTTGTCAAAGTCGTTGGCGCCGATTTTGATCAACCCAATCTCCAACACAAGCGTAATGCACAGACCTGTCGGGGCAAAATGTTAGACAAATGGGCGCTCAAATTCAACTGATGATAAGTTTTCAATTTCTGTAGTGATGAAATCATACCAAAGTAGAGTCGGCCCCTGATGCCGAACGTTTGCTTTGCGCTTGTGAGCATGTAGATGAGGAACACAATGCAACAATAGAAGAAGAAGGCCTTGATGAAGCGAGACTCAGCTAGAATGGCATTGTGCAGGATGTATAGCTTGTCCAGAGCAGCAAAAATGTTAGCCTGCTTTGCTCTGAACTCTTCCTGTGCATATGATAAAGTTCAGTAAATATAAGCGAAAATGTAAAGTTAGTCTTATCTTATTTTCAATAAAAAAAAAAGAGATATAAGAGCGAACCTGTGCTTCTAGTATGGAGTGAGAATTTAGCATGAGATGCTCATGAGATTGCCGGATTTCTTCCTGCCGGGACAGCAGCTCTTCTTGCTGACGCTGGCCAAACTGTGCAAGTTTCTGAATTGTTTCCCTGCCATCGATAACTTAGTCAATATCATTTTTTTTATCAGACGTGCAGCGAGCATTTATAGATATTCAATAATAACACAAAAATAAACGGTATATGTTAATACCTGCTTTCTTCGAGAGCTCGTGCTTGAAAGCTGTGGAGCTTGTTCAGTCCATCCATGGCCTGGGTCTGTCCATTCAGCAGTTGATTTTGGTTCTCCAGGGACTTGTCAAAACCACTCCCAATGTTATCAGCAGTGTTCTGCAAATCCTTCATCTTTGAAGACATAGACTCACTAACATTTTTAATTTCTCTTTGTATAAATCCAGTCTCTTCTGTTAGCTTATCCATCCCATTTTTCTAGTTCTTTATATTTATTCTCAACGAGTGCCATACCAGTCTCAATCTTATCTCTCATCTCTGATTGCCCTTTACTCAGTTCTTCCTGAGTGGTAGCGATCTCCTTGGACTGCTCAAAAATGGACTTTGTGTGAACCAGCACATCTTTGATCTGCTCCCCGACGTGCATTGACATCTCTACCAGCTTGTTGACTAGTATTTCAAACGATGATAGTGTGTCCTTCACTTCAATAGACTCTTTGATGATCTTATCCGACTTCTCCTCGATCACCTCGAGCTTCTCCTCAGCAGACTTGGATGTCCGTGTGAGGTCATTGACGGAGTCTCTCGGTGTTGTGCTTGAAAGCTTCAGCCCTGAACGACGAATAAATCAAAGGAAGACAAAAAGAGATAGCATCAAGATGAGTACAGAAAACAATATGATCTGCAATTGAATGCCATGAGAGAAAACAAAACTTACTGTAACTGGTGGCACAGGGTGTTGGTCTCCAAGAAGAACTCGAGGAAGACCTTGCCTTCGGATTCACTGAGCCGCTTGCGGCAGTGCATCATCTTGGATCCCTCTGCACAGGACGGGAACAGCGGCCGCCCCGAGTCCTCCTGGAAGCAGTTGCTGAGGTGCCACGCCAAGCGCGACTGCCTCTCCTTGTCGGCCATGATCTCGCTGCAGCTAGCGAACAGCTTCCGGTACGCCTCCTGCCAGCAGTTCCTAGGCCCGGCGAGCTTGTTCCGTGCATTCTCCAGCAGCTTGAGCCCTCTAGGGTCGTTGGCTCCGTCCAGGGCGAAGTCGGCCACCGCGCCGTCCAGCTCCATTACCGGAGCGTGTTCACCGCGCGTGGGCACAGACGGGGAGGAGAAGATGTTCCATGATACTCCATGGATCCTCACAGGACAAACCAAGAAGCAGATCAAAATGAGCAGCACTGGCCACAGGTTTCTTGACATGATCATCATACTGGTAACTGATGTTGGCGCCGGTAATAAGTGATCTTGGAAGCTTAAAATCAGGGGGTCAACAGTCCCTGCCAGGATCAGAGAAGGGTATCAAAAAAAAAACCGTCGATGTGATACAGATTGTTCTGTTTATATTGGTTATTTCAGATGTTTCTCAAAATTATGATGAAACGAGTGACAACCTAAACTGAGTCGTTGCTGCAAAATTCAGACAAAGAATGGACAAGAACTAGACGAGATCCTCCAGATCAATCAAGAACAACGAAAGGTAATTGCGGCGCAAGCAATAAGCTATTCCTAACTCGGAGGGAGGGAGGGCCTGCACCGAGGCCGATCTGGCGGCTTTGTAGATGTCCGGTAAGCCGGCTCTCTCTCGTCTTGTTGGGTGCCGTTCCCGTCAAAGGAAGCTCAGTTAAGTCGGCGCGCCCGAGCGTGAGGCGGTGACGCTGGCTTACGCCGCAAGCTCCGGGGATCGACAGCCTAGCGGACTGGGACCAAAACTGCCGGGATTCACCGGCTGCGGGGCCATGCCAGTCAGGCACATGGGCATCGAGGATTTTATGATCAGAATCAGATTAATCCGACGAAGCACGCAGAAACCCAACCAACATTTCAAGTCAAGAGAGAAAAATGACTGACTGTGAATGATCGAATGTTTCAAGAACTCATTCGTCCGCGTCGTCGATGGTGATGTGGGGCTGCAGCTGCGTGCGGTGCCAAGATGAAGAAATGAAGCAGCGCAGAATGGAGATGGAGGGATTGTCGTGGCGACGTTGGAGGGTTTAGTGGGGAAAATTTGCAATGAAGAGATGCGATGGTTCACACGCCAAAGAGGCACCTTAGCGAACAGCCGGAGATGAAGAGGCACCCGTTCATGGGCTTGCTACGTGTGACGCGTCTACACAGTGGGATGCAAAATTTGGTCACTCGTAATGCTCGTTAGGAGGACACACGTACATTTAGATATAAGTAATATATATGCCAAAATAGTTCAATCTACCATATGTGCAAACTTCTCAATTTTACAACTCCAGTGTAAAAATTCACAGTGATAGTTGGTTCACATTATACTTGTTTTTTTTTTTTTTTTTGGAAGTTCTTACCCTCTCCTTTCACATTATTCACAGTAACCTGATTCTATTTCTGGCTAACCAAAAAAGGAGGCAAATCAAACATCGGCAAGTTTAAACTTTATGGTGCATGTGGATGTCATATTGTTATCACATTATCAATTATGAGTTATAATTCATGAACTTGAACTTATAATATTTCATATGATTAGATTATCAGATTGAGACAGGTGAGTGATTGAGGATTGATTCGTGATTCGGGCAAACGGGATTTCGTGGCGGCCCGTCGCGGACTCAAGCATCTCATCGATGTGCATCTATCAAGGCGTCGGTCGCGTCGCGTTTCCACCGACGTGCTATCGGTCGAACTTGACCGACTCATCAAAAGGGCCCGTAGGTTGGAAATTGTGCAAGTAAAGTGATGATTTCGGGTGGAGTTGCTTGATTGGGGATATATATGTTTTTTGCCCTCGACCTTGCACCCCTCTTGCCCATTTGTTCAGCTGAGAACACCCCTCGAGAGTGCAAAGGAAGAGCAAGAGCCCTAAGGTGGTCATCCATGCAAGATTAAGGATCATCTTTTAGAGTGTTTGAGATTCAAGTGTGCATCCACTCTTCCTAGGCTTGCCGAGGTTAAGTGAGAGTTCGCGGCTTGTTCTTTCTTGGTGACGCTTTTATCACCTAGATGGCTTGGGTGGGCCACCCGCGGCTTGAAGATCACCCGGTGGTGTTTGGGTGGCTCAAGCAAGCTTGTGAGCGGTTGTGGGGCGATTCACCGCGACCGAGTGTCAAAGAATCAGCCCGTAGAGAGCACTTGGTCCTTGCGAGGACTAGGGGGAGCAATACTCTTGAGAGAGTGCTCCAACGAGGACTGGGGGAGGGGGTGCGACACCTCGATACCTCGGGGAAAAACATCGCCGTGTTCCTTCCTCTCTTTACTTTCCGCGATTTACATTCCGCAATTCTAATTCATGTCTTTACATTCTTAGAATTGCCATGCTAGAGTAGGATTGGAACCTAGGGTGCAAAAACTTTTGTGCGATAGTTGCTAGAAACACACTTAGGCACAAGAGGGTGAATATGAGCATTAGCCCAATTCACCCCTCGGGCATCTCGATCCTTTCGGGACGGATTAAAAATGGTCGGTAATTGCATTCTTTTTAATTCTTCGATCAAGGGTTAAATGGTAACTCTATAACTACATAATATTGTTTTGACTAGTATAGTTAGGGTGGATAATAATTAGTAGTATACTTAGATTATATTACATGTCGTGTAACAGAATAAAAAAATGTACGAGGTTAAGGCGCACCACCACGCCCGCTGTGGCGGAGCTCGGGTCGAGGCAAAGACCGGGCCACGACGCCAGGGCGAGATCCTACGAAGGACCGCCGTGGAATGGCGAGGGCGAGGGAGTGGCGGCGCTGACGAGGGTCGGGAGGAGGAGGGAGGAGGAGAGGCGGGGTCCTTGAGCGAGGGCGACGCCACGACGAGACAATAGGGCGGGCTTCGCGACCGGGCAAGAAGACAAGAGGGCGACCCAACATGGCGACGGCAGGACCGTCGGATCTCGGTGGGGTCAGCGCGGTTGGGGAGGGGGGTGCGTGGTGCCCGGGGTACACGGGTGAGGGAGGGGGTTAGATGTCATTGAATGACAATGCTACCCCTTTCACTTGAAAGCACTTGCGAGCACAGAGCAGAATGCTGTGCAAAATCAAGATCAGTAAAAGACGCCAAATTATAATAAAACTATAAAATAAAATAGTTTGATTTCCAATGAATACATAGTAAATACCACAATAATTAGTCTATATAATAAAATATTAGTAGAAAAATTTTATAAAAATAAAAAATAATAATATTTTCTTGATGGGGGAGGCCACAGCTGGAGGAGAATCGACCATATTGGTGGAGTGCTTATGGTGGGAAGCGTATAATGATTCATAAGAAGGTTGGGTTTTCACTTTTCTGCCTATGCGCCACCGCCGTCACAAACAAGGCCATATAATCCACAGTTCAAGTCTAGTGAGAAGTAGATAGTCGGACCAACATTACACTTAAAACGCACGACGAGAGGTTTATTTTCAGGTGAAATTTCGCACAACGTGAAACTATCATGAACTTGAAACACGGAATTTTCTCAAAGGCAGGGGGCATTTGCTACAGAACAACAAATTTAGTAGATAGCTCCCTTTTTTTTAGTATAGATAGCTCATTTTGCGCTGAACTGAAGATGGTAATTTCCAGTCACTAGTTTCCACTTATACCGGCCTTCTCAGCAAAAAGCCAGAAACAACAATGTCTTGCCTCTTGCGAGGAAAAGTTACTGGCAATTTCTACAAGAGTAGTACGTCTTTCTTTAAGACAATATATTAAAAAAAATGTAAAATGAAAACTGTCGCTATGACTGTCGCTATGGGCATAGGATAGGAAGGCTAGGACTTTTTGGCACCTGGCAAAAGGAACGCGCCGGTCGAACTGACTGTGACCTCACGGATCTCTCAATCTATCTATGCGTGCCGGCACGCCGGTCCGCCGCGATGTGCGTCAATTTGAAACTGTAGGTGAATAAATTTGGTAGACCCCATCTCGCGCGCACACGTGATCCAGATTCCAGACCTACATCATCTGAAACAGAGGAAAGAAAAAGGACAAAAAAGAATTTGGAAAAAAGCATGGCAAAGGCCGATCATAGGACTTGCGTCATGGGGTGGGAATATGGGATAGAGAGGACGACACACTGCTTTGTTTTTTTTTTTTTTCACTTTGCTTAAAAGCTAATCATGTCCCAAACATGAGGAGACATTTGTTAATCTAGCGGGATGACGCATTGTTCCCAAGGTTTTTCCCCTCTCTTACAAATCTTCCCTAAACTGTACGGGTGAGCAAAGTACACAAATATTATAGTCTAAACAAGATTTAATTGTACTAGTTAACATGTGTCATCAAGTGATAGTAAAAAGAAATAGCAATTCTTTTAATTAAAAAAAAAGCAACAAACATATTGGTTGAGTGCTTATGATGGAAGCTTGAGGTGTAATGATTCATAAGGAGGTTGGGTTTTCATTTTTCCCTCAAAAAAAAAAAAAGGAAAGAAACACCATAAGGTAATAGGTGGGTCCATATGCATGGGCAGAAATGATGGCCATGCACAGGGATAGAAAAAGAGAAGAAAGGGTAAGAAAAGAAGTGTTGTTCAGGAAATCTCATCTCATCAGCTTTTTGATTTGCTGCACCGCAGTCGGTGTGAGACCCAACCATCCTGACTGCTTGTAATCGCAACTTACTGAAGGTAAGTCACCCAGCTACTACCAGCTACAATTCACCCTGCTGTACGTGTACTATCATCTGGCTTTCTGACTGTTGGCGGCAGTGAATGTAGGGATCACTCGAGTTGATGAGCCGATGATAGTACTAGGCTGGAAGTGATTGCCAGCGTAATGTGGGGGACTGAGTAACAGCAACACTAAGCAAGTACAGTACTCGCTTGTCTTTCCCGTTCCGATGTACCAATCGAGTTATTTACCATGTTTACCGTTCATTCACCAGGCCACCAAACAAAACCTTGCAATAGATGAGTAGTTGCACCGGTCATAGCTTGTCTTTGCGTTAATTTGCATTATTATATCATAATAATATGTACCTGTTGCTGCCGCTGCCGGAGCATCAGCACAACTGCTTCTATAATACTTGTTAAATATCTGTCGTGCTCATGACATGCGCACCTTCATCTTCCACCATGGTCTTCTTCCCAGCACGGCGTTGAGCTCCACCCCATCATTGCTTCTCGCCTTATTCTCAGCATCATCCAAACATTCTTCGTGATTGCTCCAGGCTTCCACCATCTGGTTCTGTGGTACAGGAGCGGAACAGGAACAGAAACAACAGAGGGTGGCTTTGCTGGCGACAATGGTGGAAGCAGTAGGGACCTTCGAGGAGCAGAGGCCCTGGTTTTGTAGGGATGAACAGCACGCTGGAGGAGGTGCAGATGCAGGGAGACTCTCGCCTTCTCTGAAACCATCAAGGTTAGTTCATCCTTTCCTTCCACCAGATTTGTGTCCCTCGCTGCATTCTTTTCTCCATCTCGTTTCGTTTTCTTCTTCCAAAAAAACACTACTAGAACATATCCTGCTTGCTGGCCACTCAAAACAAGGCCACATTGCTTTTCCAATTGCAGGATCTCAAGACACTGAGGTCCCAGCTATACTCCCGCGGCAGAGTACTTTGAACTTGCCTACATGCAGGAAGACAAAAAGCAGGCGTATGTCTCGTAGGCAAATCCCTCCTCTCCCTTCTGTTTCCGGCACGAGATCATCAGCAAGCAAAATTGCAAATAGAATGCACTTGCAGTTAACCTTTTTCACACATTCTTTGGCTTATGTTGCTCGAATTTGCTCATGGTCTGGATGTTTATCTGCACAGGGTGGCCAAGAACCTCAAGGAGTATGCCGTGAAGGCCCTTGTCAACACGGTTGACCACCTGGGATCCATATCTTTTTCAAGGTCTCCAGCCTAATCGATCAAAGGTTCAATGAGGTCGCTGATGCCAATCTCGGATCTCCTGCATCCAGCAGGTTTCAAAAGGCTTCTCGTCCTAGAATCTGTATTAGTCCAGTCGTCTGTCTCTCTTTGGACTGCTAATGAAGCGATTGGTTTCAGAGAACTCAAGTTAGCCAAGCCTGTATGGACAGGGAGGGCCTTTCACAGCAATCCTTGGTGATCACTGCCCCTAAGTATCACAAGAGATACATCCTGCCAGGTAAATGAGTATAGCTACCCTATTCTTTGTTTCGTATCTCAACTGTAGCTTGTCAGCACATTCTGAACGCAAGGAGTGCCTTGGAATTAACTTTGGGATATCTAAAATCCATTTGGCAATTGCAGCTGGAGACCAGTCAATGCCCAGTGCCGTGCCCAACTTCAGGGAAATGAACAAGGCCACAAACAGGGCTTCTCAGATACATCAAGTATTCAGTGGTAAGAATGCACCATAACATCTAGTAGAAAGTCTTCGCCGCTTCTTCAATTAATAGACCTATGAAGTACCATATATGTAAGCTTCATACTGACCTGCGTGAAATGTATGGTGCTAGCAGCAGAAACAAAAGCTAAAGAGAAGCAGCCTTCATTAAGGTCAGTCCAGGATCCACAACCAAGCCCCCCTACCCCACCCCCCGTTCTTTCCTTTTGCAGGTAGGTTGACAATTCGTTTACTGTTTGCAGAAAGGTGCAATCAATTGCCCGACTACCCTCGCAGCGTGCACGTTCAGCATCACCAGCACAGCGTACACATTCCATGGCACCATCTAAGACTGCCATACCCACGAACAGAGGTAGAATAATCAGCATCTGAGCAGTTCATTCCAGCATCTAGTTACAGGAGATTTATTATAAAGAGGCTCCTGATCTGCCCCTACAATTGTATATCAAGATCAGTTGACCCTGCCTAACCCTCTATTTGTTTCTGCAAAAGCAGATAAGCGATCAGAATCACCAATTCCTTTGACAACTCCACTGACAAGGTCTGCATCACTCTCAAAGAAGGCATCCTTGCTCAAGACATCAAGTGTCAGGGTTCAGGTAAATCACATGGGCTTGCGATGGAGTCTTCAAGAAATGATACCTTATGCCGAGACATTTTCATCTGTTATATTGCTTAAAATGCAGGCCACCTCACAGCCCAAGAAATTGGCACCACTGAGGTCACAGGCTGACAGAACAACGACTCGAAGGATGGTGAGCATACCCCAAAGAAGAGCAAGAAGTTCCTCAAGTCCATCCTCAGCAGGCGCAAGTCCAGAAAAGAGGACCCACTGCCAAGTTATTTTGACGACTACTGAGCCACAAGATTTCTCCCTCCATTGGATTGCACCGCAATCTCTGCATACTCCTACATCAGTGTTTTCATCGAAGTGTTATGTTCTCAATATAAATACCATCATTGTATAGAAATAGCTTAAAGGTTACATGAATGTAGTTGAAGATGGGAAGTTTCAGCAAGATGTCTCACCCGCTTGCCTGTTTCTGTAAGAGATGCTCAGATAAACCTGTAACAGCCAAGGATGGTAATACACAAGTAACACAGAAACATCAGGTGTAATAGAAGCAAATTACCTCTCACGCATTGCAACAGAGAGTAGAAAGTAGAAACTACAAGATTTTCTTGAAATATTATAGCTACATAACTATACAGAGTTGATAAGAATGTGACAACATTAACGCCAATGCTCCACTCAACAAATCGCATAAATACTCCTGTACCAAATACAATCTTTTCTTGGTCCATTTGCCTTGCCATTGTACATTAACCCTAAACCCAGCACTTGTGTATTAAGTGACAAAAAAACTATTGTAGCTTGGTATCTCCCTACTTCTAGCTTACAACTTTACACCCTCCATCATCAATATCCTGGCCAACAAAACAAGATAACTGACTGTACAAATTTCCAAAGATTTATGGTCCACATTGCCTTGTGCAAAGTGCAAAAACTCATGGCCTCAAAAAAAATCACTGAGGCAGTATTACTAGCCACATATCAAGCTCATACAAAAACTCGGACGTACACATGCTGATGTCAAATTGCCTAGATGTCTCTGCTCTTACATCATATAGCTCCATCCTTGCTATGTCATCCTTGAAAGGAGTAAAGCATCTCAAAAGTCTCATGGACGAAACACAACTGCATGCATCACTACTTCTAGCATGTCTTCTTCGCTCTTTGCTTGTATTAGTGCTGATATGCTGCAGTGAGATCATCTTTTATCTGAACAAGCTTCACAGAACCATCACCCCCACATGATACGAAACCATTAGGCAACAACTGGAGGTCTGTTACAGCAGCCTGCAAATACATAGGTATACAGTTAATAAAAGAGAAGTATGTGATATAACTATCTTCTCTTAACATGACCAAAATTTATGAACAAAGTCATTAAACATTTTATATCGTCTTTATAACACTACATACTCTAACAACACCACCAAAACCCCTGGAAGTTGGTTGAAAAAGGTGTGTCGTTCATGCATCTTTGTCCAGTGAAAGACTAGCTGGGAGTTTTTAGCATCCCAAAGCTTCACATCTCCATCTTTGCTTCCAGTTAAGAACAAGCTGGTACTTGGGATGGTCAATACTTTTGTGACACTACCTGAAGATGGACGATAAAAGATCAGACAGAGAAACCAACTTCATTCTGAAGAGTACAATGCAGTATCACTTAGTTACCTAGATGAGCCTTTGGTATATGCCAGACCATCCCACTGTTGGTACCACCAAAAGTACTAGATTTGATGTTATGCATGGAAGATGCCTTGACACCATGCTCAGTGGTAATTCTATGATGCTTGGACTTTCCAGTAGAAAGGAAGCGGCAATCATGCAAAGCTATATCTCCATTTTCCCACCAGTTACAACAAGCGGTGATATAGACCCACAGCCTCTATCACTATCAAACACGAAATAGACCGAGCTCCTCCTGCAAGATGAAGTCCAGGTCAACTAAATATATTATATGCTATACAAAAAGACATCACATTGCACAACCTGATGATATGGCTGCTAATACGGCAAAAACCACCTGGGTAGGAGTCAAATTCACCTCCCAAAAACCTCTAGGCCACAAGCCTAGTCAGGCTGCTGTATGCAACACATGAACCCTTGTGGTTTACTATCCCACTGTTGAACTTCATGACAATTTGGCCATGTTGCCCAAACTAAGTAATAATAAGACGTATTCATGACTATTTACTATTATGCATTACGTTTATATAATTATGTGTAGATTTGAGTCCTACTGGGCTTCTAATGTAAATTGGAAAATATCCACTTGATCTAGAGCTAGTGCAGAAAACAAAAAGGGCCATAGTCTTCCAGTAGGAAGGGCTGAAGAACAGTGCAGGTGCACTCGAGAACAGACAATACAGTTAGTGCTTGGTAGGCGTGGGCCTGTTTGGATCACGCCCTGCTGGCTGGCAGCTGCCTGCCAGGCAACGTATCCTGGCCACAGGCACAGGAAATCGGAGGCCTGGGGTCCTTGCCTGGCTTTTGAGTTGCCTGGCAGGCAGCAACCAAACAAGCCAGTACTGCCACCAAAGCTTGAACCCTGGTTCTCACAAAAGAAAAGGTGTCTCGTTGTGTGTCGCTTTCAGAGTAGACCTAGGCAACTTCACAGTCGCTTTAAGCAAAGCCCCTAGGTGGCTGACCTTTGGTGCCTTTTGTTGACCTTAGATGCAATGTCTGAGTGACTTGCACAGTCGCTTTTAAGCAAAGCTCTAGGTGGCTGACCTTTGGTGCCTTTTGTTGACCTAGGCCACTTCACAGTCACTTTAAGCAAAGCCATGGGTCAAGTTTTTTATAATACATTTATAAGCAGAGAACTTGTAACATTGTGAAAATCATTTTCAAGATAAATATACTGTATAATGTTCAACTGGAATTCAATAATAAAATAGATATCAATGGCCAAAGTTATAACATGTCTGCATCCAACCCAAAAATGACACTTTTTTACTGGATAACTATCTTCTTTTTTTTTTTTTTTCCTATATTTCTGTGTGGCCATGTTCAGTCCGTGCTTGGGTTCATTTTATCTTTCACTATATTGTTTTGGGAGAAAGAAGGAACAAGATGTATTTTTGGTAACATAAGATTGGCCTGCAGGCAACATATGCAAATAAAACTCAACGACAAGAAATGACTTTGCTCACATTATGTATTATGTATGAAAAGAAAAACCAATTTACTCAGTTTCTTTCAGAAACATGTGATGGGGATCACTTTGCATTCAACACATGAGTATTCAGTTATTGACAACTAAAATATATAGAGGCTGTTTAGTTCAAAAAGTCCTAGGACTTGTTAGTCCTAGAGACTTTTAGAAAGAAAGACTCTCAAGAGGTACTTTTAAGGACTTCTAAAAAAAAGTCCCTCCCGTTTGGTTTCTAGGGACTTTATTTAGTCTCAGAGACTAAAAAGTCCCCAAACCAAACAGGGTGATAGTTGCTGGATTAGAAAATTTTCAAAGTCACATTTACGGGGCGCTAATATGTACAATTGTGCAGGCGTCATGACCCCATGCTGCGACCCTGCAACAACCTTGGATACTGCATCAAGGTGCAGTCACATTACAGAATGGAAGAGCAATTTGGGTTCTACTGCAGAAGAGTTCAGAAAATGAGGCACAAGGTGGGGAATACACTGCAAGTCTGCAATTCTCTTGTTTCATATTTGCAAATAGCAATGAACCATGGAAACTTCTCAAACCTTAAATGTTCTCAACACCTCAAGTTGGTGCCTTCTAGAGTGGTAACTGGATTGTGAAACATTTTCTTTTTTTCTCATGTGAAGGATTTTTGTGATATATATATATAACAGGATAACACCAGAGTCAGCAAATAATCTATCATAATCATTTTCCTACTATTATATCCTAATATGAAACAAGATCCTAAGGTTTGTCTGCAATAGTCTTATACATTTAGTGATTTGTCAGACTTACCTTCATGACACATGATAGAAGTTTGAGATGTGGCTGGTGGAGACAGTGTGTCCCATAACACAACATTTGCACCATTTGAACTATATCCAGCAGAAGCAACAACTGATCCACTTGCAGACACATACGCAACATCCCTGTAACCAATAAGAACTTATCTGTAAGACAATGAGATCTTTACCAAGCAGTAACTATTGTTGCTGCATAGCATGGGTGGAGTTTGGTACACATACGAGGCATGGCTGTCAAAGCATATAGATGACTCTGTAGGATGGACATTGCTTTTTCCACCCACTTCAACTTGCCATGTGCAAACAGTTCCATCTAATGCAGCAGTGGCAAAAACGCTGTCCATAATAATCAAATTGAACAGCTGATATGGAGGCCAATGCATAAGGCGGTGGAATATTAGCAGCGGGTAGAACACCATATGTAGCCATAGCACTATCTTTACCAAACTGAAAAGTAATAAAGAATTAAAGGTATTAATGGATGTTTAAACATACGGTATATATAGCTTATAAATAGTTGAACGCTAAATGAACTCAGTCCCAAAGTAGAAATTCAAGTGTGCTACAGGAAACTTTACTGGTTTCAGTAAAATTTGATGTTATGGCTCCTAAAAAGATGCTTTAAAAACTTCCAAATCTAGGGGGGAGAAGTGCTTTAGAAAAGCCCCTGCAATCCAAACAGAGTTGTAGGTAGAAAATGTATACCTCCCAAAGATACACATGTGTATTGCTTGAACCAACAAGAAACAATGGTAATGATGGATGGCGGGATAATGCTCTTGAATGGATGTTCTCAAGTGTTGCTGGAGGATCAATGAAATCCTCAAATTCTTCAGGTTCACCCCACCCAAACCCAGAGGCCCCAATACCAGCATAGCCTGGAATTCCAAATGCTCCACCACCAGTTAGGTCTCTTCCGGGTTTTGCTAACGAACCCAAACCTATAGTCGCTCCATCTGAACCAAGTTGTGACCCTTTTTTCCGACCAAGACCAACACCAGATGAGATAGAAGTTGGAGTAGGTGTAGACTGACAGCCAGCCCAGCCATCTAATGGCCAATCAGATCTTGACCAGATGTACTCTGAAAATTTCTTGTCATGCTGCCCGTCACCCCAATTGAAGAAAACAAGGCCCTGAAAAGTGGCTGCCCTTAGTTGGTATACAATACTAACAAATAACAATGTAGCAACATAACCATATAACACAATGATTTGCTAGACAAACAGCACACACTGTACAAAGACAGCTCTTGAAATGAGGTTTGGAGAAGAGTATTAATACAATAAAGTTTAATATATTACGAAAATAAAATAATAATATATATTTCATCCAACACAGGTGTAAATTTCTCATTCAAAATATGATATAAAACTCAGATGACTTATGACATAGTGAAGTGATTAAAAATATACCTTTCGATTAGTAGCAACAGCAGCTTGTTTCTCATTGATAGAGTTAAGACATATCGCCTGTGCCACTGAAAAGGTTAAATGCAGTACCAGAAAGGGAAACAATGTGCACCCTAAACGATAAATGGGTCTCTAAAGGGTCAATAGGCTTATATTTAAATACCTCAAGAAGCTCCCGCTTCTCCTTAGAATTTCCCTTGGGCTCTGAAACTCTTTTTGTATGATCAACTCCCTCCTTTTAGTTTCAAAAGGATTTCGCCATTAGAAGAAGCTTTGTCAGCGAATCCCTGTCCCTTCCCAATGTTCTTGGAGCCAAGTCTGTGTTCATGTTCTTCTCCACTTCTTTGAGTAATAACTTTATCACACTCAACCACAGGACATCTTATATCCTTCCAAGATCTAGTGACATTTATGCTGCTTAAGGAAAAACAATTAACTCCTTCATTCACAAATGCATTACAGACATCCACAGGATTAACAGATACTTCCCACAAAATATTAAACAACGCCTCCATATTCTCACTGTTTGAAAGCTGCAAAATTCTCGAGAGGTCATCATAGTTATCACTGACTGGGTGTTGCTTTGACAACGTGGACTCTAACCAGAAGAGCAAACTCGAACTTGAATTCATCAGTAAATTCTTCCTCAAGAACGACGCATGCAGTGTTACTAATGAAGATGACACAAAATGAATGGAATCCATAACAAACTTTGCAGCAACAGAAGTGATAAGACCCTTGAATTCTGAACCACTAACACCAGCTTCATGTTCAAGTCCCTCTTTTTCAAAGAATTCCCTTAAATGATGTTCAATCACAGATATCAAGCGAACCCACACAGAAGCACCTATCAAATGCCATTTCTCATCTTCTAAAAGATTTGAATTCCCACTCTTTCCTAGTTGTGTCTTATTCAATGCAGCACGAGGCATTTCTACTTCTGTATTCGATGATATATAATGATTTTTGTGGCGTATAGCATGCATCAGTTGATCCAATAGTACTTGAAAGGGCACACCATTAACAGAAGCAGCTAGGACTGGATTTATCATGATAAGTAATGCTTTTATGTCACAATACAACCAAGAAAAGGAAAACTCTATAATATACTCAAATAGATCCATAACTGCCAGCATAGCTGTCCTGTCATTCAGAATATAATTTCCACTGTTGTCATGTCTAAGAAGTAGCCTACCGATGGTCAGGTAATTTGACAAACCTGTTATAATGTACTTATGAGCACATGCAGTAGAATTGGTGTTCTCCATATTCAGAACAGAACACATGGAGCAGAAGACAACATATCGGGTAAGAAACTTGCAGCTCTCTTTGAATGAAATCAATAGCAGATCATCAATTGGGCAGAGAGGTTGACATTCAAGAATACGATTATCAGTAGCAACATCTGGTGATCTAGTACCCCATAACAAAATATACGCTAGAAACAATAAACCATCATGGCCACAAAAGATTAGGATCTGCAACAAAAGAGGGGTAATATTTTAGATGAACTACCATTCAAAGTGCACCAGAAATGATCAAAGTAAAAGAAACTGTTATCTACCAGCATTACCTTCTCAGCTATATCAGCAAATTTGAGGGAGAACCTTTTATCAAATATTGAGATTACTGTTGTAATATCACGCGTAAGTTTTTCAACTTGATGATTGTTGTACTCATTAAGGACCTTGTCTTCAGATAATGATGCGTTGCATTGTGAACAGAGTGAGTGCTTTCTCAGAAGGCTAGATAGATATTTTGAAGCCATAGTTACTTTATAGTTGGACTCAACACCACTAACGACAGATGAAGATAGCCAATTCTTAGAAGAGAAAGGGCTCAATAGTCCATCAAAAATCTTGTGGTCTCCATCACCAGGTGAGATGATGCTATCCTTGCCATCTATGCTCGAGTTAGTAGATAGACATTCAAGTGCTTCAAGCTAATTAGTGGGAAAAAAAAGTTCAACAATTAGAATAATGTAAAATAATAGATAATTAGATACAAAATATGCAGATACATAGGGTGGATAAGCAAAAAAGAAATCCGTCAGGGTAAACTTACAGGTAGTCCACACTTATTCAAGGCACATGCAGCCACTACATATGAAAGCTTAGTTAACTTTGCAGATACAGCTTCACCAACAGAGTTTCTGAAACTACTTTTTGTCGAGAGAATTGCACAGTAATGACCCACTTCTGGGTCTGCAACCACATTTTGAACAGCCAGCAACTTTGGATGGCAACCAAATAGTCTATTGACAGACTGGCAATAGTTCCCTAACATCCACTGAGGATTCAGATGAAACAAAGTTAAGTTGAAGTATCGTAACTCTGGAACCACAATAATTTATGATTCTCAACATAGCAAAATGGAAAAGCAATTAGACAAGGCCACATGCATATGACACACCTCAAGCAGGCTTGACAGCCAGTTGTCTCCTCTCTCAACTGCATCTGGAAGTAGCACATTAGAAATGAGATTACGCTCCAGAGGCCCTCCAGATCCTTCAACAAGCCGACAAATTACAATGGCGAGCTGTTCATCTTGAAGGTTCTTTGCACAAACATTCACTGCTGATGAAGTATCATCACCAAGGAGGAAAAAGGCTATAGCAAGTTCCCATTGATGCCTTCCCATTAGTACATAAGCATTTTTTAGAGCAGCAGCCTTGTGCCTTTCTTCCTGAATTGATTCATCCAAATAAGTATGATGTAATAATATAGTTCGTATAGTCTACAACACAGAGCGTTGTTTTCATATATATGAAGTTCCTGTTTTTTAACCACTACAAAACTTAGATATTCATTCACAAACATATGATATGCCCCTCGCCTATCTGTGTTGGCAATAGAATGGCAAAGGAAGGTGAAAATGTGTGATCGTCAAATCATTTGGCAAGAAGACTCTAGAAAAAATCAACCTGCGGGGGGAAAGGCCAGTCCCACAGCATTGCACTAAGAAGAAGCTTCTCTAGCACAGAATGAGAAAAACCCCGAAGAGTGGCTGCCCTGGACATGCCAACAAACACCGAAGACACAGCCTATGGCCATGTGTATGTATCTTGCTGGAAGCAACTCAGTTGGTTACATGTATAACTCAGGAACACAGCCGCGAAGGGGTGTTTAGTCAAGGCTTGTTTAAATTCACTCCCACAAGAGTGGAACCAGACCAGGGGGGATGCTATTAATGTTGCTCTATGCCCTAAGCAACAGACACTTTCGCAAATTGACTACATGATGATATGTTTGAACATAAATGGTAAACCAGTGCATTTTAAAAAGGAATATTACAAAAATAATATTTGTAGAAATTAATCGGAAATTCCTTTGTCATAGTATCTGCATCTGGCTCAAGAAAAGGCCAGGACATAATGATAATCTATGGACTGTCCCCTAGCTCATACGAGGTCTTATTTCCTGAAGAATATAAAATACGAACAATTGCGAGATAATAATAGGATCAAGCCAGGCATTTGAAATAAGCACAACCACAGAACTGATTTTGTCAAGTAACCAAATAAAAATTTACAGACTGGAATACCTGGAAGTTTCTAGACAGAAACTCATATAGACGTTTATCCTTTTCATCTCTACTAATCTTGAAGAGACCAACCAACACTTTTATTCTGTTCAATGCTATGTAGAGCAAAGCACAATCCTTTGGGTCCTTGCTTTTAAGATATTGCAACCTTGCCAACTTCTCCATCTACAATTTCATACATACCTAATCAGCACAGGTGATTATCCAGATAACTGCAAGTATAAAAATCACTCATTATGGTGTTTACACTTTAGAAATAGGGCACAAAAGATCAATGGAGAGTCATTAATGCTTAATTCCTAAAACTTGGAAACTACATTACAACAATGATAAAACAGTATCCCATCAGTTGCAAAAGTCCACAATCCCATCATAGTTCAAATTTAATGACTTCTTTGGGGAAAGCAACATGGCATTTGACTCTAACCAAGGCAAGCAGAAAGAACATTAGTGCTTGTTTTGGTATGTGAAATAGACATGAATCTCTAGGATGAATCTTTTCAAGGGGCAATGAAATCCACCTCATCCAAACACTCACTTGGTATAGAACATTAGTGATCAAAAGAACCTGATATGATGTGTTAGTTTAAATTATCTTATTAGCACCTGCAGGATGCATTGCAAAAAAATGTAAATGGTCTTTTCAGGGGTTGAGAACATGATCTGTATGAATTTGTTACAAAGCGTGCATGACCTTCTGAGGGCTTTGCCAGTTCACTAAGACGTGCTCTAGTCTGTCACTTCTTTTAAATGATGAGATCCATTTTCTCTTTAGGAAAAAAAAATATAAAGTCACATTAGTTTGGAAGCATTGGATCGCTTGGATTCACATACCCTTGCCCTTAGTTGGGACACATTTGTATACCATAATCCTATACCAAGCTTTTGCATCTCTGGCCAGGTTGGCTCTGCAGGAAGCACAGAATTAAGTAGATCATCCTGACAATCAGATTGGAATGCCCACGCTATGGAAGTAGAATCAACACGGCAGCCTTCATTACTGGATGAACATCCAGATATTCTAAGATCATGTAGTTGTCGGAACTGCACAGCAACCCAGAACCTTGAGATAGATAAAAATTATCAATTAGTGTAACTTTAAGCACATATGATAATAAAAATCCTGTTCAAACACTTAACTAGTCTCTAGATTCAAGTACTGCAATACCAACATAATTTTAATAAGTAAATATTTCAAAGTTCCGTACCTTCTTCCTGCTTCATCAAGGTTTTTGTATGGAGAGGAATGGCTCTGATCAGTGATTCCACCCATAAGATCAGAAATTGCAAGTATCTGGTTTTTTTCTGAGTCACTTAGACCATATATGCTGAAATTCTTATCAAGGAGCTCAACAATCTCTGGTTGTTTAGATGTGCTAGTTGCAGTATTGATACCTAAATTGCCATCCTCATAAAGAAATGAAGTTGAAGGTGACAATAAATTGAAAGCTGTGTTACTTCTATCGTCACCCCACATAAAACCCTTGGTAGAAATGTTGCTGGACACTGTTGCTGCAAAGTATTCGGACAAAGGAAGTTCTGGAATGCTATGGATTGATTTATGGCATGTATTGCACTTTGACATGGCCTTCAGCGTTTCACTAGCTTTCATGGATTGAACAAGATGCTGCAGAGCAGCATTCGCGACGTTCCATTCACCTACGCACAAGCAACAAAGAATCAATGACTCAACTATGTTACTTGATTTGCACAAAGTTGTGCAAGATGCTAAGTGATTTCTAAATAAACTATGCAAGGCCTCAAGGATTTATCATAAGAAAAGAGTTCCCAAATGATCCATTGGCTGTAGGCTAAACTGGCTGTAACTGCAGCAAAGGATGCAAGTCAGGTACCCAATGGTGTTTTGTGCGGGTCAGCTAGCTTACTTCATTTCTCCCCCTAAATTAATTATGTGGCATGTCATTCTAGTTTATTTTAACATGTTTTGGGTCGACCAATGACCCAAAACATGTGGGACTTGCATCTGTAACTGCAGTTGCAGTGTTTAGCGACTCAACCATCAACCACACAAGACTTAGCTCAAAGCAAAGTAGTTCAACCACACAATGGATGACTGATAACAGGTTAAACAAAAACTAATGGAGTTGTTTAACAGCACCGTTTTATGGTGATGCTATATACTTTGTGTGGTTAGTATACTTGCAGATCAGAAGGTTAAAAGGAACACATGAACCATCCAAACCTGATGATTCCAATGGTCAAACTTACTTATCAGGACATTCGAGGAAACAGCAGTTCCATCGAGGTTAATATCTTGCAAACAGGCTGATCAGGCTAAGTTTGGCACTGCTGTTTAATGTTCTCCTTTTGGATACTCCAAATGACAAGATTTTTAAGAGCCGCATAGAAAAAACTTGGCCAGCGGGGGAAAGACCACCCCCACAGTTTCATTCTAAGAAGAAATTCTCAGTTCCCCGACCGAGAAAAACCCCGAACCCCTGTGCCACCTTTACACAGCACTGTTACCCTGGGATGGGCTGGACGGGCCGGACGCACAACCTGTGCTTTGAGTGGTGACAGGTGAGGGGATTTTTTTTTTAACCCAGCCTGAAACACTCCCATAGGGATTCAAACTCAGGACCTGGGAGGTGTAGCCGGGATTCTCTAGCAATCTGGACTTACCTTTGTCTATATTTCTCAGTGTCACTGTTACGACGGGAATCCACTACACACAGAGGAGGCCCATAGGTGGCTGAGTTGTGGCTCCAGGCGCATGGGCTTAAGGCCCAGGATTAGTCATTTATTTATCTTTGGATATTTAGTATTTTTGGAGAGAACTATAAAAAGGGAATTGTAAAACATTTGGAGTAAGCAGAAACAATCTTATTGTTTCCGGCTTCCTGATGAGAGCCGGCGCTACCCTAGCTGCCGCCCCTTCTTCCTGCTCGCGATCATCACCATCACAGCGCCCACGCGCCGCCGACGAGTTCCTAGACCAGCTCCTCCTCCCTCTCACCCCTACTTCCTACGTAACATCCGTGGTAGGATCCGCAATCCTATCAGTCACAGAAGATCACACCAAAAGTAGACTTGTATCTCGAAACTCAACTGCATATTAACTCTAACATCTTGAATATCTAAGGCAAAGTACTAAAGTAGCACTATAATTATGTAACATCTTGCCCTACTAGCCACAAATAAGTTTCATCTTGGCAATAAAAGTCTTGAAACCACAACAAGAACTACTGGTTTCTCCCTCTATCCCTTAAGTTTGACCGAGCTTATAGAAAAGAAAAGAACAATAAAATTTTCAATATCAAATGAGCATCATTACATCCATTGTGGTGTGGCATAAATTTTCATAGTTTACTTCCTTGATCCGGCAGATGTTAATACTCTTCTCTATAAACTTGGTCAATCTTAGGATCATTTGACTTAGAAGAAAACTAGAAACACTTAAAACTTTGGGACAGAGGGAGTAGTGTTGTAACTATATAGTAAAATTATAATAACAGGACATTACTCTTCTATGAGAATCCAGATTAGCATTTTCATATCCACAATTAATCATTCACAGAGAGGTCTATAATCAAGTTAAAAGATGTAGTGTGCATACACCAAATGCTACTTATTTTTCATTAGACAGCTTTTTAAAACTAGAAGTCCATGTTCTTTTCCTTGAATACACAGGAGAGCTGCGTATCATTATATCAAGAAGACAAAAAGAGGAAGATCCCTTAACACATATACCAACACCACAAAAACATGCTTGAGATAAATTTAGAATTGAGACAGAAAATATTTTAGGTAAATTTAGAGAGCAAAAACCCACACCTGAATAAAGATACTGGACAAGTGCTCTTGGGTGATATGATGCCAGTGGTCCACTTAATTTATCAGCTATATGCAACAAGCTCCATAAACCAAGAGAATAGTGACTATGTTGGTCTGTTAGCAGGACACCATTGCTATCAATATTTCCACTGTTGTTAGAATTTTCTGGTAGCTTGAGTTTACCAAAAGTAACCGTTAAAATTGTTAGTACATGGCAACATCTCATGAACTACAGGACAAGAATGTATCTGGGTCATGTACTCATCATCTCCAGTAACTAGCCATGAACTGAAAAGTGAAAGATGATTCTCATGAACAAGCACAACAGTTGCCTTTGGCCCCCAAAGAAAACCAACAATATCATGATGAGAATGGGATACTACAATACAGTTCCATAGATGCTCTTCTTTTGAATTTTCAGTGTGTAGTACATTCTGGAATGAAGGATGCTTATGACAATATACGCGCAACTCATTAGTTAGATAAACTGCAAGTAGAAATCGTCCATCACCTAAGGATAGCCCATCTAAACCAACAACATGGTCTTGCAACGTTATTGTATCTTCTAGCAGAAAACTCCCATCCCCCCTGATTTTTATTGCTTCCCAGATATGAATGGAGGTGCTATTTTTCTTCAAATTTCTGCCAACAGTAATAACTCTACCACAGCTTGACAATAAAACTGTGTCAATTGGTCCTTGATGAGCACCAAACATGCCTACTAGCTCCCAGATGTGTCTTTCTTTCTCAGTCTGCAAAGAGTTATCTGCACAAGTCATCTTCCAAAGTTTTACAGTGCCATCAGAGCAACCAGTAGCAATATGATAGCCTGGAACAGTTCTGTAAGGGTCATGTTGTTGTATAGGCAGTACAGTATTATTCCGCAACACTACAGAAATGCACGTGGGATATTCTCCCTCCAGGCCAGAAGGAAAGACTGAAGAACCTTGATAAACAATTGCTGTAAACATTTCATTGTTGAAGCATACATGTGCCCTTTGGTTTGTGGTAGAAAGAGAGCTAGGAGCAAAACCACACAAACAGCTCCCTTTGACATATTGATTTTCTGAATGCAATACTACTTTCCATGATAAAGCTTGGAATGTCTTCTTCCATATACATACTACAAGGAAACTGTTGTTCACAAAACACCTGCTGCATTTAGAAGCTAATGGTATTGTATGAATGCTGTCAGGTGGCCCTTCCGCATTGCTCTCTGCAAGGAAGGGGATTGTGAAAATCTTCTGGCATGAAAGAACCTCTTCTTTCTGAATTCTTATTATGAAACAATCAGCTCCACTTTCCCCTCCAAGGACAAGAAATCTATTATCATGAGTAACAGAAGGTGCCCAACATAAACATGAGTACTGGACATCTTCAGAAATGTTACGCAAATCAAATTTGCACAACAGCTTCCATAAAGGATACATAGGTGCATGCATTGTCGGTATGAGGGTTGAGAAGGTTGACAGAGACCAGAAAAATATCATTCTGTTTGAATCCATGGAGACAGCTAGCTCTATTTCGCAGCTATATGGATGGACAGACACTTGTCTGATGCTACCCTTATGTCCATCTTGTTTGACAGGTTTAGTCAAACAACACAAGATACTTTTTGCAGAATCACTTGAAGCATGGTTCCCAGAATCAGCTGACAGTGTGGTGGATACGGCTGACCAAATGAACCAATCATCCACCAGGAAATGAAGCAAATAGCAAGTTGCAGGTGGACCAGAATATAGCCTTCTAGAGATGACAGCCTCAACAAAAATTGACTGTTCCATAGATTTTGGAGGACCTGAGTTAACATAGGACTCCCCCCAGCCCTGAAGTTTGCTCTGTCTCCATAAAGTAATCCGTGGGTACCTTGGCGGAAATACATCATCCAAACAATGGACAGCCCAAAAGCTAACGCAAGGCCCGGGGCCAAGACTTACAAGCCACTCACATTTACCAACCTGGCTCTCCCTCGAATCGCCCAAAAACAACTTGAATCTACCTTGTTCGTCTCTTGACACAACACTGCCAGATTCCATGGACCATCTCACAGTAATATCAACTCCAAGGACTCCATTCAGAGTGTTGTTCACCTCCATTACTGCAATGACACTGAATGATATTTGCAAACCACGCTGCTTCTTCGACCTGGCCACCTCATCCTCACTCCAAAGCCGGACAGTCCCATCAAAGCAGCAAGTCATGAGGATCTCTCTCCTGGTCTCAGACCGATCATGGGGGTATAACGAACAGGGTCTCCACTGGATCATACAAACAGACTGAGGGTGCACAAGCTCAGCTTGCTCCAGCCCCCTCCTGGCATCATTCAGAAACACAAGAACAGGCACACTGCCCTCAGCTGGAGCAAGAGCTGCCACTGTCGCGACAGGACCCTGAACGGAGCTGGTAGTGGAAACAAGGGCTTGGGGCACCTGCGGCGTAGACCTCCAGGCGAGCTGCCAGGAGGACTCAATCTGGACCACATGGAAACACCTGAGCCAACTGCCACAATGCCATTGCCGCAGCCAGTCCAGGAGATAGCAGTGATGGCGAACGTCTCGGTGATAGACCATCTCAGGAGCCAACCAAACGAACCTGCAAATTCCAATCTCCAAACACTGAGCCGTGCCACAACAGCCGCCTAAGCTCACTGACGAGCTGACGAGGAGAATTTGAGGAGTTGGCTAAGAGAAGCAGACCTGGAGAAGAGGCGGGCGCCGGCTGGAAGATGGATACAGAATTGTCTGCCGCAGCGGCGACCTCTCCACTCCCGCGGCCGCACCAAGCGACGGCGGACACGGGGGCGCGGAGGTCGATGACCTGGCGGAAGAACGGGGAGCAGCTGCCGCTGCTGTTGTCGTCCCGGCAAGGGGATGGAAGGTGGGATACGACGAGGAAGGAACCGGCAGCGTAGGCGATCAGGGGAGGCCCACGAGGTCAGGAAGGAAGGCGATGGCGCGCGGGTCGCGGGTGGGCGCCGGCGGGATTAGATGCGGCGGGCCGAGGGCGAGCGGCAGCGGCGGAAGCGCGTCTCGCTCCCCATCGTCGTGCCGGCTACTGCATGCGCCGTTGTGGCGGCGATGGTGGTGGTAGCTGGAGCTGCGTGGATCCCCCTCACCGGTTGCCAATGCCACGGCCGATCTCTGCAACGCCGGCGACGACTACTTTGTTTCCTGTCCACGGACGTGGGCCACATTATCGCGCGGGCCACGACCTGGGCTTTCTGGGCTACATTATTTGTCTTGCATTCGTGGATTTGGTGATTTATTAGTCCATCCTTCTACTCTTTCCGTCTCTAAATAAAAAAAAAAAAAATCTCGTTTTTGAAAAAAAAACAAAGATTATTAACTTTAACTCACTATATTACGAAGTATTAATGTTCATGATACGTAATAAATATTATTAGATTAATTATTATAGAATATATTTTCATATAATTCATAATAAACCTAATTCAAGAAATAAATGTACATAGTATCTTTTAGAAACTTAGTTAAATTTAAGATTTTGTTGACTCCTCGTAAAAACAAGATTTACATATTTTTTTTTAAGATGGAGGGAGCATTATCAAGCTGAGAAACTCATTAAGTTTGAACAATATTTAAATAAAATTTTTATGACTTTTTAATGAATTCTATTTTATTTATTTTTTTATGTTTATTGTATATTCAATTAAACTTTGTTAAAATATTTTAATCAACCAACTAATTTGTGGCTTTACTTCAATTTTTTGATCTAGCCTCGCTTTGCAACGATTGACATTTGGACCTAACAAAAACCTAACATGTGTCTCAATTGGTAGACAAAAACCTCACTTAATGACAAGTTCCCAAATGGTTTGATTTCTTCATACGAAATGCATGGGGAAGCAATTGACTTGTAACACCATTGTTGACTTGCCAATGAGCCTCTAGTTCAAGTGGCTAGAGCCACTCGCGGCACTCGATCTTGCGACTCCCCATGGTAGCGATTTTTCGGGACTATGATTAAAAAATCCCCTCATCGCGGTAGTAGCGAGGGAGGATGGAGCTAGGGATAGTAACACAATGACGAATTCTACAATTACGGGAGGTGGGCTTCGCTGGTTTGTCATCCCACAACGGGGCTTAGCTCGATTGTCATTATGAGATGAGACACGTGCATCCAGCTAGAATGCCATTTCTTGAGAATGAAGCTCGAAAAAAATGAAAAACGAAATTTTCTTCTAGATTTGCCCCTATCCTAGGGGGATTCAATCCAAGGTAACATGCTCGTGATTCGGGAGGAGCGGAGTTCAACACAATGTGGGTGGAGCTTGAATTCTACTAGTTGGGTTCAATTTAGCCTTTTGCCATTGTTGATCACTCTAGGGTCTACATTTAGATTTGGTAATATCACTTCAATGTTATGTTATATGCTAATCCCCATATATGTCACTGATAATAACACTGTGAGGGTTTAGAGTGTATCACAATGACATACAAGGAACTAATTATAAAACTTCTTAAAAACAACACCAGGGGAAAATATTGTAAAGTTCAAACTAAAACACCTTCTTCAATAAATATTTTTGACTTTGTAGTTCTTGAAGGGCTAATACTAAACTAATTTTCCTAAACCATTTTCAAGGATTTTTCTTAAAAGAGAATGGACTAGAACTCTGGTTAAAAGCCTTCTAAATTGGAACTACTAAAAGTATCAATGAGTTACTTTCTCTGTCCCAGGTTACTAGATGTTTTAGTTTTGAATTCATTGTTTCGCTACCATGTATCAAAACATAGTGTATTTAAAATACATAACAAAAGTTATGTATCTAGCAAAATCAAAATGTCTTATAACTTAAAATGGAGGGATCGACTATTTTTTTTTATCCTAGGGACCGACTATTTAACCTCGTTGGCTCCCTTTTGCTCTGTTGCTTTTGTGTTTCTCCTTGCTGGGTCGATCGTATGATGAAATCCAATTGAAAACATTGGAAGTCATAGTGACTAAATCCGGTCTACTTTCTTAGGAAATCTTGAAAAGTAAACTTTTCCAACAAAGAAGCTAAGTTAAACTATAAGAAAATAAATTATTATAAACTTTTATGGCAACAAGAAGCTAAGACATACTACATCTGGTCTAAATTATAAGATGTTTTTTTTCTAGATTAAGCTATGAATCTAGAAAGTCAAAACATCTTATAATTTAAAACCGAGGGAGTATACTCTGTCCATTTGAAAATTCATCTGTGCACTATTTAGATTGTCATAAGC